>CM052707.1:96516720-96609954 GCA_028551405.1 Uromys caudimaculatus
GACAATTAAAGCTGGGGCTGAGAAGATGACTTAGGCATTAAAGTCTTGCAAGGACAGGAGTTAGATTCCCAGCCCTCATATAAACACTGAGCACAGTGACATGCTTCTGCAACACCAGTGCTGGGGCAATCAGAGACAAGTAGATCCCTGCAGCTCATTGGCCAGCCAGCCTAGCCAATCAGTGAACTCCACTTTCAAGGAGAGATATTGGAGGTGGGGGTGGGGATGGGTATGGTGGCACAAACATTTAATCCCAACAGTTGGGAGGAAAAAGCAAGCAGAGTTCAAGGCCAGTCATGCCTACACAGAGAGGGTTCCAAGACAGCCTGGGCTGTCTCAAGAAAAGAAGTGAAGAGAAATGGAAATAAAAAAGATATCAGCTTAACACCGACATGTAGGTGCCAGGCATGAGCAATTGGCCTGCCTGACAGCTGTCAAACCCTTGCCCACATCTAGCCAAAGCTGCATTTTTCCCAGGAATTTAACTAGGTGACTAATTATGTTTAGCAGAAGGCTAGATTGTAGTGGATCCCCAAGTTGAGCAGGGATATGAGCAGTTTGCCGCTACTTCTTAAGGCCCATTCCAGAGCAGGATACTTACCTTGTCATTTTATCATTGTTAGGACTAAATACCTGACCAAGACAATTCAAGGAATGGAAAGTTTATTTTGGCTCATGGTTTGCAGGTACAAGTCTATCATGACTGGCCAGGCACAGTAGCAGGAGCACAAGGCGGTTAGTCACATTGTATCCACAGCCAAAAGCAGAGAGCAGTGAGTGCTGACTTCAACCTTTTCTTTTTCTTCAGTCCAGGATTGGAACTGAGGTACTGCATGAACTTAGGGTGAGTCTTCCCACCTCAGTAGACTCAATCTAGAAACTCTCACAGACATGCCCCAAGTTTGTCTCACAGATCCAATAACAACCATCTCACCTTCAGCCTGCCATCTTTGTGGGTGGGACTTCTAGAATTTGTCAATCAAAGCAGCTACTCCCTCAGCCTGTTTCTCAGCAGTCCCTGAAGTAGCTATATAGACTGTGGCTGTCTGGAAAATCTCACCTTGCTCAGAAAGACTCTGCTCCAGCTGCCAATGGAAGATGCTACAGAATGTTGATGATATCCCGAAAATCTTGTCCCCTCACAAGGACCAGCACAATTGTTGTGGCCAATGCTCCAAACCATGACTGCTTCTGGAGACTTTGCTTTGGCTCTAGCAGCTTTTGATGAGAAGAGAGAGACAGCAGGAAGACTGTCTCTGCACTTTCTCAGCACTCGTGCAGAGCTCCCTCTCCCCCCCTTCCTCTCCTGACCTTTAAGAGAGTGTCCAGCCTGGCACAGAAATATTGCTATCCCCATTTTCATGGTGACATTCCCTAACAACCCCCCGCCCCTCACTGGGGGAGCGACAGATGCTGGCTTGGAAATAGACAAAGGGCAACATCTCTCAGTCCCCCCAGCCCCGCACCCCAACCCCACCCCCCACCCCGTGTCACCAGGCTGGCACTCAGGGCAGGTGGCCCCTGTCCTTGGGAGAAGCAAAGATCAAACATCTTTGAAGAGATAAGTGCCCTCTGCCAGTTACATGATTCCACCCCACTACCTGAACAAATCATATTTGAAGGATGGCTTCCCTTGTCACCTCCCCCGTCATGTAACCCCAAATTCTGAGAATCCCTGCTTATGCTTGTATGTGTATAAAAACTCCAGGCTCATCCCAGCACTTGGGAGGCAGAGGCAGGTGGATTTCTGAGTTTGAGGCCAGCCTGGTCTACAGAGTGAGTTCTAGGACAGCCAGGGCTGCACAGAGAAACCCTGTTTTGGAAAAAAAAAAAAAAAAAAAAAAAAAAGACCATTAGATTCTTTCACCAGGCAAACCTGGCTATTGCCAGGTAAATGTGGGGCAGAGCCTAGACAAAATGCCAACGTACATTCCATATGTAATATGTGACATACATATGATATGTGATATACATGAAAAACAGACAACTCACTGAGCTGCCAGCTAGAAACAGCAAGATAGCTAAAGGGATCTGTAAAATGGCTGGGAGCCAAGCCTGTGAGGAGAGACTAAACCATGAAGAACTGAGGAGACCTGACCCAGTGAGTGGCTGAGAAGGCAAAAGATGGCTGAGGGCTGTAATTTCAGGAGTCAGGTTGCCACCACTGGGAGACTCCTGGGTTTAGCCACAGGAGGAGTTTCAAAAAGTCACCAAGAGTTCCTAGCTCTGACAGCTGGGGATCCACAAGGGCTGAGGCGTGAGTTTTGAGTGCTAGCTTGTGGGTACATGAACCCTGGAGTTATAACATGAAGATCAGAATGTCCCAACCCCCATGCTTGGAGTTAATGTCATTTAAAAAAAAAAAAAAAAATCTGTCCTGTGCCTCTCTGTGACTTTCCATTCAAAAAAAAAAAAAAAAAAAAGACTCTCAGCCCATTATGGAGAGGGCTTCCTCTCCATAGTCTCTGTTATTAATGGAACTGTCCTCAGGTAATTCCTTGGAGGCCATTCCTGCTCTAGCTGATATCTGAATTCACTGTTTATAATAGTCTTTCCTAGTCATTCTATGTTGGGCTCACTGTGGCGGTTCAAGTAAGAACACCTAGTAGGCTTCATATGTTTGAATGCTTAGTCACCAGTGGAATTCTCTCAAAGGAGTAGAAGGACTAGGAGGTGTGACCTGGTTTAAGGAAGTGTGTCACTTGGCGTGGGCTTTGTGGTCTCAAAAGCCCCCCCTTCTCTCTCTCTCACTCTCTTGCTCTCTAGCTCTCTCTCTCTCTCGCTCTCGCTCTCGCTCTCGCTCTCGCTCTCGCTCTCGCTCTCGCTCTCTCGCTCTCTCCCACTCTGGCTCTCGCTGGCCTGATGCCTCTGGGCAATGGGTCATTAACAGTCCAATGTGAAACTGGCTCCTCCCCTTCCTGTTCCAGCCTCTCCTTTTCCTAATCCCACTAATCTCATCCTGCCTTCTAGACTTCTTGTCCCAAAAAACAGATCCAAAAGATTTCTAACCAGACATTTACTCAGTTGTTATTCCAGGATTTCCAGCCCTAAACTCTGCTGCCAGAGGCCTGTGACATTTGATTATTTCCTGATGGCAAAGACCAAACTTGCCCTCAATCAGCAGGAAGTAGTCTAATGATAGTATCACCTCCTTTTATGACTCCTAATTTTGTCAATAGTAAACAAAAAAGCGGGGAATGTTGGCTATTCACCCTGACTCAAGCAGCAGGCCTTCTTGCCATGGACTCTCTTTGTAAACTTTAGAAACTGTATACTTTGTCAACTTTGTAACCTCTCAAGGCAGGAAAGTGGCCAAGCCCCTGCCTGAGGAGCTCCAGCAGCCACAGCCCCTCTCCCCATTTCCCGAACAGCCCGAACCTAACCGTCACATTCTAACTGCTGTAACTGCCATTCCCAGCCCTGAGGCAGGAGAGTGCCCAGGCCCCTCCCTACAAGAAAAAAATACTACTTATCCCTCAGTAAGAAAAACCACCTCCCCCTGAGCTCTCCCAAACTCAGATCTAATCCCACCAGTCCTCACCCAGGAAAGGCTCTGCCCTGGAAAGAAATCCTATATAATCCCTGCTTGCTGTTCAGTTCCCTGCTGTCTTCTCCCCGGAACAGAGGCAACCAACCTCCTATTCATTGCTCTACGCCCTGGATTCTTCCCTCCCAGTAAATCTCTTTTATGATATTTGCTGTCTGATGTGACTCTCTCATCAGAAGAAGGCAAGAAGCAATGAAGCAAAGAAGGGTAGACAAGAAGTGGAACAGACTGAAGCCTCTGAGCTCAGCTGGGGATGTGTTGTTCCCAAGGAGCTGTAGTGCAGGAGTGGCTAAGCGGAGCTGTTACAATGTAGCACTCCAGTTCACCCAGGATCCCTCCCTAAGCGCTGAATGCCTCCGCTCAGGAGGCTTCCTCTCAGAGCTGTGTGGTTCCTGGGCTCCTGTGTTTCAGGCTAACTTTCCATCTGAAAAGGAACACCAATAACTAAGACCTTGTCCCTCTATGAAGTTTCCTCCTTTGATAAAACTCACTGAGGCTCTTCGGAGTTGTTTTTCTCAGCTGACCTTCAACCTCATTGCTATGGTTTGAATGTGTCCACCCCCAAAATTAGGCTTTAGGAGCTAGGTGCCAAGGTGATGTGACCATAAGGTTTGTGCCCTCGCAGATGGAATTGGTGTCATAGTGACAGAGTAAGTTCAACCCCTCCTTGCCCCTTTGCCTTTCCCACCTTCTATCACGAGGAGCAAGCATCCTCTCTGAGAAGATGTAGCATTCAAGGTTCCATCTTGGAATCATAAGATCTACAAGCTCTAAACACAAATAGTTTCAAATACCCTCTTCCCTCTACTCATATTAAGAGGCTCGATCAAATGCCAACATGGTTTATAACAGCTCAGGGCTGAATCCCTAGGACGACCCTAGCATCTCTTTTCAGGTCTGCCATAGAAAGATGGCGGCTACAAGAAATTTCAGGTTCTCTCCCTTTAGGTGTTCCAGCATGAGATCTGCACCAGTCCCAAAGTTCCTTCAATTCCAGGAATTCTCAAAGGCCTGTCAAAGATGAGAGAATTGGTGAGTGGCAAGTCCCTCCCCATGAGGAAGAAGAGAAACCCACACCTGACTCTGGCCCTTTTTCTTAACAGAACTTCTCACTCCTCTGCCTTTCCCAGTCAGCCTCCTGGCCTCCTGTATGTTCTCCTAAGACAATAAACTAAGAATTAAAAAACAAAAAACAAAAAACAAAAAAAAAAAAACCTTGTACAATTTCTTAGCATGTACTAGACAGGCATTCTTAATCTTCAGGTACTTGGCCAAAATACCAAAAGTCAAATTTAATATCCTGTCACCCAAGAAATGACTAATTTGGAATGCCAAGGGGCCTCCTGAGAGGTCACCTGGAGTCAGCCCCCTTTACCCCGTACTGCACTTTTCTTGTGTCCTCAGGAAAAGGATCAAGTGTCTTTTGGGGGCCTCAGTAGAGATTTGTTTTCCAAAGAGCAAACACGAGTCGGGCGGTGGTGGCGCACGCCTTTAATCCCAGCACTTGGGAGGCAGAGGCAGGTGGATTTCTGAGTTTGAGGCCAGCCTGGTCTACAGAGTGAGTTCCAGGACAGCCAGGGCTACACAGAGAAACCCTGTCTCAAAACAAAAAAAACAAAACAAAAAAAAAAAACCCAAAAAAAAAAACAAACAAAAAAACAAAACAAAGAGCAAACACTATCCCATGCCTTATCCTTCCTGTTCCACAAAAAGAAAAATGAGAAAAGGTCCACGGCATAGAACACAGCCAACACTACAAATGTCTGGAGCCGTAGTTGACTTTAAACCCATGGACTACAAATTCCTATGGAAAGTGGTTTAAGATCTGCCTAGAATAGTGCCATGATGGTAGTATTATGGGAATCATGATTAGAGATGGGGAGCCTTTGAGATTCTTATTATTCATTATCATTTTATGTGTACGTGCTCAGGAGATCCACATGTGCCCCAGTGGCCATGTAGAGGTCAGAAGACAGCTCTGTGGAGTCTGTTCTCTCCTTCCATCTCTATGTGGGCTCCAGGAATCAGACTTGGGTCATCCGGCTTGCACTGCAAACACTTAGCTCACTAAGCCACCAGCTAGCTCTTCTCCTGCATTTTACCACGGTGACGGATCCAACTCCTGAGAAGACCTTTACAGGAAGAGATCTGGTTTGAGGCCTGAATTCAGAGGTTTTAGCTGACGGACACCCGGCCTTGTCACTTTGGACCTAAGATGGAGCAGAAGAACACCATGGTGCATGGTAGGGCATGAAGAAGGTTGCTTGTCCTATAGCAGCCAAGACACAGAGAGAGCAAGAGACCGAGGATAGCATATACCATGCTGGGCAAACCACTAGCTGCATATGTTCTTCAGCTATACTCCACCTCCTGTTCCTAAGGCTTGTCACACAATCACCTCATACAAGCGATGCTATGCAGTCATGGCCCCAGCAATGGGTTAACCCATTGATGAGTGTCTGTGTGTGTGTTTATATGTGTGTGCAGATGCATGTGTGTGTGTGTGTGTGTGTGTGTGTGTGTGTGTGTGTGTGTGTGTGTGTGTAGAAGGCAGAGAACAACCCCGGCTGACATTCTTCAGGTGCTATGCATCTTGGTTTTTTGCTGTAGGTTCTTTCATTGTCATAAAGCTGGCCACATAGACCAGGCTGTTTGTCCAGCAAGCCCCAGGGGCCCGTCTGTCTGTACTTATGACCATGCACCACCACATCCAGCTTATTTTTTTTTTAACACAGCTTCTGAGGGAATGAATTTCAGGCCACCATACTTGCAAGGCAGGTACAGATCCAATTAAAGAACTCCATCATTCCATCAAAACCATGAGGACAGTCTGCGCCAGCACGGAGTCTTGTGAGAAGCCCGAGCCAAAAGATGGCACTCTGGGCACCCAGCCTTGCTGCTCTGAACTCCAGTGCATCTTTAACTAGCTGATGTGGTAGCCATTCAGGATATAGCAAGGGATAGCTGATTTATGATAGCTTAGCGTGGTGTGACGGTTATCTTGATTGCCAGCTTGGCGGGAGTTTAGAATTACCTAGGAGACGGGCCTCTGAGTGTGTCTGTGAAGATGATTCCAGAGAGGTTAGACTATGGAAAGGAGACATGAAAGTGGGTGACATCATCCTTACACACTAGGGTCCCAGACTGAAGGACGAAAGAAAAAGAAAGGGTAAGTTGTACACCATCTACCCCCCACCCTCTCTCCCTCCCTCCCCCACCCCTGCTTCCTTACTGGAGGCACCATGTGACCAGCCATCTCACGTCTGTGCCACCATGGTGCCTTCCCAACCATGACAGACTGCACCTCAAGCTCAGGGCCAAACAGACCCTTTCTTCCTTAAACTGATTTTGTAGGGTATTTAGTCAGAGCAACAAAAAAAAAAAAAAAAAATTAAGACCTACAGACTCTGGAATTAGTATCTGGTACAAACCTCAATCCTATCATTACTGGGTAATTGCAGATAAATATTTACTAGTCCTGCCATAGTTTCCCCACCTGAAAAATGGAGACATAATTGTGCCAACCTCACCAATAAGAAAGTAACCAACTAAGACATACATGTTAGGTACCCAGCCCAAGGTGGGTCCTAAAGGTCACTGAGGGGTCATAAGGAAGGCCCCAGGCAAATATTAGTTATTCTTCTGAAACCCCCACCAGAAACTTTCTGATGGATTCCAAACAAATGAGCCCATCAGTCTCTGAATTCTTAGTGTATTCACTGCAGTTTGTGAAGAAGGAAGTGAGGACTGACTGGAATTGTCCCTGTCCGAGCACATCTCACTGTGCGGAGGACTTGACACATCATGTCATGTTTGATCCTTGCACTGTCCTGTTGATGTGAGGGGTGAGGAAGGGGGGGAACGACCCAGGTGTTCAAACTAATATTTTAATGTGTGTGTGCTCTAACAGATCAATGAGGCTAGCCTGCAGGAAATCTATTTGCATAAAAGACCAGAAATAAGCCAGCTTAAGGGTGGGAGACTCTCGAGCTGGCATGACAAATTATAGATGACCATCAGTCTTAGGCACCCCCCTCACTGAGAGGTGAGAGAGCTTACCTCCCCTGAGGCCAAATGAGCCTGCGACTGTTTTGACAAATAGAGTAAGAAAAAAGTCACAGGATGCCAGGTCTGGATCTAGATTTGTATCTACTCCTTCAGTGTTATTGATGAAAAACAGAACAAAACTCTCACCTTAAAAGGGAACAAGAGATAGTTTATTCTGAAGACATTTTGAATGACCATGGCCCAGGAAGAGAGATTTAGGTCTCTCCAAATTCCATGTTCCAATTCGGAAGCAGTTTATGGGGTTTTATGGTTTTACAGAACAGAGAGCCAGAGCAGGATGGGGAGTCTCTCCTGTGGGCTGCAGATGCTATCTGACGACATTCTTAGCTTTGGTGTTGGTGGGAGCTAACGGTCAGAAGGTTTTTAACTATTAGTCACAGAATGTAAGGTCTGACCCAGGGGTGGGTGAGGATGGCTACTTGACGATTCAGCAGGGGGGTGGGGGTGGGGTTAGCTAGATAAGAATATCAGCCCCCTGACCAGCAACATTCCAACCTCTACACATCACTGTGGTTCTAACCAGCCAACTGGGGTGTGCAGGCACAGCCTCCTTCCACGAATTTTGGCTCACAGTCTCTTGGAGGCTCCAGATCAGACTCCAGCTGTCAGATGAATGCCACCCACGGGTTCTAGTCCACACCATGTACAGCTATGGTATCGTTAGCAGACACCCTGCCCCTTTCGCCTAGATTCCAACATGCAAACCTGTAAAGTATATCAGAATGCTGGCTTAAACCGTTCAACTTTGGAACAGCTTAATCTGCATCGTGGGACGTATCAGGGATGTCTGCAGCCCACCCATCCCAGATCACTGATGGACAGAACTCAGGAAGAAAATATTGCACCTTTATTTTCAAAAACCTGTAACCAAAATATGGCCTTCATTTTTCCATTTAGCATGTAGACAGCAAGTTAGAGTAGTTTCTTCAGCACCCGAGACTCTGACAATGAGAACAGATTCATAGGCTCTACCAGACATCCCAAAGGCACATGGTTCATGAATGTGCACACAGGCACACATACATACACACCCATGTACACATACATGCACACACTCCTGAATACACACATAGCTTAGAGGCACAGGAAAGACAGTAAAACCTTCAAAGAAGAGGGAACAGACCACAGACAAGCAGAAGGGTTCTGAGTTTGGGTTGCTGTCTCCCCTAACTGTGCCTGAGACCAGGGACCAGGGACTGCCCTGAAAATAGCCTAAAGAGTTGTTGAAATAACTGAGAACTTTGCTATGGTTTGGGTGTGCCCCTTGGGGAAAGTCTGTATTACACACTTAATCCCCAGTCATCAGGGGAGATCAGGCCAAGAGGGCTCGAGCCTCATGAACAACAGGTTTCTTGCTGTAAGTTCTACCTCACCATCTCACTCTCCACACTGCTGCCATAGAATATCACAGGACAAAAGTTCTCTCCAGGTGGTGGTGGTACCGTGATCTTGAGTTTCCCAGTCTCCAGAACTGTAAGCAATAAAATTTTTTTTTCTTTATAAAGCATCCAGTCTGTGGTATTCTGTTACAGCAGCACAAGACAGGCTGAAGTAGCCTGAGAGAGACCACCCTTGGCCTGACCCCACAGCTCAGGCAACTCACAGGAGCCAGAGGGAAGAACAGACTGGTTAGCAACACTGTGCGCACAGCCTTGAATTTTCATGTGGAGAGAGTTGGCGATAACTCAAGAAGAGAAATTCTTTGGCCCAGTAGGAATAGCTTGGAAAATATGGCTGTTACTCAACCAAAAAGCATTGAGAGCAGAGAGGACAGGATCAGGATTCGAACTTGGGTCGGTCTGGCTCCAACTTCATGTTATCCTAACCTTTACCTTGCACCAGCCCCCAGACATCTGCATCTCCGTGCATTTTGTTTTCTTTTGCTGAGTGCTGACACCTCACTCTCAAGAAGCTTGTTCCACCAGGAGAACGTGCTGTTCTGTTTCCACAATGCGTCCCGCAGCCTCCATTGTACACGGTGTGAGATCTGACTTCCTCATGAGATCCCTGACTTCCCTAACAGTCTCAGTTCCATATCATCTAGCATTTATTAAGCACTTACTAGATACTGTTCTAAAGACACGACATTTAAGCCCTTCCTATAGCAACAGCTCCAAAAGAGAACGACGGGGACTGTGGTGGTCATCTGAGAAGCACAGTCCGCTTAACTTGTCCTAGGTCACCCAACTCCTAGAGAACCTACGCTTCTCAGACTCTCAGTCATGCCCCTAACGTGTAGGTTAGAAGACAAGTCAGGTCTTACTGCACACCCTGCCTTCTCTTCACGCATCACAAGAGCTAACCTTACGAATGAGGGCAATAACCGAGTGACTGAATAACAGAACGAGCAGGACTTCTCTGTTTGCTCGCTGCTGCGTCCCTAGCTCCTGACTCAGTGCCTGGTATGTTGTAAGATGCTCAAGAATTTGTTGATTGACTAACAAAAGAAGTAACCCATTCCTTTTCAGCTCTAAAGCCCTGAGATGCTGGGGCAGAAATATAGGAAGGACGCCATCTTGCTCAGGAAAGGGGGTCTCACTTCCAGATTCTGAGGGCTTTATTCATTCTTCATGCCACCACCACCAACCATCATCTTTTAAGAGGCTGACAGAATGTGGGGCAGTGGTCTGTGGCAGGCAATCTGGCACCCGGTTGAGCACAGGCTGAAAACTCTGGGAGACCTTTGGCCGACGCTCCCGGAAGACTCCTGTAAAAACAGCTACAGCTTTTACAACCCCTATATAGAGAGAGGCCTGACATGTGAGATTTGTCACATAAAAAGTAACTCTGAGTCCTCCCACAAGTAAATGAGGTACCTCGAAGCCCCCCAGACCAAACCAATGGGAAATATCAGCTGCCAAACCCCTGACCCCTCCCAAACAGTATATCAGACCCTCCCAACCTGTGTGCCCCCCGCCCCTGCCTGCCCGCCACCGCCGCCATCCAGAAGGAATAAAGGTGCGAGAACTATGCCGGCGTCTGAGAGCTTCTATCATAAGAGCTGTAACACTTTTGGCCCAGGAAGAGATCTGCTCTCCCGAGAGCTGCACTCTGCCGGCTAGTCGGCCTCTCGTGGGGCCAGCCCTGGCCTGACTCAGCACAGGGCAGCGGGTGTAGCGTCTTAGCACAATCCAGGCGGCAGCCTCAGGGACCAAGGCGGAGGAGACTCCGTTCCCGCTCGAGCTCCCTCCCCTGCCGGAACCCTCACATTCGGCTGGGCCAGAGACACCCCACCCCCAAGGCTCCCGGCATGCAGCCCAACAACAGAATCCAAGCTCTCGGAGCCTCTGGGCTGACACCCCAAGTAGTTCAGGAGTACAGCCTAGGCTACTAGTTATTTTCCAAGCCCACATCAGAGACCTGGTCTTAAAAGGAACCAAATTTCACACAAATCAGACGGCATTCTCATAAAAATAATACTAATGAGTTGTAAGAATAACAGCTTCCCGGGCCGTTACCTACAAGCCCTCTGGGCTAACCTGGCAGCTTTGGCACAAGCTCCTACAGTTGCAGCTGCTGATCCCTGTGGTGGATAAAGATGAAGAAGGAATCCAGATGTAGAAAGAGGCCTGCGTAGCACTCGAGGCACAGGCTCTCTGGTTTTGTTGGAGGTCTAGTCCCCGTGGAACCTTATGGCAGCCCACTCACTTTCCCAGCCTGGTTTGAATCAACCACGGCTTCTCCTGATGCCTTCTCACCGGCCAGGTGCAGTGCTAAAGTGGGCACAGAGACAGTAAAGGAGAGGCCCAGAGAAAAAGACTTGGAGCAGGCAATATGGGTTTATTTTGAAATAAAACACCAGAGGCCATGATGTTAAGCTAAATAATAGCCATAAAGGGCCTAGCCTGGGACCTGGCACAATATTAAATGCTCTGGAGGTGAGCATTTCCTCTTCCTTCTGCAAATTACAGCAACAGCAGTAGAGATGTTAGCTTTGGCAGTGCATCCTCCCAGAATGCACTTGATCTGCTGTTGAGCAAATGCTCAGATTTTCAACTTCAGTATTTACTGTCCCAGTCCCAGGCAAGGCTAATGGCAGGATGCCCAACAAGGCTGTATCAGTCATTTACAAAGAGCGTCTATCCCAGCTGGACCATGCCTCAATTTCTAGTTATGGAGTATTTTAATATCACATCTGGTACCAATATTTGTGTATTTAATATGTATATACTAAGTACCTACTACATACAAAACTCTTCCAAACAGCAATGAAAGGCTAAATGGTACATGCTATTTGCTTGTAAGCCTAACACTTAATATGTTGAAGTAGAAAGATTACAAGTTAGAGGCCAGCCTTGGCTACATAGCAAGTTCCAGGCTATCCTGGGCAAATAATGAGAATGTCTCAAAAGAAAAGAAAACATGGCAGCATGTACAATGAATACATGAAATGAAATTTTAAGTGGGGGTGGGAATTCAGGGCAAAGGCAGGGGCTGGGGAAATGATTCAATAAGTAAAATGTAAGGACTGAGTTCAAATCCCCAGCACCCACATACAAGCCAGTCATGGCTGCACATGTCTGTCTGTAAGCCCAGAGCTGGGTGAGACTGAAGAAGACAAACGAATCTCCATGGTTTGCTGGCCAGCCAGTCTGCCCAAAACAACCACCCCAGGTTTAGTGAGAGATCCTATTTCAAAATATAAGGTGTTGGGGCATGGTGGTATATGCCTTGAATCCTAGTACCCAAGAGGCAGAGGCGGAAACAGGCAGATAGCTGTGAGTTGGAAGTCAGCCTGGTCTACATAGTGAGACCCTGTCTTGAGGTGGGGGTTGGGGATGGTGCTAGTGAGGATAGAGAGGGATGGAAGAAGACATTCCAACATCAGCTTGTGACCAACACACACACACACACACACACACACACACACACACACACACACACACACACCCAAGAAAACAGAGTGAAACTCTGAAAGCCCAGGGTAAGAACAAGCTGCAGACAACTAATAAAGTCCTAATGCACAGTGTACAGTGTATTTGAGGAATGGTGTGTGGTGCAGACTCCCCTACAGATGTTAGTTCCCTCCCCAAATTTGCTGTCAAGATCCTAACCCCCAGGTGACAGCATTAGGAGGCAGACTCTTGGGGAGGCCATTAAGTGCACTGAAATGTTGTGACCTTACACAGGAGGTCCATCTTCCTTCTACCAAGTGAAGTCACAGCAGGAAGCTTCCGTCTATGAACCGTGACCAGACACTAAATCTGACAATACTTTATCTTGGGCTTCTCAGCCTCCAGACCTGAAAAATACATTTCTGTTATTTGCAAGCATCCCAGGATATGCTGTGCTGTTCTAGAGGCTCACATGGGCTAAGGCGATGTCTAAGGCTACCACCCCCCAGAAGCAGACCTTGAGACAAGGGTTTGAATGGAAGTCACTTATTTGATTGTTGATCCCAGGAACACTGAAAAGGGGGCTCAAGGAACCCAAACAAGGGAAGAAGGCACCATGGGAAGGTTCTTCGACCATCAGCCTCCCAGTGTGGGCAATGGGGACTCCATCTCACCAGGGATATCAGAGAATATGCCCCTGATTCCCCAGCTCCAGAGAAGTAAGGAGACTTCTACAATTATCCTCAGCTATTGGCTGATACTGCCCCTGGGTATTGACACCCAACAGTCAGCCTGCAGGTATCTGTCTCCATAATTCAAGCCTTAGGACGACTCAGAATAGACTAAAGGTGAGGAACTGACAATACTTGCTGCAAACAGAATGAGGTGTGTGTGATACTGAATAAATGTAAACATGCATCAAATACTAAGTGTGAATTATAAGTTCAAGGTCACCCTGGGTGACAGTGCGTGACCCTGTCTCAAAAAACAAAGCAAATGAAAACATAAGACACAAAGCCATCTAAATCATGGGCCACATTGGGGGGGGGGGCGGGGGGAGGTTCCAGGCCTTGCTCCTTTATCTGGACAATGTAACATTCTCCTTCCTATAACCCTGCCTGGCCTAAACCTGCTCTGATTCTTTTCTTTGAAACAGACTCTCTTGTTTCCAAGGTTAGCCCTGAACTTGTTGTATAGCCAAGTTTAGACTTGAACTTCTAGTCCTCCTGCCTGCTTCTCCTAAGTACTGGGATTGTAGGTATAAGGCCACCACAACTGGTTTCTGCAGTGCTGGGAACTGAACCCAGGGCTTCCTGCATGGTAGGCAAGCACACTACCGACTGAATTACATCCTCATCCAAGGCTAATCCATTCTTCGTACTCAACCAGATGACCCATAAATCAGGAAAGTCGGAGAGTGACACCTCAGCCCTTGCTCACAACCCTGTACAGGCTCCTGCCATCCAAGCCCCATGTGAGCCCACCCTACCTTCCTCAGCATCTTCTCTACTGTATCCGTTGCTACCACAGCCTATCCCATGGTGATTACCTCACCACCCCTGTTCTCTCAAAAACACATGCCTTGGCAGATGCTCTTCTCCCCACTTTGAGTTCTAGAGAGTCTCCCTCCATCTTTATCCACCTAGGGAATGCTTGCTCACACAACAAATATTTGTGCAGGTCATGCTATGCACCCGGCACTGGGAGGCATAGTTGTCAATAGACCAGGATCCCCTGCGCTCGGTGAAGATCACTAGGATCTTAGGGTAGAAACTAGAAGTAAATGGATAAGACAAATTGCAAATGTAAAGAATCACAAACCACAGTGTTGTTGGACAGAGTAGTTATTATAGATGAGAAGCTCTAGAGGGATTTTGGTTGGATACTCAGGGAGACCTCCTAAAATGGTGTGTGGGATGTCTGGGCTGAAGGACAAGAGACTGTCAGCAAGAAGCAGAGAGCATATTCTGGGCAAGGGTATAGTATATGCAAAGGCTGTGGGGTAGGAAGCAAGATGAGAGCAGACCTAGCTCAAGGAACGATGTGAAGGCAGGAACCATGTCATCATAGAGGACCTATGGCCATAGGCAGGATGCTGGACTTAACCATAGCATCATCAGTTCATTTGACACCTCTGACCTCTGCATAGGAAAGGGCGTGGCCCCTCTAGCATCCTTTTCTTGTCTCAGCTTTATGACCAAGACTCTTCCCGCAGGGGTCCCAACAGTGGGCTTTCCTTTAGGAAACCATCTTTGCCCTCGATGCTGTCTGACTCTGTGGCATATCCTCAGAGTATTATTAACTCAGCCTTGCAAATAAATTAAGCAAAACAGCAAAGCTTCTTTCTATCAGAGTACACAGAACATGTACAACTTTTTCTCTTGTGCCACAATCACTAGGAACATGGCTTTGAAGTCAGACATTGTGCAACCTGTAGACTACTGTCATGGGTAAACTATTTCCTCTCCCTTATCCCAGCTCATCATTGTCCTTACTACACAGTATTCTGGGAATTGTTTTGCAAAGCCTTTGATCATTTTCTTTCCACAAAGTAGAGCTGAATGTATAGCTTCTGCAAGGTTTGAGTCAGTCCTTCCAACCCCCTGTGGGCACAAGCTTGTCTGTCAGACCTTCCAACACCCTGTGGGCACAAGCTTGTCTCATTGCTTCCACTATACAAACCCATGGTTTACATGATAAGGATCCAGCCACCCTGAAGCTTACCCTCTCATCCTAACACAGCAAAAGGACAGCCGGTCCTAACCCAGATCTGAGATCCTATCTCAGCAGTGACGCTTTTCTGTTTAAAGCAAGTCTCTCCTCTCCTCTCCTCATTCCCCTTGGTCTGTGGCTTCCAGAACTGTTCAGGGAACAAATTCATATCATGTTGTGCATTGAGTGTGTGGGTAATTAGTAACAACAGCCAAGGAAATTGATTGTTAAATTGCTTTAAATATCGCGTCTGGTCCAGGCATAGTAGCACATGTTGTCCTTGGTCACAGCATTTGGGAGGCAGGCAGAGGGTTCTCTGTGAGGTCAAAGCCAGCTTGGTCTACATATCGAGTTCCAGGACAGCCATGGCTTCATAGAAAAATTCTGTCTCAAACACACACACACACACACACACACACACACAATTTCATATATATGAATATATATATATATATATATTTATATGAAAAATATATACAAAGGGCCCAAGAGGAGGTTATATATAGCCTCTTACCTCCTTCTGTGAGCTGGACATAATGGTGAGCAGCACCATGGGTCTATCAAGAGCACTGCCTGAAGGGCAGGTGGCAAGAGCAGTTTCAGGAGCAGGAAGTAGCTGGGCACTAGAAGGCCCTAGCAGCAGAGTGAGGACCTGGGAAGTCAGCTTGGGTCCAAGTGTGGTAGACAAGTCCTGTCTCACCTGCTCCAGTGAGCTTGCTGCCGGTGGTAACATGTGGGGTTCTCCAGGTGGTAACGTGTGGGGTTCTCCAGGTGGGTCTGATCCTATGAAATGAACAATAAGAGGGAATGGGGATGGCACAAGAGAGCCCAGAGGGATAACTCTGAACCCCAGTCCGACCCTGAAGCCCTAGCTCAGTTGATATAGTGCTTGCCTAGCACAGAAGAAGCCCTGGCTTGGGTCGCCAGCAACCACATAAACCAGACATGAGTGATTCATGACAATAATCTAAGCACGGAGAAGTAGATTCAAGAGAATTCAAAGTTCAAGGCCATCCTCAGCTACATAGCTGTTTTTGAGGCCAACCTAGGCTAAAATGACTCTGTCTCAACAACAACAAAAAATCTCACTTGACTCCAAGCCACCCTTTGACACACACACACACACACACACACACACACACACACACACACACACACACACACACAGAGTCCTTATGGGCACTGCTAGTATTTAAGGGCAGGAAGTCCCATGTTCTAACTGAGAGGAGAAGGGCTTCATTACCCACTGATCATAGGGTCCTAAACCTTCACAGGCCTAGAGCCATATGTCACAGAAGCTGGTAGTCACAGCTTCCCCCTGGGAGACCCAGAACCTAAAGAATTTATTATCCACACAACAAACAGTAGGTTTTCCACCTTAGTAAGAACCAAAAGATTTTGTTCCAATCTGGCACAAAAGAGGCTCATCTGCAGGAACGGAGCATCCTTGGTATTATCTTGCCTCCAGCATGAAGACTAAAGAAAAAAGAAACCAATAGCCTCCTCCCATTCATGGCCCACATCACCTTTCCCCCTCCTCTGTAACTACCCTGTGTGAGACCCCAACCTACAAACAGTGCTATTTGCCTTCACACTTAGGAAAGTCTCTTGAACCAAGCACAAAAGAACTAGCTTTTCAGAACCCACGCCCACAGTGTCCAGCCACTGGTGTCCGACTTTTCATAGAAAAAACAAATCCCCTGAACATTGTGCTGTGGCGGGGCCCTCTCTTAGCACCAGGAGCAATGTTTCTGGCAGCCACAGGGGAGAGCAGAAGCACACCTGCTAAAGGCAGCCTCTTGTGGCCACCCAAGCCGGTGCCGGGTGGGGGTGGGCCACTGCGAGCACGCAGGCAGGAAGGGGGGCAGGAGGCAGGTCCTAATGAGCCCCACCTGTTGGAAACAAACTAGGCAGCTGGGTTCTTCATGCACTGTTAAAGCACAGAGCAAACATGGTGAGCGTGAAGAAAGTAGGGTCTGGTATGAGGAGGAGCGAGAAGGGAGGGAAGGTTCTGAAGAACAAAGAGAAGGAGCACAGAGGAAGGACAGGACCAAGGGGGGAATAGAAGCCATTCTCCATAAAGTGACGCTTAACTGTTTTCTTTGTTGCTTTGCTCTTGATTGGAGGGAGGGGAGCTTTTAGGGGCTCCTCTGAGATACGCTCTTGCTATATGTACTGGCTGGTTTTGTGTGTCAACTCCACACAAGCTGGAGTTATCACAGAGAAAGGAGTTTCAGTTGAGAAAATGCCTCCATGAGATCCATCAGTAAGGCATTTTCTCAATTAGTGATCAAGGGGGGAGGGCCCCTTGTGAGTGGTACCATCTGTGGGCTGGTAGTCTTGGGCTCTATAAGAAAGCAGGCTGAGCAAGCCAGGGGAAGCAAGCCAGTAAGCAGCATCCCTCCATGGCCTCTGCATCAGCTCCTGCTCCTTGACCTGCTTGAGTTCCAGTCCTGACTTCCTTGTGATGAACAGCAGCATGGAAGTGTAAGCTCAGTAAACCCTTTCCTCCCCAACTTGCATCTTGGTCATGATGTTTGTGCAGGAATAGAAACCCTAACTAAGACACTATATAACCCAGTATGGACTTGACTCAAGATCCTCCTGCCTCAACCTCCCAAAGGCTAGGATTACAAGTGTGTGCCACCACACTCAGCTCCATATTAATTTTGCAAAATGTTATTTATGTATTTCTTTATTGGTGGGGGACTCAATGATCATAACTTGTGGAAGTCAGAGGACAAGTTAGGGACATTAAGTTCTCATCTTCTACCATGTAGGTTAGAGGATCAATCACAGGTTATCAGGCATGTCAGAAGCACCCTCTGGGCCATATCACTGTCCCTAATATTGCTTTTTAAATGTGTGGCTAAGAAAAAGATACACACACAAGTACAGATGCATACACACACACACACACACACACACACACACACACACACACACACACTTGCATTAAGTCCTGGCATATCTCAAGAGGTCAGTATTTTATGTACTTACTGTAGCCTAAGGTCATCTCTCTCCTGAGACCCTGGAAGACATCAGACAGAAGAAGAAAGCAGTGTCCCTGTTTGCTGGGAGTCAGTGGAGAGAAATTCCTTGGCCTGTGTTTCACTCTGCAGGACCTGCCTTGGGCAGGGCTCGGGAGGCAGGGAGTAGAACATGAAGGGTAGAAGCTGAGGGTTCTAAGTACCTGAGGACCTAAGTACCTCCTGGAACAGGCTCAGCAGACCCCATGTAGGAAAATCAATAGTTATACACCCAGGGAAAGATTCTAGACCTCAGCAACACTTAGGTGATGGGAAGCCAGGAAGAGATGCAGGGAAGGACTTTGTTGGAGTTATGATTCCGGTGCTGCTCAGTTGAGAGGAAGAAAGAGAGAAAAGGAAGGGTACAGAGAACACAGTGTTCACGGTTTTCTGTACAGGATAGATCTTAGTGAAGCTTTCTATTGCTGTCTTGTTTTGTGTTTTGTTTGTTTCTGAAACAGGGTTTGTGGTGGTTTGCATATGTTTGGTCCTCAGAGTGGCACTATTAGGAGATGTGACCTTGTTATAGTAGGCGTGGCCTTGTTGGAGGAAGTGAGCCACGATGGGGGTGGGCTTTGAGGCCCTCCTCCTAGCCACACGGGAGTCAGTCTTCTCCTGTTTGCCTTTGGAACAAGGTGTAGAACTCCAGCTTCTCCAGCGCCATGCCTGCCTGGATGCTCCCATGCTTCCCGCCATGAGGATAATGGACTGAACCTGTAAGCCAGTCACAATTCAATGTTGTCCTTATAAGAGTTGGCTTGGTCATCATGTCTCTTCACAACATGTAGTAAAACCCTAAGACAGAGTTTCTCTGTATAACTGCCCTGGCTGGACTGGAACTCACTCTGTAGACCAGGCTGGCCTGGAACTCACAGTGATCTGCCTGCTTCTGTCTCCTGAATATGCTGGGATTAAAGAGAGGTGGTGGCACACGCCTTTGACCCCAGCACTCAGGAGGCAGAGGCAGGAGGATCTCTAGTTCAAGGCCCTCCTAGTCAATATAGTCAGGGCTACACAGAGAAACCCTGTCTCAAAAAGAAACACAAAAAATAATAAATTGATTAACAAACACAAACCAACTCAGGAGACAGGAGACTACGTCAGCCAGGTCTATCATATCAAGATTCTCTCTCAACAAACAACAAAATATAAACAGAAGAAAAGAGATGCCTGGATCTTCATCTCTAACTAGCTAACTAGTGCGCCACCACTGCCCAGCTGATTTCTGAATCCTGTGTATGGTCATTAGACCCACGTGACACAAATGTGTCACTGTTAGAGGTGCTGTTCTGAAGACTCTGCCCTGCGTGCTGGATGACAGGTGTGTGCCGCCACGTTCTGCTTCTATTGCTGTCTTTAAACATCATAACAACAACAACTGGTGAGGAAAGAGTTTACTTCAGCTTACAGTTGTAGTCCATCATAGAGAAGTGAGGACAGGAAAAGGAACCTGGAGGCAGGAGCTGATGCAGAGGTCATGGAGGGGTGCTGCTTGCTGGCTTTCTCCCCATGGCTTGCTCAGCCTCTTTCTTATACAAGCCAGGTCCAATTACAGAGGGATAACATCACCCACCCACAGTGGGCAGGGACCTCCCACATCAACTATTAAACAAGGCCAATGTGGTAGAGGCATTTTCTCAACTGAGAATCTATTGCGTGTAATTTGAAAATCACACTATCTCCTTGCCCAGTGCTGTAGCAGGCGCTAGGACCTCTCCCAGTTCCCCTAGCTGCAACTTGTTCACACCCATCCCCCAACCCGGGGAATCCGGGTTCCCCTCACTTCAGCGGCCCCTCAAGGCTAGCTTCGCCAAGCCACCAATAACTGCCTCGGCCGCCCACTTTTTCCTCCTGCTCACCTTATCGCCGCAGATGGAAAACACTAGACAGTTTTGTTATTTTAAAACTAGCCCGATAACTCAATGACCGGGTGAAGAATTTCCTGCCCTAGTTTAGCAACCAGCTTCTTCCATTCTCCTTGGCCTATGCTAGAGGAGGAGGCTACAAACTATAGGTGCCCTGAGACCTACATGTCTGCAGCTTCCTACCGGCTCCACAACCTGGTCCAAGTTCCCATTCTCTAGTCTTTTTTCTTCCTCCTGGGACCCAGAAGTCCCACCTTTTCCCCTTTGCCCAGCAATTGGCTTCCGCCTTTTTAAATTGACACAATCAAGAACCAATTAGGGAAACACTTCCCCCTATAAGCGTCCTCTTCCCAGATGACCCCAGCTGTGTCAAGGTGGCAGAAAGCAAGCAAGACAGAGAGGGAAAGAGTCACCGATGGAGCAGCTAGATGCTGCAAAGTATATATCACAATGGCCTTCTGTCTTTATTATTCTGGAAAGGACACCAAGAAGGATAGTGACCACAATGACAGTGACCCAGAGTCCCACCCTCAAGAAGCTTAGCAGCCTGGCTGAAGTGGAAGAGGCTATGTTCACAGCACATGGTTTAGTTGGTTTTAACCCATGGATATCCCCAAGAGCCAGTACCCAACAACATAATGACCACGCCCAGCATTCCCAGGACTGCTCGCTCAAGTCATGGGGATTGAAGCTAGGGTTTCAATATGTATGGAAAGCATTTTGCTGCTGAGTCATAGTGACAACCCTCGGAGTTCTTCCTAACCCCACAGTAACAGCCCTCGGAGTCCTTTCTACCCCCACAGTGACAGACCTTGGAGTCCTAACCCCAAGTTCCCTTATCTCTTAGCTTATTAACTATACCATCACTTTCTGTTGTTTTGTGACTTTAGTGGACACTTAGGGTTGCTAAGAAACTTTTCTTTGTTTCTTTATGTTTTTGTTTCTCTCTGTCTCTGTCTCTCTGCCTCTCTCTCTCTCTCTCTCTCTCTCTCTCTCTCTCTCTCTCTCTCTCCCTCTCTCCTTCTTTCTTTAGACAGAGCTTTACTATGTAGCCCTTGAATGGCCTAGAACTACTATGTAGACCAGGCTAGCCTCAGACTCACAGAGATCCACTTGCTTCTGCCTCCCGAGTACCGAGATTAAAAGCATATGCTATCATGCCCACCTACTCAGAAACGTCGTTAACACACAGGCTACATTCGAGCATATGTTGCTGCTTCACCTTAGAACCTCACAGCAGACTCCTCCCCCTTCTGACCTTCTACGAGATTGTCATCAAACCCTTCACTCCCCCGTGCTGTAAATACCATGATCCACTGTGGTTTTAAGCAAGGGCATGACATAAGATTTGCCTTGTTAAACCCACCATGGCTCTGCATGCATTTCAGGCTGGGGTAAGCGACACCACTGTTTAGGGGGCAACGGCCCAAGCAAGACAAGTTGCAGTTCTCAGGAAACAGTTGCCAATGGGATTTGGTCGCCAGTTTTGGACAGTGAAGGGGAGGAAGGTTTTGGATGTAGGATGCTGGCAGTCAGGAAAGCTATTTGTTCCCACATGGTTTACTGGGTAAGAAGGCTTTAGCAGAATGAATAAGGAGCTCACATGGAGCACAGTCAGTGGTAATCTACATAGACCAGCCAGAAAGAGAGTGCACAGCCAGGACCAAACCCTCAGGTCTGACAGGAGAGGACTCCCAAGGGAGTGTGGCCTAGGAAGTAAGCCAGGTAGGAACAGATGAGATAGAGAGGTATAGGCTCCTGGACAGGAAGGTAAGAAGAGAGATGGGGATTTTCCAATTTTGAAGAGTACAGGCTTTTGAAATAAGATCTA
Organism: Uromys caudimaculatus; assembly: GCA_028551405.1. Classification (NCBI taxonomy): domain Eukaryota; kingdom Metazoa; phylum Chordata; class Mammalia; order Rodentia; family Muridae; genus Uromys; species Uromys caudimaculatus. The sequence continues at coordinate 96,538,608 of CM052707.1, forward strand.
ATGATTCTTTGGGCTCTCAGAGACTAAACCACCATACAAGGGCTGGACCCCCTCCCCCCCAAGTAGCAGATGTGCAACTTGGTCTTCATGCGGGTCCCCCAACCACTGGAGCGGCGGCTGTCCCTGACTCTGCTACCTGCCTGAGGATCCTGTTCCCCTAACTGGGTTGCTTTGTCTGGCCTCAGTGGGAGAGGATGTGCCTAGTGCTGCAGTGACTTGAGATGCCAGGGTAAGGTCATACCCAGGGGGCACCTCCCCCTTCTCAGAGGTGAAGGGGATAGGTGGTGGGAAGGGGCTGTGGGAAGGGGGGGCTGGGAAGAGGGGGGCTGTGATAGGGAAGTAACGTGAATGAATGGATGAAGAATGAATGAACCCACAAAGCTGGCTGGGGAGGAATTGGGGGTGGGAGGAGTCAAAGAGTAGAATAGGAACAAAGTACATGGTAGGAAATTCTAAAAGTATTAATAAAATATTAAAAATAAAAAAAGAGAGAGAGGAGGATGGGAAGATGCCAGGTCTTTGGAAATGCTGATCGCTTTGGGAAGCCATCTTGGTAGCAAAGAGGGGAGCTGAGAATACAAGAGTCTGGTGGGTGAGCAGGGACCTGCAGGGGCGAGGGAGGCACTGGAGGTTATTTTAAACACCCCATGCTCCCAGCAGAGAGAGAGAGAGCCTGGACGAGGAGGAGCAGAGGAGGGAGCAGGGAGTCTCCATCTCCCTAGTGAATGGGGTTATCTATCAGTGGCACAGAGTCTCCAGAACAGCACCTCTAATGGTGACACGTGCCTTTAATCTCAGTACTCTGAACTCAGGAGACAGCTGGGCAGTGGTGTCGAATGTCTTTAATTCCAGCAGTCAGGAAGCAGAGGTAGGGGCAGATCTCTGAGTTTGAGGCCAACCTGGTCTACAGAGTGAGTTCCAGGACAACCAGAGCTACACAAAGAAACTCTGTCTCAGAAAACCAAAATAATAAATAAATAAATAAATAAATAAATAAATAAATAATAAACAAATGAAGGACGTCTATCGTATCAAGATTGTCTCAACAAAAAACAACAAAATATAAACAGAGTAAGAGGAGATGTCCAGATCTTTATCTCTAACTAGCATAGTGACCTTGCTCAGTTACATAAGCCTCCTCAAGCCTTGACTTCCTCGACTTTGAAATTCTGTTTCTATTTTGTTTCTGTCAGAATGGCTAAGATCAAAACCTCAAGAGACAGCTCATGCTGGTGAGGAGGTGAAGCAAGGGAACACTCCTCCATTGCTGGTGGGAGTGCAAACTTGTACAGCTACTTTGGAAATCAATTTGGTGGTTTCTCAGAAAATTGGGAATAGATCTACCTCGAAACCCAGCTATACCACTCCTGGGCAAATACCTAAAAGATGCTCTCCCATACCACAAGGACATTTGCTCAACTCTGTTCAGAGCAGCTTTATTTGTAATAGCCATAAACTGGAAACAACCCAGATGTCCCTCAGCCAAAGAATGGAAGGTGTGGTACATCTACACCATGGAATATTACTCAGCTACTAAAGCAATGACTTCACAAAACTTGCAGGTAAATGGATGGAACTAGAAAAGATTATCCTGCATGAGGCATCCCAGACCCAGACCCTGTACTCCCATGTAAGTGGATATTACCCATAACTCTATGGGCAACCATGATACAATCCACAGACCCAAAGATGCTAAGCAACAGGAGGGCTCAAGGGGGACTCATGAATCTCACTGAGGAGGAGAAATAGAATAGACATGGTGGGTGGATGAGGGGTTGGGGGAAGGGGACTGGACAGGGAGGGGTGGGGATGGGAACAGGAGGAATCAGGTTGGGGGGACAGAGGGAGAGAATACTGGGAAAGACAACTGGAATAGGGGGTATCTCTGGGATGAGCTAGAAACCTAGGGCATTGGAAATCCCAGGAATTTTATGGGGTGACCGTAGCTAAGACTCCTAGCAATGGGGGACAGCCATATCCTGAATAGGCCACCTCCTGTAACCAGGCAAGACTTCCAGTGAGAGGACTGGGACCCCAACCTAGCCACAAAGCCCTCCGCCTACAAGATGTGCAGGGGTAAGGATGGAGCAGAAATTGATGAAATAGACAACCAATGACTGGCTCAGCTTGAGACCCATACCACGAGAGTCCACCCCGACACTGTTAATGACATTCTGCTGTACTTGCAGACAGGAGCCTAGCGTGACTGTCCCTGAGAGGCTTCACCCAGCCACTGACAGGAACAGATGCAGAGTCCCACAGCCAAACAGTAGGTTTAGCTTGGGAAATCCTGTTTTGGAGGGGGAAGGAAGGATTGTAGGAGCCAGAGGGGTCAAGGGTAACACAAGAAAACCTGCCAAATCAACCAACCTGGGTCCATAGGGCCTCCGAGAGACTGAACCGCTAACCGAGAGCATGCTCAGAACTGACCTAGTCCCACTGCATATATGTAACAACTGTGTCGTTTGGGCTTCATGTAGGACTCCTAACAGTAGAAACAGGGGCCGTCTCTGACTTTATTGCCTGCCTTTGGGACCCTTTTCCCACACTGGGCTGCCTCTTCTAGCTCAATAGGAGATGTGCCTAGTCTTACCCCAACTTGACTGAGGCCTCCCCTTTTCTGAAGAGATAGGGAAGAGGAGTGGAAGGGACAAGGGAGGACTGGGAGGAGAGGAGGGAGAGAAAGTGATAGTCAGGATATAAAGTAAATAAATTTTAAAAATTGAACTCATTCCCACACTTATTATAGTGAATAAATGAGTTGAGATTAAAACAGTAACAACGTACTTTTGAAACTTTCTTATTCTGTCCTTACTACTGAGCTGTTTCAAGCCGGTGATAAATCCCGCCCTTTACCCTACCTTGGTAGAAACAGGAGACAGCACAGCTCTAATGTACTTTCTCCTGGAATTGTTTTCTCAATACACATGAATCTCTGTAATAGAGTCAAGAGTGTTTATATTCAATAAGTCATCACCGTGGACTCTTGAAAACTCATGTTTTCAAGCTCTACCTAGCCTTAAACTCCCCAATACGCAATAAGGTGAGCTCTGCTTAGAATGACCGTCATCTTACAAGTGAGAAGCCAAGACAATAACGAGTCTACGTAACTGGTCCCAAATCACACACCCAGCTCACATGCCCCCAAAGCCTCTGTTCCTAAACTCTAGGTTGTCTCATTTCAATAGCTTCAGGTACAAGTCCAGCAGTGGGAAAATGAGAATCCTCGCAGGAGAGTTCTAAACAAGTCTTCCTTGCCCGAGTTCACACGTCCGGCCCTGGATTTGTGGTGATCTGAATCTTGTAGCCGTAAGAAGGCAATGAGGAAGCGTGTGTTTGGAGCTGCCCGCCATGCCTGCTTGACCCTCAGTGACAAGTGAAACCTTTACTGCTCTTTTGAGACACTAACCTTGATCCTGTCTCTTAAATGACTCTAAGATAGGAGAAAAGAATAGGGTCATTGTACTGGAAGATATCTTGGGGGAGGGGTGAAGAACACAGGTGATATAAAAACAGGGAGAGCCCATGCATGTAGTGTATAGACATGCTTGCAGGCAAAACACCCACATATTGAGAAAACAGGGAAGGAACTGCAGGGGCAGGGAGGTTTGGGCATGGTAGGGTCAGAGGAGAGATGAGGAAGAGGGAAGGTTAACCAAAGTGAAGGGTATGGAAAAAATCCATGGGAAATTTACTACTTTGTAGGCAGTGAAAAATCTAAGTTAAAAACTAGAGAGGGGGGAGGGAGAGGGAGAGGGAGAGGGAGAGGGAGAGGGAGAGGGAGAGGGAGAGGGAGAGGGAGAGGGAGAGAGAGAAAGAAGAGAAGGGGGAGGAGGAAGAGGAAGGGGCAGGTCAAGGAGAAGAGAGATATCCTACAGGGTTGGACAATACTGTTTTTAAATTCCATGGGTATTAATCAAAACACCCCATGACAGATGTGGGGTACCTCCCTGTGAGCTATCAGTTCAGGGAAGGCCCCAAAGACTCCCAAAATAATACAAGTTCTTGCCATTCATCTTGGTTTCCCAAGCCCCGTTGCTGAAGACACCACACATTTTGGTTGCAATATACAGAAAATTTAAGCTAGAACTGAATGAAAGTTTCCTCCTTGCTGACTGAAGGGTGCTCCACAGCCTGCTGGGGAAACAAGGCAATCCAGGGTCTGACTCAACTATGAAACCTACACACTACAATAGTGTACTGGCTGGTTCTGTGTGTCAACTTGACACAAGCTGGAGTTATCACAGAGAAAGGAGTTTCAGTTGAGAAACTGCCTCCATGAGATCCAGCGGTAAGGCATTTTCTCAATTAGTGCTCAAGGGGGGAGGGCCCCTTGTGAATGGTGCCATCTGTGGGCTGGTAGTCTTGGGCTCTATAAGAAAGCAGGCTGAGCAAGCCAGTAAGAAACATCCCTCCATGGCCTCTGCATCAGCTCCTGCTTCCTGACCTGCTTGAGTTCCAGTCCTGACTTCCTTTGGTAATGAACAGCAACGTGGAAGAGTAAGCCGAATAAACCCTTTCCTCCCCAACTAGCTTCTTGGTCATGATGTTTTGTGCAGAAATAGAAACCCTGACTAAGACAAATAGCAACCCATAAGATGCGCCCACCAGTACAATAATGGCATGGTTGTCATGAGGGTAACCAGCTGTTCTCTGATTGGATTCGGTGGCCTGCTCTGAAGGAGGAAGTTCTCTTGTGGTAATATAAGCTCAGTCAAAGGCGGCTTAGGCCCTAGGAGAGGATCCCACTGCTGTTATTTAGCTAAATTAATGACACTGAGCTGCCACCTAAATATTCTTTTTATACCCATAGACAAATGCTACTCTCGACCTTAATGAGAGAGGCTTCTCTTTGTAATGAATGGCAGTGAATTAAGAGATCCGTAGATGCACAAGGCCCAAAGAATACTGTGATAGCCGATCATGGTGGTGCATGTCTTTAATCCCAGCACTCGGGAGGCAGAGGCAGGTGGATCTCTGTGAGTTCAAGGCCACCCTGTCTACATAGTGAGTTCCAGGTCAGTTAGGGCTCTATAGTGAGACCTTTAAAATAATAATAATAACAATGTGGTGGTTAAATGCTGAGCCTTAAGCAGGGCACCTATATCACACCCTCCAGGGCTCAGGGCTTAAAGAAGAGAGGGAGGGAAGAATATAAGGGTCAGAGAGTAGGCAGTAGGGCGTGTGGTGACTGTCTTCTGAGCAGGACTCCGGCAGTCAATCATCATCTCCTAGCAGCTTCCGCTAGCTTCTGGCAATAGTCTGCACAAGACTGTGTCTGCTGATGGTCAATCATAAGGTAAGGAGGGGGGACTCTTGGGCCCCTGCTCCTTTCAACTTAGTGGACTACTGGCTGCTAAAAGGTTCTGTGGGGAAGGGTGGTGTGGTGGTTTGAATAAAAATGGCCTATCATAGATTTGAAGGCTTGGTCACCAGGGAGTGGCACAATTAGGAAGTGTGGCCTTGTTGAGGTCGGTATGGCCTTGTTGGGGTGGGTGTGGCTTTGTTGGAGTAGGTGTGGCCTTGGTGGAGGGAGTTTATCATTGGTGGTGGGTTTTGAGGTTTCAATTGCTCAAGCCTAGCCCAGTCTCTCTCTCTCCCTCTCTCCCTCCTTGCCTTCCAGCTGCCTGCTAATCCAGATGTAGAACTCTCAGCTCCCTCTCCAGCATGTCTGCCCAAACCCGCCATGCCTCCCACCGTGACCATAATAGACTAAACCTCTGAACCTGTAAGCCAGCCCAAAGTCAAATGTTTTCCTTTGTGAGAGTTGTCATGGTGTCTCTGCACAGCAAGAAACCCTAAGACAGGTAGCCACTGTCTTCAGCTGCGTACCCACTGAGGAGCCCAGTAGGGGTCAATATAGCCACAGATCACCCTGGTTAAGCTCAGCCGGTCACAAAATAAAGCAAAAGGACATGAAGGGAGGAAAGAGAATAGAAAGAGGAGAGGAAAGGGCAGCAGAGACGAGAACGGATTATATACATGGATGAAATTGTTCAGCAACAAAGCTTAATGAGGGTTCCCCAAGCACAGCCAAGCATAAGCCGGGCCGTCTAGGCTGAGCCTAGACTGCTGACTTCACTTTCCATCTCTGCCAAGGGACACCCCAAAGCCACCACGGGCTCAGCAGCAATTCACTTCTGGAAGGAATTTCCATCTCCGAAGAAAGCCACCCCTACTATTACTAACTGCAGAGATGGGGAACCACCAAAGTGTGGTGTTGGCATCTTTAACAGAGTGCTCGGGATTAAGCATTCGCCCCAAGAAAGGCCAGGCCACACCCTCATGCCGAACTCTCAACAACTTGGGGTGCCTTTGATAATCCTCCTAACTCAAACATGTGATTCTGGGGGAGCCCATTCAAGGTCCCGCCCCCCCCCAGTCGGGCTCACTTAAATTTGAGCCCCCACAAATAAATACCCCAGCCATGCCTATCGCCGGGCCTTCTTTCTTATTTCCTTGGAATTTTTGACTGACTCCACTTTGTTCTCTCCTGTCGGGATGAATGCTCCACTAGAAGAGATCATGAGGAAATTCAGGGACAAGCTTCGTATCTTACAAGTCACAAAGATTTCTCAGCAGGATGATCTTGAACCTTCAAGGCCAGCCGCCTGGCCCCACCCTGTCCTCTGCACCACACTGCCCTCTCCTGGTCACACACGGAAACAGCCGCTGGGAGGCATTTGATTTGTAGGACTCTTGCCTAACATAGCCTTCCCTGGGGATTGTTAAGTGTCTCCAAGCTGTCTCTTTGCAGACTCCCCTCCCTCCTGTACTCCTTCTTGCTTACTGGAGCCCCAGTTTCCCCCTCTGAAGTACAAGAAGAAGATAAACGATGCGGGAGCTGGTAAAAAAGAACACAGAGGCCAGCTTGGGCTGAGGGAGGACCTGCTCGTGCCTAAACTCTTAGCTAGTAGACCCCCGCCCCCGACCCCGGCAGGAGAAACGCAACAAGAAACCCCAGAGCACTTTGATGTACAAAGCTGTGACATCACTGCCTTCAAAGAGTCCCACAGAGCTCAAAGCTTCCATTCCTCAGGGTAGCAATTTCCACGTATTCATCTCAGAAACGCAAGGATCAAAAAAACCTCCCAGTGCCTTCAGGAGCCAGAGACCTAAACAGGTTAAGAGGCCATGAGAGTGAGTGGGTGGGAGCTATGGGACTCTAGAGACCTCAAGTGGGCAGTTTCAAAACTCTAAACACAATCTTGCTGACCTGTGGCAGGCGGGTGGTTTTTACACGCTCTGTATTCCCAGTTCCCTGCGCTGTGGCCAATTGTTAAGCATTATTTACTGAGTCCTTTATAATGTCCTAAGTGAAGCGATTTAGAAAGCACTTCAAACCTTACACCAACGCCATGAAGGAAGTAGGTGTTGCAGGCGTCACATCCATTTGTGAGTGGGGAGACTGAGCCACAGAATACAAGAAATGTTCCTACTGGCAGATTGGTAGGGGTATGGTTGGAGTTGAACCTCGGAACACAGTTTCTTAACTATCAATATGGGGTACACAGGATGAGCTTGCAGGCTTGGATCCTGGGTGCATTTAGGAAACAGATTTTTATCAGAGACAACCCATCCCCCCCCCCCCCCATCAATCCCCTGAGCTGTGCAAGATAATACATATGTCCTACCCAGGGTGTGACTTTCAATACATTCACAGTTTGGGAGGTTATCATTGAAGACTAATATCCCAATGTGGCTCACCTGATCTAAACGTCTCTCTGCCTGACCTTCCAGACTAGATGGATTGGGGAAGACAAAAGCCCCTTAGAGCCAACGTTCCAAAGATTCATATGAACAAACCCCTTTATCATTAGGCTCCCAAAGCGAACTAATTAGGGGGGTGTACATGCATTGTAAAGGTGTTTATGTCACAGAAAAGTGCTCCTGTAGGTCTCTCCAAATAATAACCTTGGGGCAGTCTGTAATGGTGACCAAGCTGACTCCAGAGTTTAAATCATACCATTCATGTGATCCCAGGATCAGACACCAGATGGCGCCACATTCTCCCCCGATGCTGAACCACATACCCCATAACAGAAAAAAATCAAGAGCTTGAGCAGCCTTAGATTTTTTTCCTGATGCATCCCGTACCATCCCAAGGTGAAGAGACTTCACCCACTTCACCACAATAAGTAAGATGGTGCTGTGTGTCAGTCTCTGGTGGGAACAGAGCCTTGATTCGACAAAGCCACTCAGCTCCCTAGAGATAGGGCCAATCTCTACCCCTCCTCCTCCTCTCCTCCCCAGCCCTCTGACCCTCCTCCCGGTCCTCCTGATATCCTTAGGAAGCTCCCCAAGAATCAGGGCAGGCTACAGAGTCACAGTAAGTTGGAGCTGAGAAAGACTGGAGCCCAGAAAGGGCATGAGTTACCCAGAGCAGCACGGCCTGGCAGAGGGGTACCCTTATCCAGTGCCCTCCATCCTGCCCTGATAATTCTAACTTGGAACTCCCTCCCCATGAGAGCCAATCAAGAAAATAAGAGGTTGGAAAGTTCTAAATATCAGTGTTTCTAAGACTGACTCCATGAGAGCACATGTCCTAAGACAAGAGAAGCTGCAACCGGTGTGCAACCATCAATTTCCACAGAACATGACCAAGTACCCCAGCAAGGGTGGCTCTGCCCTCACCACAGGCCCATTGCCCAATGCGTCCTCCTCAGGGTGTCAGGAACCAACATGCCCGCCTCGAACAGCCCGGGGGAGGGCCACACCTTTCGCAGCTGCTCGGATCCTTCACTGGCTGCCAGGCATTTCCAATCTTAGGCTGGCATGGGGCCAAAACAAGTAACCAGGGAGGAGGAACAAGGCCCCGCCTCCTGAACCAGTTGGTTTGGGCAGTTTGGGTGAACAACTTCGTCTCTCTCAGACTGTCTCCACATCTGGAAAAAATGGGGTTTTAAATTTGAGCCCCTTTAATCTTAACTGTGCAAGGCCTCTTTGTTGCATAGGCTGTCCCTATCAGAATTATCAAATTGATTCACCATGATTAGGCCCCCCAGGGACTGGCGTGAGTAGGCTATCATAGGCTTTCTGAACTATACTATTGGTATGTTATTCATGAGTTTTCTCTCTGTGTTTCTTCCCCTTTAAAAAGTGACTATAGGGCCAATTGTCTTGACATGTAACTGTAATCCTAGTACCAGTCTGAGGCAGGAGAATACTGTTAGTTCAAGACCAGCCTGAGGCTACATAGTAAGATCCTGCAACACACACATACCACACACACACACACACACACACACAGACACACAGACACAGACACAGACACACACACACAGACACACAGACACAGACACACACACACACACACACACAGAGATCTAAGGAAATATAGGTGTTCTTTTTTTAGCATGGCATAATTAGACATTGATGTGTGTGCTAACTGAATAGTACTAAGTGAGTAAACTTTCGTTTTCAGACTTCCATTTTTATAGTACGACATTGAGGGGGGAACTTGGTTTACCACTCACTCTGACCAGGAAGTGTTTTGAACAAATTACTTAACCTCTTGGGAGACTTCATCTATCAAAAACGGGGCAGAGTGGGTTGCTAAACATAGTGCCTCCCTGTGGCTGTTGTAAAACCTTTAGAAGAACGACTGTGCATAATCAGTACTCAGGAAGTGTTAGTTACTTGGTACTCCTCCTGGAACCAAGCATGCTGACTTCTTTGCAGATACAGAGATGAAAGACCCAAACGTGGAGGGTGCCATCAGCAAGAAAGCAGCCATGCAAGCCACCGTAACACAGAGGGAAGAGGCTTTCTGACCAGCAGCCTGGAGTGTGGGATCCTAGGTGGAGCATTCAAGTCAGCTTAGGGTTCAGGTTCAGGGGTAGGGAGGTATGAAGATGCTGGAGGTGTCACAACAGGGCTGCAGGAAGACAGCCTCAAGCTGAGATCCCCAAAGAGCAGGCCAATGGCAGGAGCAGGCTAGAGGGAGACTTGCTTATAAGCCACACAGGAGCCTGGGTAATGCATGTAAGCCAAAGGTAGGCACAGAAGGCTTAGTGGGGACACTTGGGAAAAGCTGTGTTTGTGATCTATGGGGGGAGTCCCCAAAGACAAGCCGGGGACCAGAAGGGAAGCGAGGCAGCTGCGTGTGTCCCTGCATCACATACACCTGTCTTCATTTTTATCCAGCCATTTCCTGTTTCCCCACTGGACCAGGATTACAGTGAAGGCAGGAATCCATCTGTCTTGCTGTCTGTCTCCTGAATGTCTCCTTCATGTGAAGCAGAGTGGTGTTCCCCAGTATCATGATCCATGAACCAAGCTGCTGGAGACTGGCCCCCGGCCTCCAGTTACGGGGGTAAAAAGGAGGCTGGGAAAAGAGGGTGGTGGTGTGTTGGGGCTTCAACCCTAGCGATGTGGAAAGGGAGCGTGTTCTAGTTAGGGTTAGCATTGCTGTGATCAAACACCGTGGTCTAAAGCAACATGGGGAGGAAAGGGTTTATTTCACTCACAGTTCCATATCATAGTTCATCACCAAAAGCAGTGAGGGCAGGAACTCCAGCAAGGCAGGAACCTGGAGGCAATAGCCCATGCAGAGGCCATGGAGGGGTGCTGCTTACTGCCTTGCTTCCTGGCTTGCTCAGCCTGCTTTCTTATAGAACCCAGGGCTACCAGGCCAGGGATGGCACCACCCACAATGAGCTGGGATTTCCCCCATCAATCACTAAGGAAATGCCCTACAGACTTGCCTACAGCCTGATCTTATGGAGGCATTTTCTCAAATGAGGCTCCCTCCTCTCTGATGACTCTAGCTCGTGTCCAGTTGACATAAAATTAGCCTGCACAGGAAGGAGGAGGTGGGAATCTTGTACGTCCTAAGCTTTGGCTTAAGTGTTGTGAGGATTTCTGATTCCCCATTTACATGTGGGGGATGAGAACTTGCATTGCAAACAAGGGAGATGAATGGAAAACGGGCTTCTTGGTATTAGAAAACCAGATCAGTGTCTTAGAGGTCTGGCCTGCACAGAGATTTGGGAAGGAATACTATGCAGATAGCAAATGGTACAGATGTATACGCATAAAAAAGGGGGCTGGAAAGGGCTGGAGAGATGGCTCAATGGTTAAGAGCACCAACTGCTTTTCCAAAGGTCCTGAGTTCAATTCCCAGCAACCACATGGTGGCTCACAACCATCTGCAATGTGATCTGATGCTCTCTTCTGGTGTGTCTGAAGACAGCTACAGTATACTCATATACATAAAATAAATAAATCTTTAAAAAGGGGGGGGGCTGGAGAGATGGCTCAGCAGTTAAACACATATGTGGCTCTTGCTGAGGACCTAGGTTCCATTCCCAGCACGGATATGGCAGCTCACAGTCATCCATAACTCCAGATCCTGGCTATCCAAAGCCTTCTTTTGACTTCCATTGACACTAGAAGCCTCTGTGATCTACATATACAGGCAAAAGATTCGTATACATAAAATTAGAAAATATAAATAAATCTCTAAAAAGAACAGGAAATGACTTTGCACCATCTATGTTGGCTTAGTGTATCTACTCAGCATAATTCATGTAAAAATACTAAGTTGGGACTTAATAACTATAAATCTTATATCTTTTAGCCTATAGCTACCTCTTTCCATACTTGTTCCCTATAGGTGGAAATAAATGCCTAATACCATGCCAGTTTAGTTTTGCCCTTGGATTTGGAATTTAGGAATCATCTGGTCCAGTGCTTCTCAAACTGAGAGCCCCAAGCCATCAGCAGAACAGATGTCAGAGACTGATTAGAAATGGAGAGCTGTGAGCATCCAGACCTGGGTTGATCAGGCTCTGGTAGAGCCTCTCAGGGGACAGCAATACCAGGCTCCTGTCAGCAAGCCCTTCTTGGAATTAGCAATAGTGTCTGGGTTTGGTTCTGCAGATGGGATGGATCCCCAGGTGGGGCAGTCTCTGGATGGCCTTTCCTTTCGTCTCTGCTCCATTCTTTGTCCCTGCATTTCTTTTAGCCAGGAACAATCCTGTGTTAATATTTTTGAGATGGGTGGGTGACCCCATCCCTCAACCAGGGGCTGTGCCTAACCTCTGGATATGGTCTCTACAGGCTCTCTCTCCCTTTGTTGGGTATTTCAGCTAATGTCATCCCCATTGGGTCCTGGAGCCTCTTGCTTTTCTGGCATCTGGGATTTTCTAGTGGCTACCTCCAGCTCCCCGTCCCCACTGCTACTCACCTCCGTTCAATTTCCTGACCCTCTGTACTTCTTTCCAATCTCCTCCCACACTGACCCTGCCCCTCTCTTTTTCTCCCCGTCTTCTCTCCTTCCCAGGTCCTCCAATCCCTCTACCTCCCGTGATTATTTTGTTCCCCCGATTAGGACTGAGGCATCTACACTTTGGTCTTCCTTCTTCTTGCGCTTCACGTGGTCTGTGAGTTGTATCGTGGGTATTCCGAGCTCTTTCCCTAATACCCACTTATCAGTGAGTGCATATCATGTTCTTTTGTGACTGGGTTACCTCACTCAGGATGATATTTTCAAGTTCCATCCATTTGCCTGGAAATTTCATGAAGTCATTGTTTTTAATAGCTGAGTAGTACTCCATTGTGTAAATGTACCACATTTTCTGTATCCATTCCTCTGCTGAGGGACATCTGGGTTGTTTCCAGCTTCTGGCTATTATAAACATGGCTGCTATGAACATAGTGGAGCATGTGTCTTTATTACATGTTGGGGCATCTTCTGCGTATATGCCCAGGAGTGGTACAGCTGGGTCCTCAGATGTTAGGGGAAGGACTGAAGGAGCTGAAGGGGTTTGCAACCCCATAGGAAGAACAACAATATCAGCCAACCAGACCCCCCAGAGCCTCCAGGGACTAAACCACTGACCAAGGAGTACACATGGAGGGACCCATGGCTCCAGCTGCTTATGTAGCAGAGGATAGCCTTATCTGGCATCAATGGGAGGAGAGGCCCTTGGTCCTGTGGAGGCTCGATGCCCCAGCATAGGGGAATGCTAGGGCAGTAGGAGGAGTTGGTAGGTGGATGGGGAGCACCTACATAGAAGCAGGGAAGAGAGGGGATGAGATGAGGTTTGTGGAGGGGAAACCAGGAAGGGGGATAACATTTGAAATGTAAATAAACAAAATAACCAATAAAAAAAAAAAGAAATGGAGGTCTGTGATCCTCACCCCTCTCCACCCCTATCACATACAGACCTACGAGATCAGAATTTCCAAAGGAAGAGTCTAGCAACCAAAGGTGTGTGTGTGTACATGCACGTGTTCACATGAATGAACAGGTGCACGTGTACACATGCTAGAGGCTAGGAGTTGATGCCCAGTGTCCTCAATTCCTTATTTTTTGAGACAGGGTCTCTCATAAACCTGGAGCTCAAAGACTCAGCTAGTAGTCTGATTGGTTAGTAAGCCTTGGGGACGGGCACATGCTGCCATGTCCACCTTTTTTTTATGTGGGTGCTGGGGATCCAGGGCCTCAGGCATGGGCAGCAGGCTGTTTACTGACTGAGCCATCTCTCCGGCTCTGTCATCTGACTGAGCCATCTCCGCCTCTGTCATCTGTGTTAACGTGTTTTCCTGGTGACATTGATCCATATTTACAGTGGGAGAGCCACTGGTCTGAACTGTGTTATCTTTTGCAGATGAAGAAAATGGAATCCAGAGAAAATAAAAGATGGACTTTCGAGGCATCATTGTCACAGTGTGGTGGCAGCAGGACCAGATCCAGATAGCTGAAGAAGATGCAGCTGGGACCAAACTGAGACACCACCGGGGGCTGGAGCTTCTGCAGCAGAGGAGGTTTTAAGAAGTGCACCACAGAGAGGAAATCTGCCAAGTTCCCCCAAGACATCAATCTCCTGGGTTGCCACTCCAGAAATGGCGTGGAGCTCACGGGAAGTCACCAGGGACAGCCCATTTTCTATGTCTCAAGGGGCTTTTACCCAATGCAGTACTCCTATGTGAATTACAGCCCAGGGAGGAAAGAGATTAAATTAGCAATTTGAGGAGGGAAATTGTAATACAAATTGTTCCCTGAAAGATGTTTGATGACTAAACCATACTGCTTGTGACCCCTAAGTGGTTTTTTTCCAGGTATCCTTACCACTAACGTCCCTGGTGTTACCTTGCTCTTCCGTCTCTGATATCTCTTTGCGCATGTCTTCCCCTCACTTCTCCTTTATAGTCTCTGACAATTTGCTTCCTTAATTCAATAGTAAATATGGATGAGTCACTCAGAAAACAGGCCGCTTGACTGAACGCCAGACTGGGTGTCCCTGTGCGCAACATGAATGCTAGCTGCCTTCTCCCGTTGTCAGGGATTGCCATTATCTTAAAGTCCTGCTCCTCTTCACCCCCCCACCCCAACCTATGCATTTAGCATGCACTGTGACTTGGCTCTGGAACTTCTCCGGGGCAACTCTCCCGCAGGCCCCTTGTCTGAACCATGGTCTTCCATGGCTTCCTGCTCGCCTTGCTCTCCACCAATCCTGCAAGGAGGGAGGAGGTGGCTTAAATTCAGTATTATAACTCCTCGCCCTGCCTAAAATCCTTCGTTGGTTCCCATAGAGAGTAAGATTCAGATTCACAGAAGCCTCCAGTACCCGGTCCCAGACAAATCCTCCAGCCTCAGCCGCACTCCACGGCGCCCCCTAAAGGCAAGATAGGAGAAAGGCAAGACGAGAGTAGGTGGTCAGCGTCCAACCTGGTTCTCTGTTCCTGCCCTGAGAATTGCGCTCAACTTCTCTACTGTCTTGGCCACTCCGAAACCCAGGATCTGTCGCCTGCTGACTTGCAGACGTGTACCCCTGCCAACGTTGGACCCCATCACCTCCGTATATAGCTATCTGCTTAAATCACATCCCCGCACCCACACACATGCCTACATGTTTAATATTGTTTTCCCCACCCCCACCACCAGGATCTCCCTCTGTAGCCAGACTGGCTTGGAACTGATGGCCCTCCTCTCCCCGTCTCCAAAGTGTTGGGATTTACAGTCACGTGCCTCAGTGTCCGTCTTATTTAAACCTTGTTATTTCTGTTTGGGTTGTGCAGGCACGGGCTCCGGAGCATGTGCCAGATGTCATACTAAGCTGACCCTGTCTGCCTATAATACCACTCAACCCTCACAACCGCCATGTGAGAGAGAGACATTCCACCATCAGCCTCTCCATCAGCACCAGCAGGTGGATAGTCTCCTCACCGGCGTGCTGAGTCCTGCCTTCATTTCACTGTGATTTCTTACCATTCTATTCTATTCTGCTGGATCTGCAGTTTACTCTGTATCTTCAGCATCCCATTGCTTTCGACTCTTATTCAAAGAACAAATTAACTTAACATTTCCTGAAGACTCCCAGTTCTCCACACTGGGCTTTGTAAACCTCTTGCAATCATCTCCAGTACAATCCCAGCAGGAATGGTCACTACTCCTCCACCAACACTGTCTTTCCTAGGTGTAGCACCTGCAGTTCCTCGGGACAGCAGTTGAGGTAATTGTCTCAATTGGGCTATAGGACCTAGGGTCACGGTGCCAGGCCTTTACTTCACTGATGTTTAGCACAATGTCTGATGGTGGGGCAGTAAGTGTTGAATCAATCAATGAATGAATGAATGACCAGCCAGCTAGAAACTCAGGTATAAGTGACACATGGACACACCCACCAGCATCCTGGCTCCCTCTATTCCGTGAGTCAGAGACCACTTCCCTGCTTCTGAAGGTTCTGAAGCAGGCCAGTGGAGACCTGCTCAGACAGATAGCAGAGGAGGACACGGTTAGAGCTGGAAGTGGGTGTTGGGGTTTGGTCTTGTCTATTGCAACGTTAAGTGTGGGCCCCCAAGACTTGGAGTCTGCATGTGGACCCAAGTGACCTTTACCCCCAAGTAATATTTGATTGGCAAATAAAGATGTCAGTAGCTGATAGCAGGGCAGAAGAGACATAGATGGGGTTTAGGGTGTTTTTGGCTTGTGGTCACAAGGGGAAGATGAAGGTGAAGGAAAAGAAGCCACCATGGGTTAAGTGTGTCATAAAAACATGGCCCTGAGGGCTGGCCAATTGGAGTTAAGAGCATCCCAGATTGGGTTATCTATAGGAAAGTAGATTTTAGTAGTAAAGAAGGCAGATATCTGCCTAGCTCTTGTGCTGTTTAATGCTGATTGTAAATATAAAGGTTGTGTGTGTGTCTTTTGTCTGGAAACTAAATGGTCAAAGGAGATACAGAAACCCTGGGTCTGGATTAAAAATTTCTACAAGTGGGTTCAAGTCTCACTCATGGTTCCTGATCCAGGCTTCTCAGCCTGCCGCCCATTTGGAACGGGCAATGGTGCTCGCACAGTGCTCAGTCCAGGCCTGTGCACAGGTACAAAATAAGCAGTATCTGTTTCATTGGGTGGTGGATGGAAGCCCAGGGATATACAGCAAATGCCCAGGTAGGCATCAGCCATCTTGAAAGTTCTCAAGACAGTGGTCCACCCTGACCACAAGCTAGAACCAGGTAGGGAGTCTTTCAAAGGCTGGTGCCAGTCTCCTAGACCCTCACCCAAATCCCTGAGGAAGATCCTACTGGGTAGTCAGGCTGAGATCTTAAGTGACTACTAGGAACTAATAATTGATCCAATAATAAACCAACAAGGGCATGTGCCGGCAGTAGTGGAGCCTGAAAACCTGAGTTAGACCCCCCCTGCACACCCCCCTGCACACGGGCGCCACGTGCACTACCCCCTGCCCCAGAGAAAAAATAATGTTTAAAACATTTTATACCGTAAAAAAGTCTTGAAATGGAAAAGTTACCAATTTTCTAATCCCAAATACTTTATGCTGATAAAACACAGCATCACTAAGTTCTCAGAATCCATTGACTGAAGGTCATAACAAAGTCAAGTGTTTATTAAGAATTAAAAATACTGTAAATAAGCCATACAGTTCATTTCACAGTAAACTAACAAACCATGTTTTTCTTTTCAGCTTTTTCCATTTTTTTTTCTTTCTTTTTTTTTGGGGGGGGGGGGGTTAGGGGATGGGAAGGGCAAGGCAGCCATTAAAGACAAAACATCTTAAAGGGCAAGGGTACTTCGAGAACAATTACAGAAACGCAGCACGCGTGACCCTCACTGACAGACGGGCCCGGCGACAGGAGACCTCTCCAGTGATACTGATAAAACAAAAAGACCTGGCCTACATCTTCCAGGGAGATGCCCGAATCCTTTGTGGAAAATACAGCTCTCGCATCAGAACCCAAAGAACAGCCCCTCTAGGATACCAAACTCACTCAGTGACCCCTCCTAGCCTGGTGATGCAGGTGGGTCACCAGGAGCAGAAGGACACTGGGCCTCAGGGTGCTACACCTTCAGTACCTACTTAATTTGCATAGTTACCATATGACTAGATTAGGGAAGAGAGAGAGAGAGAGAGAGAGAGAGAGAGAGAGAGAAGCCTCTGAAAGTGACCCTCAGGCAGGTTGGGGGAGGGTCCTCTTTCACCCATTCAGAGTTGACATCTAGGAGTTTTTACCAGTTCTAAATGGAAGACAAGTAAGAGACAGCTCATAAAAACCCTGGCCAGGAGTATAAAAACAAAAAACAATAAAATTAATTTTCTTAAAGACAATTTGAAAGAAAAGTGCCCCCCATTTGTTCTTGTTGTTTTTCTATTTTACTATAAATCTGTCGGCCTGACAGGATCTTTTTTTAGGTTAATCTGCTTCCTGATAATCCCCAGTTAAAGCCACTGCTATCTTTCTAAGGGAGACACATCCTCTTCTGCACAGGGCTGGCTGGGCCTTCAGGAAGTCAAACCAAAAGCAGAAACAGGACTTAAGAAACCAAAGGCCTGTGGTAATAACTGCAAATAAATTAACTGGGCACAGAACACCAGGGTGGTGCTCAGCTGGTGTCTGCTGGTTTCCCGGCGGTGGGGGAGAGGCGAGAAGGTGGTGGGAGGGCACCTGAGAAGGAAACAATGGGGTTTGGTTTTGGTTTGGTTTTTTGGTCGTAAGAAACTGTGCCCACACTCCTTGCAGTTCATTTAGATCTTTTCATGGATCTTCTCGACTTTCACAAACAGCCTATCCAGATCATTGCGCAGGTCGTCTAGCAAGCCCTTGGCTGACTCTAAGTTATTCTCATTTGTTTCGATTTTGACGGAGTAGGCAACCAAACTGTCCACAGCAGTCCTGAGCATTTTCAAGTCTGACTCCACTTGGCTCACTGAGGATTTCAGGTTGTCTAGAGAGGAGAGTCTGTCCAGGAAGTCCTGAGGAGGCAAGCCCGTGGCTTGGGCGTGGTCCTGGCTGAGCAGCGAGTGCACTTGCTCTTGCAGTGACTCCATGGTACGGGCCAGCTCACCTAGGCTTTGCTTCAGCTCCTTCAAGTCGCTGGACAGTGTCTGCTGGGTCTCTCCCAAGCTCCTCACCGTGCTGGTCAGGTCAGAGGAGCCCAAGGTTTCCGTGTGCTCCTGCAGCATAGCCAGGCGTTGCTCATACTCCTGGCTCTTGGACAGGAGTGACTCCAGGCTCTCAGTGTGGCGTGCAGAAGCCACCTGCATAGAGTAGACTCCGTCTTCCATGTACTGGAGCCTGGCACCAAGGCCCTCCATCTGCCTCTGCAGCTCCTCTAAGGCTTTAGAGTCTTTGAAGACCACAGCCTCCTCTGACCCATGGGCTCCTGCCTTCAGCTGCTGCAGCTCCTCCTCCAGTCTCCTCAAGTCCTCTGGGAGACGAGAGGAGGACTCCTCGGACTGCAGAAGCTTCTCTGTGAGGGCCTGCAGAGCCAGGCGCTCTGAGTCGGCTGCCTGCTTGAACTGCTGCTGCTCCTGCTTGAGGCTCACCAGCTCCCGGACCTCTGTGTAGACATCGGACTCCATGGTCTGAAGGGAACTCTTCAGAGCCTCGATGTCCCTCTCCCTAGACTTCACGGAGGCCTGTACCTCCTTCACGGCTTCCTTCAGAATTTCCACATCCTGACTGTGACCCCCCTTGGACTCTTCCAGGGAGGTAACCTTCATCTTGACCTCATTGATCTCCTTCTGGCTTCTCTTCTGCACGTCAGTGAAGATGGCGATGTTGTCATTGATGGACTTGGTGAGCTCCGTCAGGCGCTCCTCAACCGTGTTCTCCAGGGACGTGAAGTCCCGCTCTCGGGCGTCCTTCACCACGTGGATCCCGTCCGACAGGTCCTTGAGAATCTCATTCTGCAACTTCTGTAGAACCTCGCTAATGCGGTTGAGCTCACTCTCTCCTTCCTTCACGGCTTTCTCTGTGAGATCCTGTTTATGTTGGGAGCTTCTCAGGATGGACTCCAAAGTCCCAAACATGGCTTGCAGAGATTGTACCTACGACCAAAACCCAGACGTTAACCACTGAGAACAAACAGCAGTGTTCATTTACGCTACCGCTATTTTCTGCATTGCCTGTCCCAGGCGCCTCCAGATCACTCTTTCCAAAGGGGTCCTGTGGTGGTTGTGATCACCAACTTCAGGGCCTCTCCAGGTACTCCAGCGTTGGCTCACACCTGGCCAGTCAGCATGCTCCATCTGCATCTGCCGACCCTCACCTCTCACCAAAGTGACTAGCCATGGATGGACAAGTGCCAGGCAGGCGGACGGGGTGGCCAACACCTTTCCGCACTGAGATTGCTGGCTACAGGATGAGGGAGGCCTGGAGCTGCTCGGACCAGCACATGACCAACAACCCATTCATCAATCAAGACAGCACACGGGGAGGGGAGACAGAGCCAAGACAGGCAAGTTCACATTCTGAAGATGGAGACGGAACTCAATCCCTGAATACAGCTGCATCTGAGGGAGTCTACTCTTGAACTGTTAGGCCAATCAGAACAGTCTATACTCTCTCCCCTCCCTTCTTTCCTCCCTCCCTCCCTCCCCCCCCCCCCTATTTTGGGCTGGCTTTCTAGCACTTGCAGCTGAGCATCACAAATTTTCTTAGGAAAGAGCCTGAGACACATGGAGACACTAGGCACAAAGCTAAGAGACCAAGTCAAGGTCCGTATCTATCTTTCCAGGTGTGTGGTCTCTGGCAAGCCACTGTCTGTCCTGGACTTCAGTGTCCTCATTTAAAAATTCGCGCAGTGGGCCAGGTGATTTCTTGGGACACTCTGGCCTTTGAGAACACACTGTGACTTTCTTTGCTGCTACCCATTCACTCGGCATAAACGCCACTCTTAATGAGGCTCAGCACGGCAACTCCAATTGAGCTGGGCTGACATGCTGACACAGAGGCCCTGCTGATCAGCAACCGTGGTCTTATCTGGATGTGACACCTGTAACATTTGGTGAAATAATAATAATAATAATAATAATAAAAACATTAAGAAAAGAAGAGTAAGAATCCCAGCAGTGTAGCCTTGATTCTGTAAGTCCCTAGGTTCAATTACCTATTTCTGGAAAATGTAAAAGAGACCGGCTATGAGACCATGAGGTTGTTATCAGCTAAAGTCAGTGTGGAGTGCTCTGTGGGATAAATGATGTCATTAACAGTCAACAATTAAACGTTATTTCAAAAGGGGAGGAAGACAGCCATTCTAGATTAAACTAAGTTTCAGAGTTTTCAGGGGCTGGAAAGATAGATGCCTAAGTGCTTAAGAGAACTGACTGCTCTTCCAGAAGTCCCAGGTTTTTTTTTTTTTTTCCAAGACAGGTTTTCTCTGTGTAGCCCTGGCTGTCCTGGAACTCACTCTGTAGACCAGGCTGGCCTCGAACTCAGAAATCCAGCTGCCTCTGCCTCCCAAGTGCTGGGATTAAAGGCATGCAACACCACTGCCCAGCTCGGAAGTCCCAGGTTTAAATCCCAGCAACCACATGGCTGTTCGCAATGTCTGTGACTCTAGTTTCATAGCATCTGATGTCTTCCTTTGGCTTCCTCAGGTACCAAACATGCACAAGATCCTAGGTTCAAGCCCAAACACTTAATAAACAGGGTCTGGTGGCAAACTCCTGTAACTTCAGCATTCAGGAGGGAGAAGTAGAAAGATCAGAAGTTCAAGGTCATCCTAAGCTATACAGTGAGTCTGAGGCTGGCCTGGGCTACATGGAACGCTATCTAACAAAAAACAAACAAACAAACAAACAAGCAAACAAAAAACCAGATTAAACAACAAGGCTCTGAAGCCAGACTGTGTAGGCAAATCATAGCTTAATGCTTCATAGCTCTTTGGTCCTGGACAAGTTACATACTGTCTGGGTCTTGGTTTCCTCAGCTACAAGGTGGAACAAAAATAGTACCTGACTCATCAATAGTCACCGTGAGAACTGAATGAGTCTAAACAAAAGCCGGGCAGTGGTGGCGCACACCTTTAATCCCAGTGCTTGGGAGGCAGAGACAGGCGGATTTCTGAGTTCGAGGCCAGCCTGGTCTACAGAGTGAGTTCCAGGACAGCCAGGGCTACACAGAGAAACCCTGTCTTGAAAAACCAAAAAAAAAAAAAAAAAAAAAAGTGCTTAACTGTGCCTAATGCTCGATGGCTACTGTCTTCATCTCGGTTGAGCTCTGTCCTAAGTTCCTCAGAGGCTCAGGATCATCCATTCAACGCCAAAGGAGAAACTGAGAGTGGGGAAGCAGACAGGACACCCTGGCCACCGCGCATGCCCACCGACTACTCTAGGAACTCAAAATCATAGTCACTTCCCAAGTCCCAGGTTAGATTAGAATGGGGTTCTCGGGGCCTCCAGTAAGTAGACAACTTCCCTCCCCAGCCAAATACAACCTGAGCCATAAAAGAATCCGCTGAGAAGGCACTAGAGAGAGGTGACCTCTAAAACTAGGTTAGTAAATCACAATGCCTTCCTGTTCTAAGCACTGCACTTAAAATAGAAGCATGAGTGGGTGAATGGCAGGCCACCTCCAGTGTTTTTTCTTAATGGGCCGAAGGACGGAGCAATGCCTGATAAAGCCTGGACAGGAACAGCTCCTGTTTAGGCCCAGGCTGGCTCTTTACAAATGGCTAGGAAGTGAATCAAATCAGAAACTATTAGCAATTCCCAAAGGAACCCAGTGTCTCCCCTTCTGAGGGTGTGGAAGGTTATGCACAAAGAGGTCATAACAATTAATATGCCCTGGATGGATGTCTGTCTGTCTGGTATGGCGGGGGAGGGGGGGTTGTCTGCTGTGTGGTATGTGAATATCAGCGATGGAATAATGGCTCCAATTCCATCCCTGACCTCCTGGAGCCTTGATGGGGTGAGGACAGACAGGCTGGTGCTGCTAATGGCTGACAGTCAATGAGGCATTTACACAGAGTGTACGTCGTGGGGCCAAGCATCAAAATCCCAGAATGCTTCATTTCAGGACCTGAACTCATCTGAAGGATGCCTAGAGAAGAAGCTGCCAACCACCTAAAGGAAGCCCTGGCTCCTCTTCACAGAACAAAGATGAGAGGCAAGAAAGCACAGAGAACTAAGACCCTACTGGTCCTCTCACAAGCTGCCCTACCAGCCTCAGCTACTCCCGCTACTGCCTTAAGCAACCTCTGGATGGACCAGGGCAAGAGGGGCTGATCTAGGGGCCTACAGATGAACTGCCCCCGGCCCCCGTTAATAAAGCCCTGGGCTTGATAACACTATTAAATCTTTTCAAGGGTGGTCACTATTTCAATAGCTTTAAAGCCAGGAGAATTCTTGCAAAGCTTGTGCATGGGATGTCACATACGTACATGTGAAGGCCAGATATTGACTGTTCTCCACGCTTACTTCTTTGTTTGAAACAAAGTCTATTACTGGAGCTGGAGCACACTGATTTGGTTAGACCAGTTGGCTAGCAAACTCCAGAGACTTCTCCTGTCTGTGCCTCCCCAACACTGGGATTTCAACTGTAGACTACCAGGCCCAGCTCTTTACCCAGGCCTGAGAAATCTGAACTCATGTTCTAATGTGTCCATAGGAAGCACTTCACCTACCTCGTCTACTCCCAGTGCCCTCAACCCCAATTCTTACAAATCCTCTTGCCTGGAGAATGAGAAACAGGCTCAAAGAAGAAAGTGATTTGCATACAGCCGTGACAGGGAAGAGGTAAAACCAATAGAGAGATCAGAAAGCAACATAGGAAATAACACCCAAGTTCTTCAACCTGCATCCATCCAATTTGGGCCTCAGTTTCCAACTTCCCCCATATTCTGTCACTGGAAGGCTAGCTAGCTACCTTCTGTCCTTCAGGCATGCTCGAGATTGTCCCCTTACCTGTATGGGGACATTCCTTCTCCTGATAGTTCTAATGGCTACCCTGTCCTAACCACCCACATACCGACCTAGGGAAATTTCACAAGCCCTTCCTTTCCAAAGTGTGTATAAGTTACCTACCACTGAAACCTACGTAGGGGCTGCTTCACAAGCTTGACCTGTGCGTTCTTCTCCTCCACATTCTCCACAGGGCCCACGCACAGGCCTGCAACTATCAGACTTCAGTAAATATTATGACTGATTAGCAAGTGAGTGGCTGGAAGAGAGGAAACGGGCTAGCAATTAGACTCCCTCGGGGTGTCTATGTTCTTAGGATGGTCTGACATTCAGCAGGCAGAGCAGAATCGCCTACTCAATTCCCCCAGATAAGTCACCTCCCTTGGCCTACACCACTTCACAGGCTGACTCAACTCCAGTTGCTCTTCCAGTCTTGAGAGGAAATTCCTAGTGCTGCACACTCAACAAAAAGTAGAGACTTGGCAGGGCCAGCGGCATGCTGGGAAAGGGAGGTCGTGGTTCCGGGCTCAGAAGTGGCGGGATTTTTTGTTTCCGTCCAGCAACTGAGTTTCACTGAGCAAGAACGAGGGTGGAGGGTGGAGACGGCACGGGAAGGAAGATTACACTTCGGCTGGAAGGGTGGAAACTGAGCAGTTTGCCTTGAGAGCTGCGTTCAGGTTCCTCAAACAGTTCCTGGGGAATCCTTCATAATGAATGGTCCACTCTTTCTTATACAATCTGCAACTCAAGCTACCTGGAGTCTGTGTCAACCCACTTTGTGTCTCTAAACCTCAATATTCTGGTCTGGAAAATGGAGTCAAATTTGTCAGCCCTCTCTTCTTCCCTCCAGTTAATTCTTCGGGTTAGAAAATAAAAGTAAGCGGTCTAAACATCACATAAATGTGACCTAATATCTCTGGCCTTGTGTTTCCCCTAAAGCTGGAGTAGGCTACTTCAAAGACCCGCATGGTCTCGTTGGTCCAGCTAAGGACAAGTGACCTAAAGATAGTCACCATTTCATCTGAACTTAGCAAATAACTAAGCTCACTAGCTTTTCCTTCCCCCAAAAGCTCTAGGTCCATTAAAAACTGGCTCTGGACCGGATGACTCCTACTGGCATAGCCAAGGTGAAGTCTTGACCAGAGGCTTCCAGGGATTCGCTGATTTCCCTTCCAGCCTCCTTTTCGGGCAACTCTGCCCATTCAGCGGTTCCTAATGCAAAAAGAATGGGCTACGTAGAGCCTGCCGGCTTCCTTACAGGTCACCGCTAATGTCCTGTGACAGGCCCTTGGCCCACCCTCCCCCGAAGGTCTGGCCATCCTCGGAGTCCGCTCCATCCCTCACTGAGACCATTAACAAAGCGGGTCTGGGACCGCCCTGGCGACTAGGAAGCTGAGGTCCCAGCTCTTGCCACAGGGCCTGGGCAGAAAAGGACCAGGGCCCCCTTCAGGGAGGGCAGCAGTGGAGTCCCTACCCCGCCAAAGCTGGAGTACCCACCTTCTGCTCGACGCCCTGCAAGCCCTGGCCCAGCTCATCCCTCTGACGGGAGAAGTCCTGGTGGCCACGCCGGACCTGCTGGACCTCCTCCAGGACATGATGGACATACCAGCCCGAGAAGGCGGCCGCCGCCACCAGGGAGAGGTAGAAGAGAAAGTTGAGCAGCCGGCCAAGCCTGCGCGAGCAGGACGCGGAGGACGCGGCGGCAGCGGCCGAGGAGCGGCCGCGGTGGCCGCCCCGGTGCGCCTGGTTCTGCGGGTGCTGCGGCGGGTGCGGCGCGGGCGGCTGCGACTGCTGCGGCGCCGGCGGCGGCTTCTTCGCCACGTCATCCGCACCTCCCGACGGGTGGGCGCCCTTGTCCGAGGGGCTCGCGGCCCCGTGGCCGCCCTTGGAGCCCCTTTGTTTGGCCGAGGGCATGGCGGCGGCGGCGGCGCGGCAGGATGGGCGAGCGAGGCGCGCGGCCCGGGACGCTGGCTCCGGCTCCCACGGGGACTGCGCGGGCGGCACGCGGGCGCGGCGTCGGAGCGGCCGGGAACGTGGGGCGACGAGGAAGGAGGCCGGCCGCGGAAGGAGGAGGGGGCCTGGCTCCGCCGCCGCCGCGGCGCCGACCCCGCCTCCCGGGAAGGGAGGCCGAGCCCAGCCGGAGCGCCTGCCACGCAAGCCGGCCGCCGCCCCTCCTCCCTTCGCTGCGACCCCGCGGAGGGTGGGCGGGGCCCGGCGGGGCGAGGCTGGGCGCGGCTGCCCGGATGGCCGAGCCTCCCAGTGCCCGGGCTACCCTCGAGTGGAGTCAGCAGGGTGGGGGTGCTCCTGAGCCCTGTGCTGAGCGCGCTCGCCACCTGGGCGGAGGGGGAGCGCAAGGGGGCGCGGAGAGAATGGCTCTGGAAGATGGGGACAAGACCGGTACCGGACGCCCTTCTTGCCCACCGCTAACCCGGGAACACCCCTCCTCTTAGGCCGCCCTGCAGCCGGGCCAGGCCTTGTCTCTTCCCGAGGAATTTTGGGCTCGAAGGACTGTGCACCCAAGCACCTTGGGTATGGACTACGACTTGTCCTAGGGAGCTGAGTTACCACGCGGCCCTCCTTGCCTGGCCAGTAGGCTACATGCAGCACCCCCAACCTCCTTGGTTCTCTTTTCTTTTGGGGTATCATACAGTTTCTCCGCAACTCCAGTTCCTGGCAGGCTCTGGGTTGAGTGTAGGGAAGTCACCAGCACCCACACTTAGAGGGACACACACAGGTCGAGGTTGTCACGTCCACGTTTGTAAAAAGATAGAACAATGTCAGACCCCGTGCTTATCAGCTTGTATGGGCTCTGAAACCCTTGCCAAAGCCTTGAAAGATTGGAATTATATTTGCCCGTTTTATAGGAAAGACACAGACTGAGCCTCAACCCCAGCAGAGTGCCTCAAGGTCACACCCTGGCCAAGTTTTGAACCTTGTGCTGATGCTTCTGAAGCCCGTGGATGGTTCTTCACTTATGACTGGGAGGGAAACTAGGACCCACTATCAGCTCAGATCCATTGGCAGTAGTGATCTGGGCCTTTCCCCCTGCACCTGGCTTCTAGTGTGTGCCTGGCAGAAGTAGGGATGCTCTTTCTTCTGTCTGTAACTTCCTCTCAATCTGCTTAGAAGGAGAAAAAAAATAGAACAAAACTGAAATCCCGTGTTCAAATACCACCACTTCCATACTTTGGCTGTCGCATGCCTGATATCTCTTGAGATAAGTATTTGCAAGGAGACACTCTATATGCACCTTTACAAGGGCAAAACTTTGCTAAGGCCCACTGTGTGCCAGAGTTTTCTGTCCACTGCTAGAGACACCTTCCTTGAGGACAACCTCGTTGCTCCTCATTCTTTTCGTAGCTCACCTTTAAAATCTGAATGGGCACATATGTGCCTGTGATCGAGGGAGCTGCATTACAGGGGGGGGGGCCGCACATTTTAATGTTTAAAAGGCCAACACCTAAGAACCGAGGCAATAAGTGTAAAGAGAACTTGGAAAGCAAACCTTGGGCCGTACACAGGGTAGAGAATGAGGAATAATTTGAAGAATGGATTTGCATAGTGGGAGAACAGGAAGGCTATTTCTGAGCAGGAAGTGGGGTAAGCCAGGACACCTGTCTTGACTGGAAGGGTATGTGCTGCGTATAGAGATGAGCTGGACAGATGGCTGCCGATTGCAAAAGGCCACAAAAGAAGGTGGCAAAGCAAGCAGGAGAGTCACTGCTATTGTGGGGAAAACAGAGTAAATTAAATTTGGGCCAGAGTGTGCTCTAGTGAAATCATCTGCTCTAGACAGAAAAGAACGCCCCTCCATGGGCTGAATAGCAGGCTCTATAGCAGAATCCTCCTATTTCAAAGAGGCACAGGAGCTCTTAGCCCGAAGGACAGAGAGGCAGGAGGTGATTGTCCTAAGATGTCCAGGCCTACCTTGTTTAAAACCATCTCAGGTCAAGGTGTGATTGAGATTGCTAATGTGCAGATGGAGATCGTCTCTGTTGTCTGTGTTAAGAAGACAGGCAGCAGGCTGGAACCCAGCCAAGCTCTGGAGACAGGAGCCCTGCTCTTTGAGCCGTGGCTTTGCCATCAAATTCCACGACCTTGAAGAGTGGACTTAAACCCCCTCCGCATTTCAGGGCCACCTTCTCTGTAAATCACATCTCTGAAGCTCTTTCTTATTATGACATTAATCTGTTCCTTAGAGAAAACAGTCATTTATTTGTTAATGGAATAATCAGCGATGTTTAGGTTTGGGGGTTTTTTTTTGTTTTGTTTTGTTTTTTAGGAGTTATGTGTGAGGGCTGAGATGGGAATGAGAGGCTTCTCAGCTTCTCTCCTGTTGAGCCCTGGGAGAATAGTGGGTGACAGGTTAGACTGATCATGTGCTTGCCTTACAAGCACACAGGCCTACATTTGATCCCCAGAACCTAGTCAAAGGCCGTTCCAGGACTGGGAAGATGACTTGGTGGATAAGAGCATTTGTATTTGTTGCACAAGCAAAAAGACTTAAGTTCAAATTCCCAGGACAAAAATAAAAGGACAGGCATGACTACACGGGAGCACAGCCACAGTGCAGGCAGGGGCAGGCAGGGAGGCAGGGCAGGGCAGGCTGAAGGAACAGCAATGATTGCTGAGCCTCGGTGACTGCCTGTCTAGCTCCAGGTTCACTGAGAGATGCCTGCCTCAGGAGATAAGGTGGAGAACGATAGGCAGGATATCTGAAATCTTCTCTGGCCTTCACATGGATGTGTGCATTGGTATACACACATGTACATACACACGCACACGCACACACATGCACACACGCACACAGCAGTGGGGGGAAACCAGCAGATATAATGGTCAAGACAGTGACTCTGGGATAAATTGACTTGGGGTCACATTCAGTTCTAGAACCGTCTGTAGAACATGATGTCCCTGAATTTCAGTGACTTCATCTATCAACTGGGATGATGAGAGTTGGTTCACCACACTGTGAAGACTGCAGGAGAGACACCATGTGACACTGGTTTCATAGCAAGGCTCTGTGAAGAAGTAGCTAACACCGTTTGCAGAGCCACTGGGGACACACACAGCTTCACAGAGCTCCTATGTCCAGATTTCAAGGATTGTCTTTCATCTTTATTTCTGGGAGCTCCTCACGATGTTTGTGGCTCCCAGACCACAGGCTATGGTGTGTTTAACTTTAAAAGGCAGTCAGTGTTCCCTGAAGTAAGCTGTTTGGTCACACCCATTGGAGGAGGGGACCTGCCCGGAACCATCATGGAAGTAAACCTCATAGCAGCCGGGATTTCTAGAGATTTCCATCCTGCTGACTTGCTGTATGGGCACAGCATGCATCCAAGGGACGTTCTCTCCATCCCTTCTTCCTTCTTTCCACCCTAAAGTGTGTAGAGAAGGATGAGGAGCCAGACACATCTCTCCCAGTATGCAGCTCTCCAGGATGCCTCCAGACACCCTTATGTTGCACGGACTAAATTATAAGGTTGAATTCTGAGAGCCTGTAGTCTTCTTGGTTTCCCACATCCCGGCCAGGATGCCTGAGGAAAGAGCCCCCAGGAATGTCAGTTGCTTCCTCTCTGTTCTGAGATGATAATGTCTCCAGAAGCAAAGCCACAGGTCCCCAGTGCTTTACAGAATTATAATTCTCCTTCAGAGACCTAGGCGCACTGATCTCACCATGCAGTGTATTAGCGAGCCTTCGTGGCGTTTCCTTCAGATTGTACCCAGCATCTCCCACTTCCCCTGAGCTGTTCTGCTGATGTGGTCAAAGCTGCTTACACCTGAGTGACTGAAATAACTCCCAACCTGGCCTTTCTGTTTAAGGATGTGATGTCCTATTGTCTGTGTTCAGGAGGAAAGTCAGCATATCTCCATTAAAGTTCAAGTCACACTGTGCCACACTTTTGTCCCAGACCCTCCTAGGACTTCATGCAGTCACACTGGCCTGGCCTCTTACTACTAGGGAATTTTTGTTTCCTGGTTCCCTTCTTGTTCCCTGGTTAACCTTATCTCCTTGACTGCCTTCTTTAATTTATTTTTTTTAAGATGTATTTATTTTTGTGTGTGTTGGTGTGCTGCCTCCATGTCTGGAGGGGTCAAATCTTCCGAAACTGGGGGTACAAACAGTTGTGAGCTGCCATGTTGGTGCCAGGAATTGAACTCTGATCCTCTGGAAGAGTAGACAGTATTCTTAGCCTCTGAGCTATCTCTCCAGCCCTGGTTGTCTTCTTTTAAAGGTCACTTTGTCCTGTATAAACTTTTTCTCTCTCTCTAGTATTCATTCTTCTCTACCATGTCTTTGTTTGTTTGTTCTTATCTGTTTCTTCTCACAAATTTAAGCTCTGAGCTTCATGAGTAAAAAGGTTACTTAACTCATTTGTCTATCCACAGTGCCTAGAATGATGCCTGGCATATAGTAGGTGCTCAGTAAACATCATGACTATCACATTACCAAAACCCCTTTCTGTAAGAACCAAAGGACGGGGAGGATGTGGTAAAAATGTCTGCAGAACATGCCATGTCCTTTGCACTCAGGAACTCACAGCAGCTATGGGTACCTGCACAAGATCAAGCTAGCCCAAATATGGGCAGAGGTGGGGGAGGTGCGCTCCAAGCCCCGCCCCTTGATGAGGAACTATTGGCAGTTGATAGCTAGCTGGGGGTGTTTCCCAGGATCTGGATGGCCCCACACCTGTGCACATATGGGCAACACTTATTTGACTCAGTGGGTTTCTTAAAAGGTCATGAAATTTCGATGGGGGAATCTATGGGGAGCTGGAGGGCGTAAAATCAAAATACTTCGTGTACATGTATTAAACTCTCAAAGAATAAATAAATATGTTTTTTAAAGGAGAATGCTCCATGAGCGCCAAAATTCGTCTCTCTCTTTTCTTCCTGATTGTGGATACAATGTGGCAAACTGCCATCATGACTTCTTAAACTATCCCAGAACGAACCCTTCCTACCTCAAGGTGTTCCTGTCAGATATGTGACTTCCACCGTTACAACAACAACAAACCTAATTAATACAAAGGGATTCCCCTGGGAAACACTGGGCTAAATAACTAAACACATGAGGCACAAGATCAATACATACAAATGTGAGGATTGCAGAGATGGCTCAGCAATAAGGGCATATTCCTCTCTTACAGAGGACCCGAGCTCAGCTCCAGGCACCCATGGTAGGTGGCTCGGAACCGTAACGCCAGCTCTGAGGAGATCCAACTGCCTCTAACCTCCAGAAGCACCTGCGGTCGTGTGTGCACACCTTCGCAGAGATACATGTAATTTAAAATAATTTTTAAAAATCGTTAAGGGCCTGGCAAGATGGCTCAGTGGTGAGGAGCACTTGCTCTTTCAGAGGACCCAGGTTTAACACTCACATGGAGCTTTCAACCCGCTGTAACACCACGGGACCTGACACCTTCTTCTGACACTCTTCAGGCACCAGGCATACATACATACATACATACATACATACATACATACATACATCATACATATATACATGCAAAACACACATATACAGAAAATAATAAATCTAAATTTTTAAAGAAATCTTTAAAAGTAATCAGCCATATTTATATATACTGGCAGCGAAGAAAAGACTTTCAAAACCAATAAACAAAATCCATCTAGGGTCTTCCCTTTGATAACATATCACACAATGCAAATCTATCTCTCTCAGGTCTTTACCTTCATAGAACAACCGAAGGGAAGAACGGGGGGGGGGGGGGGAGGAAGGCAGCAAGGGCAGCCTCCCAGACCTTCCACAGATGATGGGGAAACTGGCCAGAGTGCTGATGGGAGTGGGGTGGGTGGGTGACCGTGGTGCTGATGGGAGTGGGGTGGGATGCTGCTGCCCATGCCAACCACCATGGCTGTGACAACCAGAGGCCGAGGGCCGACACTGCAGGGCTGAAAGGAAGCCGTAGTAACTAGCCCAGGCCTTTGTAATCGGTCACTCTTCCCGGTTGCTTTCTGAATGCCAGCCGCCATGGCAGGGGCTGGGCCTGCAGAGCCTCCTTTCAGACTCAGGAAGTCTCCGAGGAAGGTACCACAGCACTGACACAGCTTACTGATGGGTGTGAACCACTCACTCAAGGTGACATATCTTGAGAATTGTGGTGGACAGCTAGGATCCTGGCAACTGAGCCTACAGCTACAATAGCACACAAACGTAGAGACCTGCGTGTAAATAGCTGACCCAAAGACACTTGGTTCTCAGATAAGATCCAGGTTCTTCCTGCTGCCAAGTGCCTCACACTGGGAAGGGCAGGGGAGGGGAGGGGAGGGGAGGGGAGGGGATGGGATGGGAGGGGAGGGGATGGGAGGGGAGGGGAGGGGACCTCACTCAGCCTGCCAGTGGTAACTCAGTTCTGTGTTGCTCCTTCTGAAGACATTGTAGTGGGTGTGTCATAGGCAGAGAGACTGTTCTGAGAACCAGTGGTTGAGCATGACCCTTCACAGCCTTCACATCTAACTGCTCCTCCTTCAGTGTGCTTCTTCCTTTAACCCCCTTCCTACTCTTTGTAGAGCCAACGTTGCCCTGATTTGCCATTCTCTCGGGAATTCAGCTTGTTGGTGTTTTCAATGCCGCCATTCCCAACTGGATTGAAGTGTCCCTCCAACCACACCTCCAGCTCCCAGGTAGGGAGCTACTGAGCACGCATCGTGGCCTGACATCATTCCTATTTACTCACTGCTAGCCACTCCAGAATGAACCTGTGGTCTCTTCCTTTTTTCATCTCTAGAGCAAAGTGGCTGTCTTACATAGGCCTTCTATTACTGCGACCAAACACCAAGACCAAAAAGCAAGTTGGAAAACAAAGGGTTTATTTGGCTTACACTTCCATATTGCTGTTCATCACCAAAGGAAGTAGGGACAGGAACTCACGCAGGGCAGGAATCTGGAGGCAGGAGCTGATACAGAGGCCATGGAGGGTGCTGCTTATTGGCTTGCCTTCCCTTGGCTTGCTCAGCTGCCCTCTTTTAGAACCCAGCCTGCCCACAATGGGTTGGATTCTTCCTCATCAATCACTAGCTAAGAAAATGACCTACAGGCTTGCCTACAGCCCAGTTTTATGAAAATACTTTCTTAATTGAGGTTCCCTCCTCTCAGATGACTTTAGCTTGTGTCGACTTGACACAAAACTATCTATCTAGCACAGTGGATCATCTGAATAGGAGACACTCAATGCAGGATGGATGGATGACTGGATGGATAAATGGATGGATGGATAGGTGGATGGATGGATGGATGGATGGATGGATGGATGGATGGATGGATGGGTGGATGGATAAATGGGTGGATGGGTGGGTGGGCAGGTGAATGGGTAGATAGATAAATGGATGGTGGTGGGTGGGTGGATGGATGGATGGATGGATAAATGGGTGGATAGGTGGGAGGGTGGATGGATAAGTGGGTGGATAGGTGGATGGATGGGTGGGTGAGTGGCATATAAGTTTACCCAGGGCTCTATAAACTACATACCAGAGTGGCTTGAATGATAAATATTTGTTTTCTCGTGGTTCTCGAGACTAGAAATAAAAAATGAAGGCTCCAGAAGGTTTGCTTTCGTCTAAGCCCCCTTTCTTGGCTGGTAGATGGTTGCTGCGTCGTCTTGTAGTCTTTGCTTTGTGTACATGTGTCTCTTAGGTCGGTCCCTGTGCCTTCTTTAATAAGAACACTGGTCAGGTTAAATCATGAAGCACTCTGACAAGCCCATTTTAACTTAAACAGCCTTTAAAGACATCTCCAGTGCAAACACATTGGTGACCACTCTTCATATATTCACTGCTTGGGTACTAGAGATACCATATGCTTCAGTGTATGAGTGTCGGAAGACAACTCAGCCCTCAGCTGATGGGCGGGCGGATGGATAGCACCGTAGATGGTCTAGAATCCTAAGCTGGTTTCCGACATCCTCCACGGTTGGCTAGTCACCCTTTAATGAAGAGAGCATCAGGACCTTGAAAGTCTAGTGGAAGTGGGTATTATATGTAAATGTAATGATTTACATTGTAAATACGTATTGTTGATTTAACAGAAACTGAATAGAAGGGGGGGGGTATGCGGACAGGATGGATTCCTAAGAAATTAAGGCAGAAAATTAACTGTAAATCCTCCCCACGTAGGACTTTTATCCTGCCCTGCCTTGCCCAAGTACCTCCCACACCTTATTTGTGATCAACCCACAATAGCAGGAGGGATGTGGGTAGGGTGTGGGAACCCTGCCTCCATGGCCATCTAAGGCGCTAACCAGTCTGCCAGCTCTCCTTTGTTCAAGTCCTTCTTCCTAGCCCTCCAGCTTGGAAGTCCCACTGCCTCCTTCTCTGGGAAAATGTGGTCCCAGAATGCTCCTCTCTCTCCCTAGGCCTGTTCCCCAACCTTGTGGGCCTGAGCAAAAGTGGTAAGCGTGTCTGATCCTGTCTGGAAGACGCTGTGTGCGTGGTTCTGGTTAGTTGTCAGACTTCTCTAAGCCTCAGTTTTCTTCATTTGTAAAGTTGCACGACTATCTCCCAGGACCTGTGAAAGTAATAAATATTAAAAAGCTCATTGTGGCTGGGCAGTGGGGACATACAATTATCTCTGTGAGTTCGGGGCTAGCCTGGTCTATAAAACGAGTTCCAGAACAGCCAAGGCCACACAGAGAAACCCTGTCTCAAAAACCAAAAACAAACAAAAGCCCATTGTAAGGTTTACACACATGCACACATTTGTGTTATATATAAATATTTCATTGAGGTGTGCCAACTAAGTCCAGGCCTCTAGCATTCAGAAAGTATCTGAATATCTTCATGTGTGTATGCGTGTGTGTGTGTGTGTGTGTGTGTGTGTCTGTGTGTGTGTCTGTGTGTGTGTGTGTCTGTGTCTGTGTGTCTGTGTGTGATATAACCTCCCTACACTAGGATTCACAGTCCCTGGGGCCTAGGGTCTTAGTGAAGTATTTGTGAAGAGGCCAGCGTGCTCTGTTTCAGGAGAATGTGACTTACAGTGCAGTTTCTCTATTATCTTATCTCTCCCCGCCCAGCACAGCCCTCTTGGGCTCACCGTTTCCTGAGTTATCTCGATGCTAATCACTGGGTACATATTGGACAACTGAGGAAGTGTTTCTTCCATTCAACTCATATAGAGACTGAACAAATCTGATTGTTTGACCCAGCGGAGGGGATTACAGGAGTAAACAAAGCAGTCCAAAGTCCCTGGCTTCTGGGGTTCTCAGGCTCGCAACTGAGCCTGGGCAATAGCACAGCCACCAAATAAGGGGTCCCAGGCAGCACCGAGTGCTAATTGAGGCAAGAGTAGTGAAAGGGGTGGACTTTGTGGGGATCGGAGTCATAACATTAGACCACGTGTCAGAGACCACACGGAGAAGAAAAAGAAAAAAAAAGTATGAGGCTCAGCCAAAAATTACCGGGAACAGAGACTTTTGGGTAGATAGGGACAAATGCAATGCAAAGGTCATGTGGTGCGTCCCAGAAGCTAAAAAGAGACTAGTTTAGCCAGTTTGTGTGAGCAATTTCTTTCATAAATATTTACCGTTTATCAAATAGAAGAGAGCTGGGCCTGGCACACAGCTCCTAGCAGGTCATTACCATTATCTTTATGAACTATGGCCACCGCCTCTCTCCCAGGACCGCAACACCTTACCCATAGCAATGTTGGTATTAAGGAGAGCTCAGAAACCTGGGGAACTGGATCTCACTGGCTGAGGCCACCGTCCCAAATCATCCATGCCTTGAGGTTCGGCTGCCCTGGAGACTTCTGCGTCCTTACCTGGGCCTTTTGTTCTAAAGATCCTTAGATCTTAATACCAGAACTGTACACAAACACAGTGTGAGGAGCCCTTTGATGGGTTTCTGTTCTCTCAGACAGGTAGAGGGAATCTAGGATTGAGGCTTCTAATCACTTCACAGGCCCATGGCTAGTAGCTGCCTGAGCCTTGGGCCAGGCTTCCACGTCAGCTCTGATGGGCTGGCAGCCAGGAAGAGGAGTCTGCTGTCTGAGACTTGGATCTGTCTTCCAGAAGGTTCCTGCATAGAAGGTGATTGACAAGTCAAGGAAATGAACCTCAGAAACTCTCAACTCTAATGCGCATTATAGTAACTTGGGGACCTGTCCCCATAGTAGAGATGGAGAGTCACTTAATGCCATCTTCAAGTCTCTTGAGGACTTGGTGACTTGGGATAAACCTCACTCTTTCCTCTCAGTGAAGAGTCCATGTGACTATTTAACTTAAGCCTCTTCAACAAGTCCAGCTAGATCCCCTTATGCTTGCTTCAAGAGCATAACACATCCTTCATCTTTTTGACCTATTTCTCTGGTGCCCAGGGAAGGAGTAGTAGACAGAAACCCCACTGATAGGGCTCTCTCGAATCCCCTGCAGCTCATGCCTACCCATAAGCATCCAGGGATCTCTAAGTCCTCATCTAAAGCCTAGGCTTTGGGGTGTGACCCGAGTGACAGGCAGGAGGGAGGGCGCTTCTCCCACTGTCCCAATGTTATCTTCCTAGTTCCTAAAAGACTTCCCTGAAGCAGGCCTCTCCCTCCTGCCACCCACCCCCTCCTCTCTGCCCTTCCCCTCCTCTCTCCTCTCTTCCCTTTCCCTCATTTCTGGCACCACACCAGCATCTGTCTCTACTCAACCAAAAGAGCTGCTCTCTGAGAAAGAAAACACAATTTAGAGGAAAGGCAGGTTGGGGCCCACAGCTGGGTCCAATGAGGAGTCAAGGGCCACATGTCTGTGATTTCTGAGCCCCTACTCCTCTCTGTCAGCCACTCTGCCTTTTGGATGGGTGATCTCCGAGGGATCCTTGTCTGCTGTTAATCTCAACATCAATATTTGGTGTTAGCTTAGAATACGAAGCAGCAGGAAAAGTCATTTTTAAATGATTATTGTGTCGAAGTGAGTTCTCAAGTACTTGTCAAACAGAAGAGATGTCGATAAATATTTGTCAAATTGCAGAATGAATATCAATGCTATAAAATGAAGGGTGGTGAATCCTGAGAGAAGGTATTTTCTCCATCCTTCAGAATTGAGAGTCTTGATTCTGCAAGCAGACTTACATGAGGAACTTTCCTCTGTCAGAATGACTTGAGCTGTGTTGCTTTCATAACAGCTGAGCTTGGGTCACGAGCCAAGCTGCCCGGGGCTGAGATTATGTTTGTGACTAAGCTAAGGTGCCCTGTCACAGGGCCAGGTTCGGCCTCAGCCACGCTATGAATCCATGGAGCTATGAAGTCAAAGAATTATGATGCTATGAATCTGTGAAGCTGAAGCCTGTGTGGAGTTCTGATTTCTCTTTGGTTCTCTGAGGCAGAAGTGTATCTTCTAAAATGAAGGAGCCTCTGCAAAGGTATCTGAAGCCTCTACAACTACAGGTTTCCTCAAAAACACCTTTTCTTGCTTATCTGAATATGTGTTAACATGATGTCTTCTCTAGAAATACCTCACATCTTTTCATCCGGAAGTTAGTAACCAGGCCAGTCTAGCAAGGGTCAAAGGTTCAGCAGAGAGAAAGAAGAAGGAATGCATACAGCTGTCAAGAGCTCAGCCAGGTGTTTCATCTTCACGTTCCCACTTACTCATCACAAGCCTGGTAGGGAAATACATGTGTTTGTGGAAACAAAGAAAGAGATTGACAGAAAGATTCAGAGAGGCCCAGCCACCCACTGGCTAACAACGGGGCTTTGAGGTGTGATCTTGTGCCAAGTGGGATGGGGGGAGGAGGGGGGCTCTTTGTCTGCAGTCCTCACCGCTCTCTCACGGTCCTATGTAGGGCAGGCTGTTTGCCTCCTAAATCTGTCCCTAAGTTCAGCAAAAACCTGACTCCCTCTTTCAATTGCTGCCTGCATGTTTATCCAGTCTTTTCTCCCATAATTCTCTGTATCAGTAAACAAGAACAAAGTAGTATGCACCCTATTGTGGTCTGACAACCACAATGCCAGACCTATTAATGGTAGGACCCCAGGTATAAGTATTTCTTAAAAGCTCCTTAGCTGACAAGTATGTCAATGCTTGGTTAAGAATTACCAGAATACCAGCTCCTTGACAGACTGAAGCAGGACTGCAAGTTCAAGATCCACACAGGGTACAGAGCCAGTCCAAAGTTAGCCTGGTCAACAGGAAAACCTGCCTCAAAATGTAAAAGTAGTAAAGGATATAGCACAATGGTAGATAGAGGATTTGACTAGCAAACGGAAGGCCCCGAATTCAATCCCTGGTACTACAAGGTAAAAAATCTACTGTTGGAACTAGAGAGATGTTTAAAAACACTAGATGTTCTTCAGGGATGCTGGGTTTGCTTCTCGATACCCACATGGTGGCTCAGAAGTGTCTATAACTCCAATCCCAAGGACGGAGATGAGGGCTCCTGGCCTCTGAGGGTGCAGTACACACATATGGTCCATGGATACACACAGTCAAAGCATCTATACACATAAACCAAAATGGCGTTTTGTTTTGTTTTGTTTTAAGACAGGGTTTCCCTGTGTAGCTCTGGCTGTCCTGGAACTTGCTCTGTAGACCAGGCTAGCCTTGAACTCAGAGATTCACCTGCCTCTGCCTCCTGAGTGCTGGGATCAAAGGTGTGCACTACCACCACCTGCTGACAAAAAAAAATTTTAATCTGCCCTTTGTTCCAGATAAAAACCAATCCATTTCCTACACCGAATTTCCTAAGATACACAGCTCTCAACAAGCTGTACCTCACTGGCCCACTGAGCAAATTCTGCATATTGGCATGTCTATGGAGTGGGGAGGGCCAGGGAAGACTTTAGTCAGTATTGAATGCTTGATAAAATTGTCAGCTACGATCCTTGGCTCACCCGACACATACTAAATAAAAGTGAATTGGATGGTAAGTGTATAAAAGTTTTACACCTAGGAAAACCAGAAATAAATAAAATGAGTCATCTCTTAAAATTTTGTGTGAAACTGAAATATGTAAGCATAGATGAAATGATCTGATCAAAATGGCAAAGCAGCTCAGAGTCAGCTACATAAAACATAACCTTAGAGTTTGGAATACATGGGGAAGAGCATCTTGGAAATTTTTATTTTAAATATGACAGCACAGAAGGAAAATATTTGTTAACGTGATGTGCCATTAATGTGTTTCCTGGTGGTTACGGAGATGACTCCGCGGTTACAAGTACTTCCTGTTCTTGCAGAGGACTGCAGTTTGGTTCCCAGCATCCACACTGGGTGGCTCACAAAAGCCTGCAACTCTAGTTAAGGAGATCTGATGCCCTCTTCTGGTCTCCTTGGGTACCTGCACGCATGTGCACATACCCACACTCAGATGCATACCCATGCATACACACAATTGAAACTAAATAAACCTTTAGTCAAAAGGAGCTCTGAAGGTAGGAGCCTCCCTAGTTTGTTTGCTCTCTTATTTCTTCTGTCTACAGATGCTTGACCTAAATAATGCAGATGAGTATATTTTTATTGAAGAAATTGAAATCTAACTTAAAACTCCAGAAGTGAGCTAAAGCCATGAACATAATTCACAAAAGAAAAGATATGATTATTCAACACATAGTATATATAGTATATATATATACCTACTTATGATATAAAAAAATGGAAGCACTCAATGAAAAAGAGGGTTATTATCTTTGCCTACAAAATTAGCTGAGGTTAAAGAAAAATCCTGGGGCTGGAGAGATGTCTCATTGGTTAAGAGCACCAACTGCAACGATGAAGGTCATGAGTTCAAATCCCAGCAACCACATGATGGCTCACAACCATCCATAATGAGATCTGATGCTCTCTTCTGGGGTGTCTGAGGACAGCTACAGTGAGCAGGGCCTGAGCGAGTGGGGCTGGAGCAAGAAGAAAAAGTGTCTGAAGACAGCTACAGTGTACTTACATATAATAAATAAACATCTTTAAAAAAAGAAAGAAAAGAAAAATCCTAAGAAAATACAATGCCCATCTATGTAATAGGAAATGACTCCTTCATGCCGCCATTGGTTCAAGTACAAGAAGAAATGAGAGCAAAGTTTTGGTGGTGTTAAGATGGTCACTACGTGTGCTCTCTGAAAGGTTCCAGTACTGAAGGAGCAGACCCTAGCTTGTTGTTGAGAGGTGAACAAGTCATGAGGGCCCTGACCTCGTCAGTGGGTTGCGTGGATACGTCCATCATTGCGCTAGTGGGAGGCACTGGAAGCTCAGAGGTGCAGACTACCTGCAGAAGGAGGTCACGGGGAGCATGCTCTTCCTTCTGTCTTGTTTCCTAGCTACCGTAACGGCAGCAGCATCCTCTGCCTCATGGTGCAGGCATCGTGATGTTCAGCAGCATCCCACACTAAAAGCAGTGGCACTAGCCAACCTGGACTTTGCTCCTCCAGGTCAGGGCTCTAGTGCTTTGTCATGGTGTCCAAAGACTAACGAAGGGAAGTGCAGACTTTGCGGGCCTGAGACAAAGGAAGGACTGGTCAACCTTTCCCGGGATGTTTTAAGCCAGGGCTGTGGCTTCTTTGTCTCTAGCTATGACTCAGTGTGGAGGCAACTCCAAAAGCCGCCATGTCTGGACTCGAGAGAGTGAATCCATGGCAACGATGGGTTGGTTTGCAGAGAGAAGCCTACGTACGGGCTATGCTTTTCTGGGCTCTCAACCTCAGTGAGATAGTTTCTACATCCTTCTTCTCCCACACCGTGACAAAGTGAGAGAATCAGCCTCTGGTTTACCGCTCTCTCTTGGCTAGGGTGGGCCTCCTCTGTTTTGCAAGAGCCTGTGGTTAACCTCTGGTCAGGAACTGTGTAAACTGCTGCCTTTGAAATCAGCCCTGGTGGAATCTAAAATAGGAATCTGAAAGCACTGTAAATCAGACATTTTCTTTCTTCTCTCTCTCTCTCTCTCTCTCTCTCTCTCTCTCTCTCTCTCTCTCTCTCTCCCTCCCTCCCTCCCTCCCTCCCTCCCTCCCTCCCTCCCTCCCTCCCTCCCTCCCTCCCTCCCTTCCTTCCTTCCTTCCTTCCTTCCTTCCTTCCTTCCTTCCTTCCTTCCTTCCTTCCTTCCTTCCTGAATAACCAGTTATGACATAAACCACTTGTTAAACATCTCTCAACTTTGCTGAAGTAATCCCACCCTGGATTTTTGTCCCTAATAATCTGGAGAATTGAGGCTCTGGCAGCCATCAATGCTGAGCCCACCCAAATCTCACTGGGGACTTTCACAGGGCACCAGTTTACACATGAAGAGAGTTTCCTGGAGGCAGCTTTGGGATTAAAGGGTTTTCAGCCTACACTCCTAACAAATTCTGCCGCCTACTTGGAGCTAGACCCTGTGGGGCAGCGCCCCCTGCATAGCTCTGTCTGGAAGCCTTTCAGCAGGGAAAGCCAGTCGTGTGTGTGTGTGTGTGTGTGTGTGTGTGTGTGTGTGTGTGTGTGTGTGTGTGTGTCTGTTTGTCTACACCGGATGAGACAGAGCTCAGCAGAAGGCACACTTGCCTCTGACCCCATCCAGAAGCTCAAGCAGAGGCAAAGAGGAAGCCCTGCCTGCCACATGGGAGAAGAAAGAGAAAAAGAAGTGCCCAGGTTTTCTGCAGATGTTCATGTTCCTGTCTAGCTCCTCTCCCGGGGTGCATTTGAACCTGGGCAGGAAGAAAGACAACATCGCCAGCTCGCTTCCTGCCCTGTGACTCTGCCCGCTGGCAGAGGGGACCCATGCGTACCCAGTCCTCTGCTGGGTCTCCTCTCTTTTCTTCCTCCTCCTCTTTGGGGGCGACAGATGGGCAGAGTCTGAACACGGAGGCCTCTTCAGCTGTCTTGGGAATTATTTTTGGTGTCAATCAGGAGCACGAAGACTATTCACACTGACAACGTCCATGTTTTCATTTCTAAAGAAAAATAAAAGGTTTACAAATAGACCTGTTTATTGCTGAGCTGTTTAGTATAGGAACAAACAACTAGAACCCCTACAAAAGTCTAACATGAAGGGTTGGCATGACAAGAGTGGATTTAATTTAAATCGGCAAGCGGATTTAATACACTGCAGTGGTCATAAGCCGGAAACCCGCCTATGTTACCCAAC
Organism: Uromys caudimaculatus; assembly: GCA_028551405.1. Classification (NCBI taxonomy): domain Eukaryota; kingdom Metazoa; phylum Chordata; class Mammalia; order Rodentia; family Muridae; genus Uromys; species Uromys caudimaculatus. Next base: position 96,579,803 of record CM052707.1, read on the forward strand.
TGGAAACTCAGACTTAGGCGCCTGGGAGATGGCTCCGAAGATAAAGGCTCTCACCACCAAGCCTGATGATCTCAGTTCTATCCTCGGACTGACAAGGCGGGAGAAAGAGAACTAACAACTCCTGACAGCTGTCCCCTGGCCGCCACGTGCACACCTTGTCACATGTGCCTCCTACCTTCCCACCCCCCCGTAAATCGATAAGTGAGTAAAATGTAATGAGGCATTAGGTTTTAATTTTATATTTAAAATGCTGGACAGTACAAAAAGGCCGAAGCAAGCTAAGCCACGCCTTGGCTAGAAACCAGAAAGATACGCCAAAGGCACACCAAGGTTTTCTTTGTGGGTAAAGCTGTTACAGGTTTTACTTCTGTTTTCTCTGTATTTTCCAAGTTGTGGTCAATAAATTTAAATAAAAATGGATATGATTTATTAGGCATTTCTCTACACCAGGCTTGTGTCAGATCATTTTAGTTGAATTTCCTGGAACCTTTTGAGATGCATACTTCCATTACCTCCAACTGGAGAGGAATCAAGATTGGGACCCCTGATCTTTCTGATTTTAGAGCCAAAGTCCTCTTTCATCCTGATTTTCCCAATAAGAAAGAAATTAGATAAATAATTTATATAAAATTGTACATGTAAAGAGTTACATATTAATAGAGGGGCTGGAGAGATGGCTCAGCCGTTAAGAGCACAGACTGCTCTTCCAGAGGTCCTGAGTTCAATTCCCAGCAACCACATGGTGGCTCACAACCATCTGTAATGGGATCCAATGCCCTCTTCTGGTGTGTCTGAAGAGAGCAACAGTGTACTCATACACATAAAATAAATAAATCTTCAAAAAAAATTACATATTGAAAGAAAATAAACGTTTGAGTAGTAGACCCACCCCTCAAAGCTAGCTCAAGGCTTAGCTCATTTTTGGGAACTTCTTCATTTGTCTCTGAACCCTTGTGCCATATCTGCTCCATTTGTGAACATTTATACTGTTCTGTGTTGTCTGTCCTTCCTCTCACATGCAGGGCTCACCCGGGCATACCACAGAGGTTACAGACAAAAGCAAGAAAGAGCCTATCACACTAAATCAAGAGTTGCTGTTTTTTTTCTTTGAGTTTGTTTATATAGTGGATTATGTTGATGGATTTCCGGGTATTGAACCATCCCTGCATCTCTGGAATGAAGCCTACTTGATCGTAGTGAATGATTGTTTTAATGTGTTCTTGGATTCAGCTTTCGAAAATTTTAGTGAGTATTTTTGCATGAATATTCATAAGGAAAATTGGTCTGAAGTTCTCTTTCTTTGTAGAGTCTTTCTGTGGTTTAGGTATAAGGAAATTGTGGCTTCATAGAATGAATTGGGTAGTGTTCCTTCTGTTTCTATTTTGTGGAATAGTTTGAAGAGTACTGGTAATAGGTCTTCTTCAAAGGTCTGATAGAATTCTGAATTAAACCCATCTGGTCCAGGGCTTTTCTTGGTTGGGAGACTTTTAATGACTACTTCTATTTCTTTAGGCATTATGGGACTGTTTAGATGTTTTATCTGATCCTGATTTAACTTTGGTACCTGGTATCTGTCTAGAAAATTGTCCATTTCATCCAGACTTTCCAGTTTTGTTGAATATAGGCTTTTGTAGTAGGATCTGATGATTTTTTAAATTTCCTCAGTTTCTGTTGTTATATCTCCCTTTTCATTTCTGTTTTTTTGTTAATTTGGATACTGTCTCTGTGCCCTCTGGTTATTCTGGCTAAGGGTTTATCTATCTTGTTGTTTTTTCAAAGAACCAGCTCTTGGTTTTGTTGATTCTTTGTATAGTTCTTTTTGTTTCTACTTGGTTGATTTCAGTCCTGAGTTTGATTATTTCCTTCTGTCTAACCCTCTTGGGTGTATTTGCTTCTTTTTGTTCTAGAACTTTCAGGTGTGCTGTCAAGCTGCTAGTGTATGGTCTCTCCAGTTTCTTTTTGTAGGCACTTAGAGCTATGAGTTTTCCTCTTAGCACTGCTTTCATTGTGTCCCATAAGATTGAGTATGTTCTGTCTTCATTTTCATTAAATTCTAAAAAGTCTTTAATTTCTTTCTTTATTTCTTCCTTGACCAAGTTATCATTGAGTAGAGCATTGTTCAGCTTGCATGTGTATGTGGGTTTTCTGTTGTTTGTTGTTGTTATTGAAGACCAGCCTTAGCCTGTGGTGATATGATAGGATGTGTGGAATTATTTCAATCTTCTTTTATCTATTAAGGCCTGTTTTGTGACTAATTATATGGTCAGTTTTGGAGAAGGTACCATGAGGTGCTGAGAAAAAGGTATATTCTTTTGTTTTAGGATTAAATGTTCTATAGATATCTATTAAGTCCATTTGGTTCATGTCTTAGTCAGGGTTTCTATTCCTGCACAAACATCATGACCAAGAAGTAAGTTGGGGAGAAAAGGGTTTATTTGGCTTACACTTCCACACTGCTGTTCATCACCAGAGGAAGTCAGGACTGGAACTCAAGCAGGTCAGGAAGCAGAAGCTGATGCAGAGGCCATGGAGGGATATTTCTTACTGGCTTGCTTCTCCTGGCTTGCTCAGCTTGCTTTCTTATAAAATCCAAGACTACCAGCCCACAGATGGTACCACCCACAAGGGGTCCTCCCCCCTTGATCACTAATTGAGAAAATGCCTTACCGCTGGATCTCTTGGAGGCATTTCCTCAACTGAAGCTCCTTTCTCTGTGATAACTCCAGCTTGTGTCCAATTGACACAAAACCAGCCAGTACACTTCATAACTTCTGTAAGTTTCACTGTATCTCTGTTTAGTTTCTGTTTCCATGATATGTTCAATGATGAGAGTGGGAAGTTGAAGTCTCCCACTATTATTGTGCAATGTATGCTTTGAGCTTTAGTAAAGTTTCTTTTATGAATGTGGGTGCCTTTGTAGTTGGAGCATAGATGTTCAAAACTGAGAGTTCATCTTGGTAGATTTTCATTAGATACTGAGAAAGAATTTGACAAAATTCAACACCCGTTCATGGTAAAAGTCTTGGAAAGATCAGGAATTCAAGGCCCATACCTAAACATAGTAAAAGCAATATACAGCAAACCAGTAGCCAACTTCAAACTAAATGGAGAGAAACTTAAAGCAATCCCACTAAAATCAGGGACTAGACAAGGCTGCCCACTCTCTCCCTACCTATTCAATATAGTAATTGAAGTTCTAGCTAGAGCAATTAGACAAGAAAAGGAGGTCAAAGGGATACATATTGGAAAGGAAGTCAAAATATTACTATTTGCAGATGATATGATAGTATACTTAAATGACCTCAAAAATTCCACCAGTTACTGGGTTTGAGGGTCTAGTACAGTGGTTTAGAGCAGTTGTTGTTCTGGCTGAGGACCTTGGTTAAATTCCCAGCACCCACATCGGGGTTCACAACCATCTGTAACTACAGTTCCAGGAGTCCAACACCCTCTTCTGACCTCTATGCACACCAGACATATGCCTGGCTTATGTTATACATGTGGGCAAAACATTCATATAAAATTTTAAAATAAATAAATTAATAATTACTGGGTGTTCAGTGTCCACACAAATTATGTTTACACCATGCCATAGTCCATTAAGTGTGTAATCATATAGTGCCTAACAATTTAAACAAATAAGATAATCATTATGAATCACCAGAGCCTGGACATGTGCTAATTGGTAGGGATCTTGACGTAGTGTGGATGGCTACTGTCTTTTCAGGGTGGTGGTTGATGAAGGTTGAGGTGGCTGTGGTAATTTCTTCAAATAACCTGTCGGTGGGGTCCTGATGCTGAGTATCTGGCAAGCAGCTTCACAAAGGAAGGGTTCATTTGGACCCATAGTTTAAGGCTACAGCCAACACAGTAGGAAGTCACAGCGACTCTGCCTTTTCACATCAGACACTTCTGCAGCAGGCAACGGTGCTGTCTTTCTTAGGGTTTCATGCTGTGAAGAGACACCATGACCAAGGCAACTCTTATGCAGGCAAACATTTAATCGGGGCTGGCTTACAGTTTCAGAGGATCAGTCCATTATCATCATGGCAGGAGGCATGGCAGGGTCCAGGCAGACATGGTGCTGGAGGAGCCAAGAGTTCTACATCTTGATCTGAAGGCAGCAACAGGAGACTCTTCCACAGGACGCCAGGAGGAGGCTCTGATTTCTATACTGGGCGGAGCTTGAGCATAGCCAACCTCAAAGCCCACACACACACACACACAGTAACACACTTCCTCCAACAAGGCCACACCTCCCAATGGTACCACGCCCTGTGGGCCAAGCATTCGAAGACATGAGTCTATGGCACCAAACCTATTCAAACCACCACAGGATTAGGGTTGGCTAGCTCATTGAGTGTTACCCAGGCTGAAACTGCTTTCAAAATTAGTCAGTTCTCTAGGATTCCCTTTTAGAAACCAAGTTTATATGACACTCAGCATCCTTTGATACTGTCTCCACGTCTTCCGAGATCCTGCCAGTGTTGGTATTTTGGCATTCACAATAACTTCAAAGACTCTGATAACAGAGCCCCATAACACGCAAATGTTGAGGAAAAGTTTGAAATATTATGGGAATAACCAAAGCATAATGAAATGAGCACATGCTGATGAAAATGGTGCTGGTAGACCTGCCTTGGAAGATGCTCGGTACCCAAACCTTTCACTTATAAAATCATAATTTTCAACCTGACAACAAAATCCAGGTAACACTGTCTCTAAATGAGCAAATTATCTGAACAGATACTTCTCAAAAGAAGAATACAAATCGAGGACTAATAGATTAAAAAACAAAACAAAAAAACCAAACTTATCATCTTTAGCCATCAGGGAAATGCAAATACAAGCCACAATGAGATTCTATGTTGTCTCAGAATGACTACCAAAAAAGGTGGTAAGTATGTAAAGAAAGAAGGTAGAGAAACAAATTAAAATAAATGTCCATTATGCTTCTTTCTTTTTTAAAAAGATTTTTTTAAAAATTATCATTTATTTAATGTGTGTAAGTATGCTGTAGCTTTCTTTAGACACACCAGAAGAGGGCATCAGATCCCATTACAGATGATTATGAGCCACCATGTGGTTGCTGGGAATTGAACTCAGGACCTCTGGAAGATCAGTCAGTGCTCTTAACCACTGAGCCATCTCTCGAGTCCCTCATTGTGGTTTCTTAAAAACCTACCACTTGATCTTTATATAACCTAACTTTCTCACTTCTGGGACAACTAAATATATCCAAAAACAAATAAAACAGCATATCAATAAGATGCCTGCATACCCATGTTTATCATGCCAGTATGCATAATAACTAAGACACAAAGTGACCCTAATGGGCCTTCAATAGATCAATTAATAAAGAAAATGTGATCTATGTTTACAACTAAATATTATTCAGCCATAAAGAAGAATGTCTATAACATTGCTGAAAACACCACATGAAGAAAACAACTGAGCTGGAATGTTTCTCCTGGCTTGCTAGCTTCAATAGTGCTGGAAAGTGACATGCAGGTGGCTGGGGGGGATAAAGGCCACCAACTGTATGTATAGTATATGCTATACTATCTATCTGCCAGGCAAGAGGCGCCTATGCAGGCAACAGTGGCGTTATTGCTATGGAGGTAAACAACTGCTCTCTGATTGGATTTGAGGCCTGCACTCCAGGAGGAAATTCATGTCTGCTACTGTAAACAAGGTTAAAAGTCTGTGGCCCAGGAGGTCATAGGCCCTAGGGGAGAAGCTACTACTGTTGTTTTCCTAAAAGAACTAGGAAGCCCCAGAGCAAGCTAGCTAGCAAAGTTAACCACCAGTAAGCTCTGGATTTGATTAAGAGCCCTTGCCTCAATGAATGCAGTGAAAGAATGGTTAAGAATGATTCTAGACATCAACCTTAAACCTCTACATGCATACATACACATGTGCATGTATCCACACATGTGTCCACACACATGCAGATACCTACACGCATATAACACACACACACACACACACCAAGGACAGGACAGAGAGAGGTTGAGGGAGATGTGAGTACAGGTTGGGTTTCATTAGTGCACAGTGTACGCATGTGTGGAAATGTCACACTGGATGCCATTAATTTGTATAATTAATACATGTTAGTAAAAATGAAACAATTCTTCTGAAAAATGAGATTATCTTAAGAGTACAGAAAAGTGTAATAAATTAGTTGTACCCAGTTCCTCTTTGCAGCCTGGGGAGGGAAGGCCACCTTCTCTCTTCTCTCCTCCCTCCTTTCTTCTTTCTTTCCTTCCAGTTGCAATCTAGATATCAGCTGCAGTCTCTCCACATGACACTAAAATTTCAAAATCAGTGTCCTGAGGAAACTTAAGGCCTTACCCAAGATCTCCACAGGTTCCGTGGAAACAGCTTTTCTGAAGTTTTCTGTCCTTGCCACTTCAGACTCCGTGGACTTGTACACTGAGACGGTCTACCTTCCCCTCGATGGTCTGATGTGCATTGGGGCAACAGTGGCATAATTGCTATGGCGGTAAACAACTGCTCTCTGATTGAATTTGAGGTCTGCACCATTGGAGGAAATTCACGTTTGCCACAACAAACAAGGTCAAAAGTCGGTAGCCCCGGGAGGTCATAGACCCCAGGGGAGAAGCCACTACTGTTATGGTGGATGGAACAGCAGCCCTTCCTCAGTCTCTATGGAAACGTCCTCCATGCTCACTTGGCAGTCTGGGTGTGTAGATATGGTCAGAGACATTGGGGAACTGAAGGGAAACTCAAACAGCTTCAGCGTGAACTTAGGCATGCCTGTGAAAACCAAGCCAAAGCAAACCCTGGGGCATGGACGCTAGGACATGTGTTCTCATTGGCTGATTTGCATGGTGAAGTGCCTCCCTGAGCCCTCCCACTCCCTCCCTCTCATTGCTTTACATGCATTCGCGCATGCGCGTGTGCGAGAACATGACTGAATCCTGTATCCTCTCTACTCTGGAATTCTTCAGTTCACACTGATCCCAGTCTTCAGACTCAGCTGGTGCCCAGCTGGACAAAAGGGTCATTCACTGCAGCCAACCTTCTCCTCTTGCTCTGTTTACGGAGAGCAAACTTTTTTTTTTTTTCTACCTGTTTTTATTCATTAACTTTGTGTTACTGGAATGAAATACCCACAGCAACCAGTTGAATAAAGGGGAGTTGTTTGCTTAGTTCATGATTTTGGAAGTTGAACTTGAAAATCATTGGCCTGTGCCTCTGGAGAGGGGGCTGGGTAAGTGGCCACACCCCAAGCCAGGAAGTAGAGGGTGAGAAAGAACGGGGTGAGCCTTCACTATCCTTTTAACTGCATGCCCCAATGACATAAAGATCTGCCCCTAACTTTCACTATTTTGCACCACCTCCCGATAGCGCCACCCTGGGGACAGAGCCTTTATACATGAACCATCAGTAATTATTCGACATCCAAACTGCAGTATTTGTTTTTCTGTTACACTTAAATGTAACATTTAATTGAGAACTTTCTATGATGACAAACAGGAACCTAGGGGGGAAAATCAACTGACAAACTTCAATACCTTAGTCTTTAAGTTCCTTAAAAACTCCGTGTATGGAAGAAATAACTCACATGAAGGTAGAGTAGAAACAAAAGACACTGGGATTCAAGGAAATGGAGCAACCTATAGATTCGGGCCTTTTCTAGTGACTGTGATAAAAGTACTTTGGCCAAAATGCAAGTCAGGGGAGAAACTCACAATTCCAGCTTGCAATCCATCACAGCAGAGAAGACAAGGTGGTAAGAATTTCAAACAGCTTGTTACACCACATCCATAGTGAAGATCAGAGAGAAATCAATGCAGGTGTGTACACTTGCTTGCTTGCTTGCTTGCTTGCTTACTTATGTTCAGTTCCATTTCTCCACTCTTATAGTTTAATAGCCTCTGCCTAGGGAATAGTGCTGCCCACAGTGGGCAGGATCTTTCCACATTTATTGGCTTAACAAAGACAATGCCCCACAGACATGCCCACTGGCCAAACCATTGTAGACCATCCCTCATAGAAATCTCTCCCGAGGTGATTCTAGGTTTTTTCAAGTTGACATCAGATGTCCCTTAGAAATTCAAAGGCTTGTGATACAGACATTAGAGTTATTAAAGCTATATGCTTATCTGACATTTCTCATATCTTCCTTCTAAAGCTTCTCTTTGGAGGCAGCTGCCAAAATTCTTCTTACTGCTTTGCATAATATACAGCATTTGTTGACTGACACTAACCTCATAACCCTAACTTTGCAATAGCCCCAATTTGAAAGACATGAGACATCAGGTCTAACTCTGTACCAACCTTCAGGGTACCTTGCATCTGCAAGCCCCAGTGGGTTGAGCAACAGAGAACACTGAGGCTCTGCAGAGAAAGTGGGCGTGTGCTGAGATGCTCAGGAAAGCCCATTTTCAACTCAAGTTTCCTGTTCCTGTTTTTCCTCCTTTCAACATCAAATGTGACCCAGAGTCCTTCTTTCAGATTCTTTTAAAAGAAGGATCTGAGGTGGGGCTGCTGACCTCAATTATCACAAAGAATGTTTTGATATCAGTTTCAACAATTTTTTTAAGCAGAAGAAACTTGTGGCTGTTCTTGGCTTGACTTGAGCTTGAATTTTGATCATGAAACCATTGACTGGCAAGACAAACTGCTTCATCATGGCAGTTCTAACTTCTGTGGAGCCCATGGCACATGCTAGTTATTGTAGTGACTGGCTAAATAGATCTAGCTTGATTTAATGGGAATTAAATATCATTGTTCCTTAAAGGTGATTTCTAGTCATTGAAGGTTGAGTATTAAGAATAAAATACTTTTTTTAAGGCTATTATAGGAGTCTCTTCTTTTTTTTTAGGATATTATAGAAGTCCCTTCTTTTTTTAGGATATTATAGGAGTCTCTTCTTTTTTTAGGATATTAAAGGAGTCTCTTCTTTTTTTTTTTTTTTAGGATATTATAAGAGTCTGCTTTTACTTTAGTGGAACATAATTTAAAGTTTAAAACAAAGGATTTTTTTTTAATAAGACTCAGACTAAGGTTATTTTATTTGGCTTTGACAATTACTGGAGGTCATCCCTAATCTACTCTTCTAACTGCAGGCCTGGCTACCCTCCCAGCAGTGTACCTCAGATACTTGCTGTTTCTCTGGCCATGTGCTCATGGGTCCTCTCCCCTCATGGTGACTTCCTCCTCCTTCTCCTTCTTCACCTTTCCTTAATACGTAGCTACTATTAAGTTGAGATATTTTAAATCCACGATTGTTATAATAAGAGATTTCATCGTAATGTTTTAAAACTTGGTGGCAGTATAAGGGGAAATATGAATGCCAATAGCTCACACCCACGAGCATTTTGAATAGGGTCATTTCCAGATCTTGACACATGGCAAGCCAGCAAAGGTGCTCATCTTCAGCTACTTAAGAAATGGAAATGTGAGGCCCCCTATGGCTGCTGGCAGCAAACGTAAGACCCAAGGAAGAGCAATGTGTGTTCTTAACCACCCATCATCTCTGCAGCTCCCCAAGTTTTTCTCCGTATCAGTGGACTACCTCAGTATCTGTCACAGCAATGAGAAACAAATATGATGGTCTTATTATAGAGGCTCAGACACAGAACATGCCTCTTCTGCTAGGGAAACACACAAACAGAAGGCATTCAGTATAAACCAGAAAACAATCCTCACTGGGCACAAATCTGCAGACAACTTAATTTTGGACTTCCCAGATTCAAGAACTATGAGAAGTGAATTTCTGTTGTTTATAAGCCACCTAGTCTGTGGTATTTTCTTACAGCATCTCAAATGGACAGAAATGCACACAACACAGTCAACAGCCCCCAAGTCCTCCCATCAAAATGTAATGTATTCACCTTTCTGGTCAGTTACACAGTAGGAGTCACAACATACAGACTATTCTACAACTTGCTTTTTCAACTTGGACATTTTTTGCTGTGTACAAATGCAGATCTATACCAGTGCTTCACTGAGTAGCATGGGTACCTTCTGATTGTTGAACTAGTCCTCTGTTTATGGCATTTTCAGGTGGTTTGCAGCCTGTGTTATAATAACGTGTGTGTGTGTGTGTGTGTGTGTGTGTGTGTGTGTGTGTGCGTACACGTGTGCATGCACGCACACACATACATGCATGTGCAGAGGAGGTCCTGGTTGACATCAGGGATTCCTCTCCATCACTCAACACCTTCATTCGTTGGGACAGAAGGTATTACTTTTCTGCTGTTGTAAATAAAATACCATGCCCAAAAGGGACTTAGGGAAAGAGCTTATTTTGACTTAACAGTTCCAACGGGATAGGAGTCCACCATGGCAGCAGGCAGCAGCCATGATGGCAGAAGCAGGAAGCTGAGCACCCACATGTTCGACTGCAAACGCGAAGCAGAGACAAATAGCTAGGGTGACGCTATGAAATCTCAAAGCCCACCCCAGGAATGTACTTCCTCTAGCAAGGCCGCACTACCTAAACTTCCCTAAACAGCATCACTGACCAGGGAACCAAAGGTTCAAATACATAAGCCCGTGACAGACATTTCTTATTCAAACCGCTACTACACAGGGTTTCTCACTGAACTTGGAACTCACTCATTCAGCTAGGCTGCCTGGGCCATGAACTCCAAGAATCCGCACGTTTCTGTCCGGCTTTTCCAACAATGCAGAGGTTATGAGTACCTGACTCTGTGTCCGGTTTTTTACATGGATCCTGGAAGAGGGAACTCAGGTCTTTGCTCTTTTGCAGTTTGAACGCCACTGACTGTTGTACCATTTAACACTTTCCAGCCTTGGGTTATGGAATTTTAAAAACCACCACAGTTCCTTCCAGAGCTTTGAATACCTGTCTGTAGAGCTTCAGGCTGCGGTGAAAAAAAATGGTGGCTGGCTGGACTTTCCCCACCCTTGCTGGGTCTACAAGCAGCCAACAACCAAGCTGCCTTGGCACACTTGCTCCACCTGGTGGTCGCTACTAGGTACTGCTTAGGCTCGGCATTTCCAAGCATAAATCCTTTCCAAGTCTACCCAGTTCCTGGCCTGCCAGAGTTATTAACAAATCTCACTCTTGTGACGACAACTCATCGCCCAAGACCAAAGTGGACCTCTTATCAGACACAGTTCTAGATTTCCAGGCTCGTCTTGTTAACTCCCTAACAGTCTGTTCTCCAGGACACAATCCCAATCTAAAGGCCATCTCCTTATTTATACCTGGTGTCTGCCCACTCCCGTCCCATGATTGCCGAGGAACTCTTTCCTACTAAGCATGCGCAACCCTACCTTTCCTATCATCTCTGAAGTTGTGTGTGTGTGTGTGTGTGTGTGTGTGTGTGTGTGTGTGTGTGTGTACGTGTGTGTATGTGTGTGTTATACGGAGTTGACCCTTTCCCAACAAACTTGGGCTATACATGGAATGTCTCACACGACATTTGAAGATAATCACCATAACTCAGTCTCTGTCACTGAGCTGGCCCCTCACTATGATGGTTCAGATCAGGGTCAACGTCACAGGATCTGGAATCATCTGAGAGGTGAATATGCCTATAGAGGACTGCCTGGATTAGGTTCACTGAAGTTGGAAGATCCATCTTTGTTGTGGGCAGCCCATTTCCTGGCTGGGATCCTGGATTGTATAAAATGGAGACAAGGTTGGGTAGCATTGCACGTTTAACTTTCTCTAGTTCCTGACTGTGCAGGTGATATGACCAGCTGCTTCAAGCCCCTTCTGCCTTGACTTCCCCACCATGATGGGATGTGTGTACCTTGAACTGTAAACTCAAAGAAGCCCTTTCTCTCTTAAGTTGCTCTTGCCAAAGGTGCTTTATTTTGAAATCACAGCAATAGGAAAAACAACTGACACCCAGTGACTGTCCTTACTAAACTGGACAGCACTGTTGTCTTCTGGTCATTATTTCTTCCCTGACATCTTCCACAGTGCCCAGAAGGCCAGAAAACAAGAGCCAATGAGCAGACGTGAGGACACACTGCACAGGAAGCATCCATAATGCCACGGGAAGGTAGCCACATGCCTTCTCTTTATCAGATATGAAACGGGTGTCAGTGAGGACTGCTCCTGACCAGAGGCTGAAGCTAGTGAGTGGAAACACACAATCCAGTGTCCAGTAAATGCACCACTTGGTTAAGTCTAGAGATCACTGGAATGTATGAACCTGCTGTTCTTCACTAAACAACAGAGGCGCAAAGGATGGTAAATCTTGGGTTGCAGCTTACCGCATACTCCATTGTAAAGGCAACTGTCTCAGCAAACAGAGACACTCCTGACTTCTTACTTGTGGGACTAGGAGACTCTACAGTTGGCCTTATTTGGAAAGGAAGATATTTATGCTTTTAGCAAGTGACTGCTAGGGAGCTGAATAGGTCAGAGAGTTCTTCTACAAAGTATTCAGTCACACTGTGTGAGCAAGCAGAAGGCCAAGGGACTTCCTGCTCTTTGCTGAGTAAGCTAGTGTGTGTTGGATGCCTGTCTCTTGAGCCCAAAGCACCTGACTGCACTAAGGCGGCCATCTTGGCACTCCTTCTTTCATCCCCCAGTACACCTGTTGTCCTGGCAAGGAGTGGTAGTTACAAGGACGCCAGAGTCTCTGGTTCCATCCAGAGGTGTTCTGGTGGCCTTTGATGACCCCGTGTTCTTCCTCCTATACCATTCAGTTCCGTCTAAACTTCTCAGCATTGAGCATCTGAGGCAGAAAGTTGCAGCTCAGAGTAAACCAGGACAGGACATAAAGGGGACAACATGCAGCTGATATTCACAAGCGTGCTCTGCCCTAAGGGACTGCAAAGCAGCGTTGGCACCAGCACAGTCCCCATCACCCACAGCCTAGATGACTGTGACAGCCTTCCTTATTGGCTCCTCCCCCACCCATTGTGAGCCGATCCTCAAACAAGCAGGTTAGTCCTTGGAAATAGATCACATGTCATTTATGTCCTGCCACTATCCCAGTGCACTGTCTGGCTCCTGGTTGGCTGCAGCCTCTTCTTTCCCAGATCCTTCTTCACCCTGTTTCTTCACAACTCACTCTCTGCTGTATCCTTGTATTTATTATTATTAATTATTATTATTATTATTATTATTAATTGTATTGTGTAGTTCATGTATGCTCGTGTTTGTGTGTGCGTATTTGAGTGCATTGCTTGTGTGTGCGCGTGTGTATGTTATGTGTGTGTGCGCTTTTGTGTGTGATGTGTGTGTGTGTATATGTAGTGCGTGTGTGCATGTGTGTGTGTGTGTGTGTGTGTGGTGCATGTGCATGTAGTGTGTATGTGTGTGTGTGTGCATGTGGTGTTTATGTGTGGCATGTGTGGTGTGTGTGTGCATGTGTATGTGGTGAGTGTGTGTGCATAGTGTGTGTGTATGGTGTGTGTGATGTGTGTGTGTGTGTTGTGTGTCTGTGTGTGGTGTGTGTGCATGTGCCAGAGGTTGATGTTGGGCACCCTTTTCTGTCACTCTTCACCTTATTCTTTGAGACAGAGCCTCTCACTAAATCTGTAACTCAGGATTAGTTAGACTCTGAGCCAGTGAGGTCCAGGGATCCACTTGTCTCCGTGCCCCCTGCCCTTCAATGCTAGAGTTACAGATGCATGCCGCCGTGTGTGTGTGTGTGTAAGTGTGTGTGTGTGTGTGTGTGTGTGCGCGCGCGCACGCGCACGCATGTGCATTTGCGTGACTTGCACGCACGCATTGTTGGGACACAGTCAGGTCCGTATGCTGGCATGGCAGTCACTGGACTAGACGAGCCATCCTGTTTGTATCCTAAGCGTGCCAGTATCCTTCCACTCAGGCTCCTGGCACTTGCTACTCTTGCTTGCACCGTCAGCACGATGAGACTTCTGCTCTGGATTAAGTAACCCCTGAACTGAGGCCTAGCCTGGCCAGGACACCTCAAATAGCCGCCTACACCCGCTGTCTCTGCGTTCTGCTTTGCCTTTCACCATTGTACTTAATGGACATAGCATCACGATCCAGTTGTTTGTTTGTTTGTTTGTTTGTTTGTTTGTTTTCTATGTGTACCTCCACCCTATCAAGAGCTGAACTTCTGAAGGCCAAGGTTTGACTCTTCCATTCACTGTTGGATTCTCTGGATGCAAAACCCTCAAGATATTGAGTACCTAGGGAGTGTTAAGTTGTTAAGTAAACACTCTCTCTCTCTCCCTCTCTCTCTCTGTGTATGTGTGTGTGCCTGTATATGTTTGTGTGTGTGTGTGTGTGTGTGTGTGTACACACACGTGCATGGGTATGTGTATGTAATTTTTCAAAGTCCTATCTGTTAGTGATATGATTAGTATCAGTACGATTGGACCAAGCATTGGTGGAATAGATAGGTTATTTCTCCACTGGTGAAATGAGCAAATTCGAGCCAGATTAGATTATATTAAGGGCAAGTTTATCAGGAAGCAGCTCTCAGGCAAGTTCACTGGCTCCAAGGACTGAGGCCAGGGAAGTCACCATGGGGGTTGAGAAGAAAGAGAGAGAGAGAAGAGAAGAAGGAGGAGAAAGAGAGAAGAGAAGGAGAAAGAGAGAGACAGATAGGGAGAGACAGAGAAAAAGAGAGAGAGAGAGAAAGAGAGAGAGAGAGACAGAGACAGAGAGAGGGAGAAAGAGAGATAGAGAGAGACAGAGAGAGAGTGCAAAATGTCTGGATTATATAGAGAAGAGCCTCTGGGGGAAGGGCAGCCCAGCCCCTGGCCAGGTAGAGACTGAGGGATGCTGGGAGAACCTGAAGGCCATGTCTCTTTGATATGTAAAAATATGCATCTCAATCCCTTGCCCTGGGTCTGAAACCAACAGGAATGATGGAATTACCTCTAGGGGAGCCAAGTCCATTAAAGTAAGAGAAACCTTATGAGGCCATAAGAGTGGATGCAAGGTCAGGTTTGACACTTGGCTCCACACCAGGTTGCAAGCATCCAGGGATGTTCTAACATGGACCACGACTCTGCTATGGCTCATAATGGTGGAGGTGTCCCAGCATCTGTGAGCAGTAGGCCTGCACCTGAAGAATCTGGCAGGAAAGAACACACAGGCTAATGCCAGTCAGTGTTCTGAGGCTAGGAGGCAGGTGTGCGAACTTGGCCATACAAAGACGCTCTTGAAAAGTCTGGTTTCCAAAAGAGCAGCTAGTAGCCAACCATGCCGTCGTTATGATAACCATCTCCGCCTTCAAGTTCACTGGACTGGGGTCTTTAGTGTCCAATGTTCCAGCAAATTCCATTTCCTGCCTCTCCCTCCAACCCCACCCACTGGGAAAGCCTCTGAGCAGAAAAGATGCCAAAAAAGCCCAGTCCCTAATTCCTGACAGGTGTCCCAACCCCCTCCCCCTGCTCACCTGAAGTCACAAGCCACCCAAGCCCCCAGCCCCCACCTCTCACAGAGTCTATACGAAGCTTCCATGCCAAAGTCTGCCAGCCCCTTGAGACTGGTGAACTTGCCTGGGAGTCCATTCCCGAATAAACCTGCCTTTTTTTTTTTTACTTTAAATTCAGCTGAATTAGACTATTTCTTCAGCAAAGAAATATCCTCCAATATCTGGATGCCTGGTATAGAAAACCTGAGTCTGGAATCAGCATCATATATAGAAATGAGTCAAGCAAATCAGTCGTTAGAATAACAGGTGAGAGC
This sequence comes from Uromys caudimaculatus, assembly GCA_028551405.1. NCBI lineage: Eukaryota > Metazoa > Chordata > Mammalia > Rodentia > Muridae > Uromys > Uromys caudimaculatus. Next base: position 96,595,437 of record CM052707.1, read on the forward strand.
CGGGCAGTGGTGGCGCACACCTTTAACCCCAGCACTTGGGAGGCAGAGGCAGGTGGATTTCTGAGTTTGAGGCCAGCCTGGTCTACAGAGTGAGTTCCAGGACAGCCAAGGCTACACAGAGAAACCCTGTCTCAAAAAACCAAAAAAAAAAAAAAAAAAAGAATAACAGGTGAGGTCAAGGAGCCATTACTAGATGTACTCCCAATTCCTCAGCTGCCTGACCGTTGTCCTTCCCTTAAAGTGGCTTTCCCCTGTCTTAATTAGGGTTCCTACCACTGCAAGAAAACACCATGACCAAACAGCAAGCTGGGGAGGAGAGGATTTATTTGGCTTACACTTCCACATTGTAGTCTATCAGTGAAGGAAGCCAGGGCAGGAAGCTGGAGGCAGGAGCTGATGATGCGGAGATCTTAGTGGGATGCTGCTTACTGGATTGCTCCTCCTGGGTTGCTCTGTGGGACCGTGAAGGGTAGCCTGGTTCCCGGTTGAGCTAAGGCTAGAAGACTGGGAGACCCTGAAGGGATGGTAGGCGCTTTTCCTGTTCCTGGGTACCAGGCCTCTGTCACTAGCCACAGCCCCCCCATAGATTTGTGGCCATCAGTCACGTAGAGGCAATGCCCCAAGCCCCTCCACATGTAGAGGACATGACCTGTAGTCACATAGGCTCAAGATAGATCTCCATTTTAATGAGATACCTAAAGGTCTGGAGGGCTTAGCCAATAAGCTTTCTTTCCCAGACACTCCTCCCTGCAAAAGGTATTTAACCTCAGGCCCACCCTGAGAAGTAGGGTACAGTTTTACTCATCCACTTTCCGCCATGACAATAAATGTCTTAAAACCAAGGACTGCATACCGTGCTCTTTCTTCTGTGACTGAGTTACCTCACTCAGAATGTTATATTCCAGTTCCATCCATTTGCCTGAGAATTTAATGAAGTCATTGTTTTTAATAGCTGAGTAGTACTCCATTGTGTAAATGTACCACATTTTCTGTATCCATTCTTCTGCTGAGGGACATCTGGGTTGTTTCCAGCTTCTGGCTATTATAAATATGGCTGCTGTGAACATAGTGGAGCATGTGTCTTTATTACATGTTGGAGCATCTTCTGGGTATATGCGCAGGAGTGGTATAACTGGGTCCTCAGGTAGTATTATGTCCATTTTTCTAAGAGTCCGCCAAACTGATTTCCAGAGTGGTTGTACCAGCTTGGAATCCCACCAACAACGGAGGAGTGTTCCTCTTTCTCCACGCCCTCGACAGCATCTGCTGTCATCTGAGTTTTTAATCTTAGCCATTCTGACTGTTGTGAGGTGGAATCTCAGGGTTGTTTTGATTTGCATTTCCCTGATGACTAAGGATATTGCACATTTCTTTAGGTGCCTCTCAGCCCTACAAGTTTCCTCAGTTGAGAACTCTCTGTTTAGCTCTGTTCCCCATTTTTTGATAGGGTTATTTGGTTTTCTGGAGTATAACTTCTTGAGTTCTTTGTATATATTGGATATTAGCCCTCTATCGGATGTAGGATTGGTTAAGATCTTCTCCCAGTCTGTTGGTTGTCGTTTTGTCCTATTGACGGTGTCCTTTGCCTTACAGAAGCTTGGCAATTTTATGAGGTCCCATTTGTGGATTCTTGATCTTAGAGCATAAGCCATTGGTGTTCTGTTCAGGAACTTTTCCCCTGTGCCCATGTGTTCGAGACTTTTCCCCCACTTTCTCTTCTATTAGATTCAGTGTATCTGGTTTTATGTGGAGGTCCTTGATCCACTTGGACTTGAGTTTTGTACAGGGAGATAGGAATGGATCAATTCTCATTCTTCTACATATAGACTGCCAGTTGAACCAGCACCATTTGTTGAAAATGCTGTCTTTTTTCCACTGGATGGTTTTAGCTCCTTTCTCAAAGATCAAGTCGGCTGTAAGTGTGTGGGTTCATTTCTGGGTCTTCAATTCTATTCTCACTGATAAGTGGATATTAGCCCAAAAGTTTGGAATACCCAAGATTCACTTCACAGTAATTGTTGGACTGAGCGTGAGGTACCAGGTGGAGGAGTTGGAGAAGGAACTGAAGGAGATGAGGGAGTTTGCAGCCCCATGGAGGGAGCAACAGTGTCAACTGGCCTGACCCCTAGGTGCTGCCAGAGACTGAACCACCAACCAAAGAATATACATGGAGGGACCCATGGTTTGGGCCACATATGTGGCAGAGGAGGGCCTTGTTGGCCATCAGGGGGAGGAGAGGCCCTTGGGTCTGAGAGTGTTAGATGCCCCAGTATAGGGGAATGCCAGGGAGGGAAGATGGGAGTGAGTGGGTGGGTGGGGGGAATATCTTCATGGAGGCAGGGGGAGGGGGAAGGGGGAAGGGAGTTTCCAAAGGGGAGACCTGGAAAGCAGAAAACATTTAAAATGTAAATAAAAAAAACAAACAAACATGGACTGTACTGCATCTTTTCATCAGGATCTGCTGTGGGGAACCATGGAGAAGGCCTTCACCTTCAGAGCCACCCTCTAATCTCCTGTAGAAGGCCTCTCTGCACTCCCAGCTATGACCAAGCCAAGCCCAAGACTGCCACCCATCAAGCCAAGGACTATCCCAGCAGGACCAGCCAGAGATCCCTGTTTTCCCCCCTGGCTCTGGGCTAGATCCAGCCTGTGAGCCCCCACTCTGTTCTCAGCACTTCTGCTGCATCCAGTGGTGCCTGGATGTCCAAGAGCCTGAGAACCAGATGGCCCTGCCTCTTCGAAGGCCCGGGGACCCCTAAACCAGCTCCGGCTGTCCTGCATCTCAGACTGCGTTTACCCACCCCTGGAGTGGTGTCCCAGAGCTTCCCTACAGTCCAACACCCACCCAGTGACAGCGTGAGGTAAGCTCGGTCAACCTCCATGCCCCACCTCCCCGAGGGGTGAGACCTGTGGTGGAGTGACCTCCGGGACCAATAAGCCTACATTGCTTAGTCTGTTCTCTTATAGGATCAAAGACCGTCAACCCAAGGATGACACTGCTCACCATGGGTATGGCCCTACCCCTATTGATCACTAATTAAGAAAATGCCTTACAGCAGGATCTTATAGAGGTGTTTCTCATTTGAGGCTTCTTCCTCTCTGATCACTCCACCTTGTGTCAAGTTGACATAAAAGCATCCAGTACACCCTCCCACACCAGCATGTTGGAGAAGCTGTTTCTAGCAACTATATTCACACTAGGCAGGCATGGGGTCTTACACCTGTAAGGCCAGAACTTGGGAGATTGGAGGAGGAAGACAGCCATGAATCTGAGGCCAGCCTGGGCTACATAGTGAGTGCTGGGCTACCTTAGGCTACAGAACAAGTCTCAGACCAAAACATATTTTTTCTTATAAAAAATCATAAGTAAAGCTTATATTCATAGCTTTTTTGTTCAATTGTGGGCATTGTATCATATTTTTTTATGACTATTTGGGGTTTTAAAGATATCAGAGCTTGAGTGGCATTTTAAGAGCCAATTAAGACACCCAAATTCCTTCTGTGTGACCAGGTATGTTGCAAAGAATCCCGAAAAGCCATTTCTTTCAGAGGCAGAAATTATTCAACAGTGAGTTGCTATTTTAATCTATTTATTTATTCTCTCTCTCTCTCTCTCTCTCTCTCTCTCTCTCTCTCTCTCTCTCTCTCTCCATGCCATGCACACCAAAGTCAGAGGACAAGCTTTGAGAATAGGTTCTTGACTTCCATCTTATTAAAGCAGTCTCTCTTGTTTCCGCTGCACAACATAGTCCATGCTAGCTGGTCCATCTGGGTGATCTTTAAGTCCCATGTCACCATAGAAGAGCCGGGATTACAGATGTGAGCCACCGCATCTGGCTTTTCATGTGTCTCTGAGAATCAGACTCAGAGTATAAAGCTGGTGCAGCAGGTGCTTTTCACCCACTGTGGTGGTTTGAATAGATATGGCACTCATAGACTCATGTGTTTGAATCTTTGGCCCATGATGAATACCACTATTAAGAGGTATGGCCTTGTTGGAGTAGGTGTGACCTTGTTGAAGGAAGTGTGTCACTGTGGGCTTGGGCTTGGAGGTCTCATATGCTCAAGTTCCTCCCAGTGTGGAAATCCAGTCTCCTCCTGGCTGCCTTCTAATCAAGATGTAGAACTCTTAGCTCCTAATTCAGAACCAGGTCTGCCTGGGCATTGCCATGCTTCCTGCTATCATGGTAATGAACTGAACCTCTGAAACTGTAAGCCAGGCCCAGTTAAATGTTTTCTTTGATAAGAGTTGCTTTGGTCATGGTGTCTCTTCACAGCAAAGAAACCCTAAGATACCCATTGAGCTCTCTGCTTGCCCAAACTGCTTTTTGTTGTCGCTAAAGCACTGATATTGGCTAGGTTCAGAATGATCTTTGTTTTCTGTTTGCTGTGTCCTAGAAAGCAGAAGTGTACAATGGGGAAGGGTGGGCCTAGAAAGGCTGGCTGAAGTGGGAGACTATAACCCTAACTCTTCACAGGTGTATGTGGACAAAGAACATCAGTCTTTATTCAACAACAAGAATAACAAAACCTCTGGCTAGTCAGAAGGTGTGCTAGCCCTCCTCTCAGAACACAATGAGGTGCCAGAGACAAATGATTCTTAAAACTAAAGGTTTATTTTGATTCATGGCTTACAGGACTCTACCTGAGGCCTCTGGTGAGGCAGGACACTACAATGGGAGCTTATGGCAAATCAAATTGTTTATGTCATGAGCCAAGAAAGCAAAGAGAGGATGGGGTGGGGTGGAGCGTTGGCTCAGCAATTAAAGGTGCTTGCTGCTCTTGCAGAAGACCTGGATTCCATTCTCAGCACCCATACCAGCCAGCTCACAACCACCTGTAAGTCTAGTTCCATGTATCTGACACACTCTTCTGGCTTTTTTGAGTATCTGCATGCATGTGGTACACATATAGACAGTCAGACACACACACACACACACACACACACACACACACACACACACACACACATACACACACACACACACACAGGAAGAAATCTTTTTTTAGGAGAGAAAATGGTCCGGGTTCTCAACCATAGTCTAGGTTCTCAACCTGTGGGTCACGCCCTGTTTGGGTGTGTCAAATGACCCTCTTGCAGAGGTTGGTATATCACAGATCCTGCATATTATACATTTACATAAAGATTCATAACCATAGCAAAATACAGTTATGAAGTAGCAATAAACATAATTTTATGGTTAGCGGGGCTCATCACAACATGAGGAATTGTATTAAAGGGTTGAAATATTAGGAAAGTTGAGAACTACTGGTCTAAGATCTAGAATCTTCTTGGAGGACATGTCTCATGGTGTCCTAAGGACTTCCCACTAGGTTCCATCTTCTAAAGGTTTACCTCCTCCCAAAAGCACCATGCTAAGGACAGAGCATCAACACATGGATCTTGGGGGTCATCTAACATCTAAACTGTGGCAAGAATTGGTTAATCTCAAATGTCAACTTGACTAGATTCAGAATATTATAGAAGATGATTCTGAACTGTCTGCAAGGGTGTTTTTAGAAAGTTATAGGCAAAGGTTAGCCACCCCAGTGTGGGCACCACCACCCACCCAGGCTGGGACCCTGGACTGAATGAGCATCAGAATTCATCTCTCTATTTTCCCGCCCCAATGCTCATTTTCCTACTTCATGAATTCCCCTCCAAAATGAGCTGTATCCCTTCAAAACCAGGAACAGAAAGAAATAAGCCCTTCTTTTCTTGTGTTGCTTTAGTCAAGTATTTCATTCCATTGATGTGGAAGGCAACCAATACCGATAGTTGACACAGACCTGTAGCAATAACAATAGTGACAGTGACTACACAGACCCGTGATTCTGACCTCTGGCACCCGAGGGCTTAAGAACGTCTCACCTTCTTTCAGAACTTGGGTACTATGTCTCACGAGTGTCTCGACCTACATCACATCAAATATTACCTGATTAATTAAAGAGGCAACCAAACAGCAATATCTCTCTCTCTCTCTCTCTCTCTCTCTCTCTCTCTCTCTCTCTCTCTCTCTCTCTCTGTGTGTGTGTGTGTGTGTGTGTGTGTGTGTGTGTGTGTGTGTGTGTGTGTGTGTTGGGAAAGGCAGTCCTGTTCACTTAACTGAAGTGAGCAGTGATGGAATTAGTAAAGGGGGAAGGTAAAACAGAGGAGGGTCAGAGGTCAGAGGTCAGAGGTCAGATTTGGTTCCTGCCTTTCTGATGCTCCCAGTCCACATGAGGAATGAATAGCCGTGAACAGAAATAAATGAGCTCACAAAGGAGTTTCTAAACAACACAAGGCCACTTCCACACCTGAGATTTTACTGCTCTGGTCTACTTATCTGTTTGAAAAATACATATTCAGGGCAGGAAAATTGAAGCAGAGGTCCACTGGGAATACAGAGAGGAGCAGAATTACTTCTAAATGTGGGTCTCCAGAAGGTTATGGTATGGGTGGTTGTTGGGACTGAACCTTAAATGATGAGCAGAGATCTGGGGGGACCAGTGCCTGCACGTGTGTACATCACAGTAGAGCCAAAGTTTAGAGGGCCTTAAAGTATAGCAGCAAATATGGTGGGGGTTTACAAAAGTTTCAACAGAGGTCTGCAAGTTCTTCAACATTCTTTCCCCCCACGTTAGAGAGACATTCTTCCTGTGGATATGGACCCTAATGATTATTATGAAATATGTTGGAAATAACTGTACAAATCCAGAAGCCAGATGAGAGTGGTGGTAATACTGCCACCTGGCTTGCTTTCTCAGGATGCATGCACTGGGAATCCACATGTGGTCAGCTATCCTGAAGCCACGGCTCTACTGTGCTGCCCAGTTGAGGTGCAGGGCCCACTCTGATGAGTGCTACAACCCACGAGGGGCTGGGCCAGGTCTCCTGCTCTCACACCCTTGGGGCTGGCACACTCGTGCCTTCGCTATCAGGGCCAGCTCTAATGTTCTGCTCAGGCGAGGTGCAGGATTTACTCTCCCAAATGTTGCAGCTAGTGAGAGGCCAGTTCTCCTGATCTCATAACCTTGGGGCCAGCTCTCCTGTCTGCCTCAGGTGGCAAGGGCATTTCCCTCTTGCCCATGTCACTTTACAGCAGACAAGAGGTGGTGCCAACTCTTCAGAATGCCACAGCCAGTGAAGGGCAAGGCCAGTGCCAGGTCTGCGCAGCCTTTGGACATCCACACGGTCCCAGGTGGCAGCTCCAGCCAGGGACATCCGCATGGTCTTTATTGGTAATATGAGCCATGGACATGGCCACAGACCTAGACATGGTCCTCAGTGGCAGCATGGGCTCGGACTTCATCACAGCTCCAGGTGGCAAGGCTGCCTGCCTACCCACATCCGGCTGTTCACCACCCTCAAGTCTCCAGGTCCACCTCTCTTCACAATGCTCAAGTTGTTCAGCCTCTTTTTCTCTCCCATCTGTCCACCACATACTTACACATTGTAGTGGCCCCTGCTGTGGGCAGGCCGCGTGGCTGGCAGGCCCCTGAGTGTCCTCCCGTGCCTGCACCATGGCACGTGGCATGGCGGCACGTAGGTCTCTGGATGTCTTCCAATGCCTGCACTGCATTTTGTGGCTGCCATCCAATTGTTTAAGTCTAGCTTCCTCCCCCAGGTAAGCACGCTATTTCTTCCTCTGAACTTTTTGTCAAGCTGCCTTACCTAGAATGTTCTGATTCCTTCTCTTCTAGAAAACTTGTTCCTCAAGACAGTCAAGCCACCTCATTCATTAACCCACTTATAGAATATGGATGAAAACTCGAATATTGTACCAAATAGACAGCTGTGTAGAGGATGGATAGATGCAGTCCCTACTGGGCAAGGGCCCCTGGGAGGCATAGATGTGTACAGATGTGCAAACAACACAGAAAATGTATCCATTACGTCTGCTACCCCCAAGAAAGCAGCTAACAATTGTTCCCAACATCCTAAATCACCCTATGTAGGTAGACTGGTACATGCAGCAATCACAATTCAGTTTCCTGACTCTTGACTTCTCTCCCACTCACATGGAAAAATAATTAAATTTGGAGAAGCACACAGCACAGAGTCATAGAATGCATGAGGAGAAAGGACCAGGGAGCCTGGGCTGCCACCTGGAACCTTGTAGATGTCCAAGGGCTGTGCAGAGCTGGCACTAGTGCTGCTCCTGTCCCTCACTGGCTGTGGCATTCTGGAGAGCTGGCTCCACCTCTCACCAGCAGAGTGGGCCCTGCACCTGGACTGGGTACCACAGTAGAGCTGGCTCTGTGGCCGGGATGCAGGATGAGCTGGCTCTGAGGGCCTGAACACAGGAGAGCTGGTCCGACCACTCGCCTGCTGTGAAGTGGCTGTGGGCAAGAGGGAAATGCTCTTCCCATCCGTTGCCGCCTGAGGCAGTCAGGAGAAGCACACAGCACAGAGTGATAGAACTCATGAGAAAGGACTAGAACAGGAACACGCAACACCTTTTGAAAACTCGACAAGGCTGTCTTCTAACTTTGCCGCTAGGGAAGAGGTTGTAAAGACAGGAATGGCCAGATAAGCCAAGAAAGCCAAGTGGCTGTGGTGCACAGAAGCATACCAACGGGAGTGTTTGATGACGAGCGCAGTTTCCAAACAGAACAGAAACAGAGGACTTGAGATTCGGCTCCGCATTAGCAACAGGGAGGTTTTCTAGAAGCTTCTCTATAGTTCTCAAATTTGCCTAAATATACTTCTTCCACAGTTCCTACTGGCTTAAGCATTTAAAACCATACTCTAATGAAATCGGCTCTTTGCATGCTAACCCTGGCTACTTAAATTCAAGTATTTAATTAAAGTGAAATTAAATCCAATGTTGCGTTCTTCAGTTTCACTTGGCCACATTGTTAGTATCAACTGGCATATGTGTGTGTTGAGCCTATCGGAAGCACAGATTGTGGACCATCTCCACCATCAGAGAAAGTTCCATCACATAACGCTGCTCTGTCTGTGTGAGGCAATAACTGTGCTAGGCAGGGAGTACACAAACCAAGAAGCCCATTCTTAGATAATGGTTCCCATCCCTTCTCTTCCATCATCCTCATTCCAACAAACCTTCATTCCTCGAGCTGTTTAAGCCCATTGTCTTGTCCTGCACAGCGGACCTCAGAGAGAGAACATACTTGGCTACTAGGAATGCTTCCTAAACGGCAGAAGAAGGCGGGCTGGGGGAGTCCAAAGGAACCGCAAGGGATGGGAAGAGCATGCAGGCGAGTGGTGGCACAGCTCTCCCCCGCTCACGCCCTCAGAGCCAGCTCACCCCGGATCCCTGCCACCAGAGCCAGCTCTACTGTGCTGTCCAGTCCAGGTGCAGGGCCCACTCTGCTGGTGAGAGGTGGAGCCAGCTCTTCAGAATGATGTAGGAAGGAATAATGAAGCTGCAGTGATGATGGGTGAGCATGCCTCTCTCTCTCTCTCTCTCTCTCTCTCTCTCTCTCTCTCTCTCTCTCTCTCTCTCTCTCCCTTCCCCCTCCCCCCCCCTCATCCTGAAGTCTCCCTCTAGTACATTTCTCCAATCACTGGGAAGCAGGAAACCCTTAAGTTGCCTGCGTCCTCTGTCCGGCCCCGCGTCCCCCTTGGGGGCAATGGGTGAGAAGGGGCAAATCAACAGCTCAGACTCCGGGAGCAGAGCAGAGAATGCAGCAGCAAGCTCATTTATTCATTCGCAAGGAGCACGCCCTTTATACCCTCCACCAGCGTCCCATTGGTCCCCCGCAAGCGTGTCCTCTAGGTGTCAGTTCCCGATTGGTTGTCATTGTCTGTGTCACCAATCTCTAGGATCTCGGCCAGGCTTCAGTTTTCCCCTCGTGGGAAAGTTGCCGCGAAGGCTGCAGCCCCACTATCTGTTTACCACGTTTGTGCGGAAGCAGCCACCTCCTTGTTAGTGAGGCCTGCCTTTCCTCCTACACCTTAGCAAGGGAGAAATAAATAGTGAGTCTTGGCCTCAGCATCACAGAACAGATCTTTGGAAGGTTGGATAGTGTTTCAAATCAATCATTTTAATAACCAGCTGACCACTGAGAGGTCTTCACACCGCCCACCTCCTGTGCTGCCCTCACTCCCTTCTTCCATAGCACCCAACTGCCATCTAAAGTCATAGCATACACTTATTTATGAGTTTGCCTGTTTTCCCTCCTAGCCTGTCAAACTCCCCAGAGCCAACCTTGACTATCCTATCCCCAGTGCCTAGGACAGTGCCTGGCTCATGGTAACTGTTCAATAAAAACCCATTTTAGGGCCTTGTTGACCATCAGCGGGAGTAAAGGCCCTTGGACCTGAGAGCGTTAGATATCCCGGTATAGGGGAATGCCAGGGAGGGAAGATAGGAGTGGGTGGGTGGGTGGGGGGATACCCTCATAGAGGCAGGGGGAGGAGGGATGAGATAGGGGATTTCCAAAGGGGAGACATTTGAAATGTAAATGAAGTATTTTTAAAAAAACATTTTAGTGGGGCTTGGGAGGTGCTCAGGTTACCTGTTTGCAAGCATGAGCCCCTGAGTTCCCACCCCCAGCGCCCTGTAGGAATCCAGATATGGCGGCACATGCCTGCAATCCTGGCACTGGGAAGGCCGCTCCAGAAGGACCCCTGGAACTCACCGGGATCCAGGTTTCTTCTGTCTCATGACTTTTAGTCTCTAGAGCCACTATAGCCAGAGAGCGTAATGTCTAAGGACCAGAAAGAGGTGCTTGTCATCTTCCCGTTCATCTGGCCCGAATCCAACAGTTAATAAGTCATTCAACGTGGGGCTATGTGCATCTGATGACACACCTATGTACACCACACATGCACAAGCCTACACGCACACACACACACACACACACACACACACACATACACGCATGCACACATGCACACACACACACACGTGTGCACACACATGCACGCTCACACACACACACTCTCTCACGCGGGAACACACACACATACAGACGCACGTGTGTGCACACATGCAGGAGCACACACGATTTAATTTCCAGTTAAGCATCTGCCATCCAATTTTCTAGATAGGTTAACTGAAGCTTTGGAAGATTAAGCAGCTCTCCTGAAGCGGCAGCCAGGCTGCAGCGCCAGCCCAAGTTTGCATGAATGGATTCTCTCTTTTTCTACTCAACTACGGCCTGCTTCTCACACTCTCGCTCTCCTAACCACCTCCTGAAGGAAATGCTTAGACTGTTATGTGTCTTTTTTTCTTTTCTTTTCTTTTCTTTTCTTTTTTTTTGGTTTTTCAAGACAGGGTTTCTCTGTGTAGCCCTGGCTATCCTGGAACTCACTGTGTAGACCAGGCTGGCCTCGAACTCAGAAATCCGCCTATCTCTGCCTCCCAAGTGCTGGGATTAAAGGCGTGCGCCACCACTACCTGGCTCTGTTATGTGTCTTTACAGATAATTATAGTCATTTGAACCACGGCTTCATCAAACTCAGGGCTTTACTAGGTTCTGGGGATTTGTAATGAATCCTTCATTTATTTTGGTTTGTCTGGCGTGTGTTGCAGCTTAGCCTGGCTCCGTAAAAGTGATCTAGAGTTTCCTCATAAACCTTTGTTTAAACTTCTAGGTAGCTTTGGATCTTTAAAGACAGTTGAGCAATTCCTCTGCCATTTAAAGAGACATAAAAGAATAAATCTCCCTCTCCATCTTCATGGCTAGTATTCTGGTTACTGTGTGCATTTCCCTTTTTAAGACAAAGCAGAAAGGAAGAGAAAAAAAAGAAAGACAAGAGAAACCTGGCTCCAGTTAATCTCCCTCCCTGCCTGTTGGCCCCCTGTACCCCAACCAGTATTTGCAAGTTTCCCTTTAATCTTGTGGTCAATCATACACTATAAAATCATAACATATAATTTTCACACACCCACACAATCCTTTCCTGTTTTAAAAATCCCCTCTAGAGCACGGCTTCTTAAACTGTGGGCCTCCACCCCGTATGGAGTCGTATGGAGGGGTGCTTGTGCCCACAGGTAGGGTAGGTCTGTAGGAGCCAAAAGTTGACATGTTGGTTGTCTCCTCAGACACTGTCCACTTTCTATTTATTTAGAGAGAGAATGTCACTGGTATGGGATGCTCTCACTGCGTCCTCAGTGCAGGTGCCACTGTGCTCGGTTTTGGCATGGGTGCTGGGCTCCCCCCTACTTTTACCACAAGCCCTTTACCTACTGTGCCATCTCTCCAGCCTTTCCTATAGCATTCTTTAGAGAATGACATGGGGAAGAAAACTGCACATGTTAGGCACAGGCATTTTTTTGTTTTGTTTTGAATATTTTCAATGCCAGACTTTCAGATACCAAGGCTGCATCTACTGTGTTCAGATACGGTGTAAAGGATGCATTTAAGCGTGAATATAGGTTGTCTAATAACAGGTTTGAGGCAAACACCAGCCAACACTGCTTACCAGGCTGTACCCAGTTGGAAAGAGCCCTATTTTAGTTAGGGTTTTCATTGCTGTGAAGAGATACCATGACCAAAGCCACTCTTATTAAAGAACAACATTTAATTGGGGCTGGCTTATAGGTTCAGAGGCTCAGTCCATTATCATCATGGTGAGAAACATGGCAGCATCCAGGCAGAGATGGTACTGCAGGAGCTGAGAGTTCTAAAGGCAAAGCAGGAAAAGATTGTCTTCCAGGCAGTTAGGAGGAGGGTCTCAAAGCCACAACCCTCCACACAGTGACACACTTCCTCCAACAAAGCCATACCTATTCCAACAAGGCCACACCTCCTAAAAGTGCCGCTCCCTGGACCAAGCATATACAAACCACCACAAGCCCCTATTGGAAGAGGGCAGAAAGGGGGCATCTGAAGGAAGGCAAGAGTACGTGCATCCAGGCTGTGGTGCAGGAGAACCCTCACCTCTGGCTTCCCCCTTCAATGGAGCAAGCTTGAGAGCAACTTTTCCTGGCAGACCTGTGTACTCAAGTACCAGGCAGTCTTCAAGGAAGAGGCAGCTATGGAGGAGAGTCATGGGAATTCTTAGACAACACCTGGAGTCATGAGTACTAAATTTTGGCACTACCCCTCCTGCTAAAGGAGAAGAAACTCTCCAAATTCATCATCTTGAAGTTAAGCAAACTTAAGTGAGACTTGGATCATCAAAGCATTCATTTCCATGGCCATGAAGATGAATTAGATGGTTTTTGAACCCAAAAAACTTACAGCTAAATAGGTAGCTTTCATGTAATTCCAACACCACAGGGCACATATGTTGTGTGCTGCATATTTAACATCTGCCTTAGTCTCTACAGTGTACTTAGGACTCTGATCAACTTCTTACATGCACCAATTTCTTTTAATTCTCTGACAAAATGCAGGGTATTTTTCTAGTCAAAGTTCTTAGTGCCATTAATAGCCATCTATTCTAATAGGCCAGAAGGATCTATGCAGATAACAGAATGGAAATCACAGTCTTCGTAGTTCATGGACATAGCTGTGGACATAACATCTTCAGGGCTTGTGGGGGGGGGGGGGCTGAGGAAGCCAGGCATCGCTGAGATTGCTGTGAGTGCTATGGCCAGTGCCATCATTTGGGTTCCCTGCCCTTTGCAGACTCTGTGAGACTCATCCCTGCCTGACTGTGCTGTTCTGAATCTGATGGCACCTGCTTAAGAGTTTGTGCCCATGTAGCAGCAGTGGTCAGTCTGTGAAGAAGTAATATTCCCATCTCCAACAGTAGAATATTAGTGGGCTCACCGTGTCATACACATTTTGATTCCTTTAATAAATGAATAATGGAAATACCTTTGTGTGATGTTAGCATTGTCAACTTCATGAGGTTTAGAATCACCATGAGAACAAATCTCTGGGCAAGTTTGTGAGGAATTTTCTAGGTTATGTTAATTGAAGTGGGAAGACTCACCCTTAATGTGAGTAGTACCATTCTGTGGCCTGAGCTGAATAAAAGGAGACTACCATATTCCTGCCAACATACCTTCCCTGCCATGGTAGACTGTATCCCCTAAAACTAGAAGCCAGAATAAATCCTTCCTTCCTCAAATTACTCTTGTCAGATATTTTGGCATAGCACTGTGTGAAGTAACTATACACTTTGGGAAGCTGGATAATTTCTCTGACTTGGATATGAGGTCAGCCTATCCCTAAAGGTGAAGTAGAATAGTATAGAAAAGATCAATTTTTAGATACTGATTTCTTTTTTTTTTTATTTAAAGCTGTTTTTATTTAATTTTAATGTTTTACTTATTCACTTTACATCCCACTCACTGTCCCCCTTCAGTCACCCCCTCCCACAATTCTTCCCCAATCCTCCTTTCCCTTCTCCTTTGAGTGGGTGGGGTTCTCCCTGCCTATCTTCCTTCCCTGGCAAATCAAGTCTTGATGAGGCTAGGCACATCCTATCCCACTGAGGCCAGACAAGGCAGTCCAGCTCCCAGAACATATGCCAGATACAGGCAACAATAAAGTTGTTTCTTTTATTTTTTTTGATACTTTATTTACATTTCCAATGTTTCCCCTTTTCTGTCCTCTTTGGAAACCCCCTATCCCCTCCCCAACCCGCCTCTATGAGGGAATTCCACCT
>CM052707.1:96610454-96630685 GCA_028551405.1 Uromys caudimaculatus
TACCATGCAGTTTTTATCACTACTGCTCTGTAGTACAGCTTGAGATCAGGGATGCTGATTCTCCCAGAAGTTCTTTTGTTGTTAAGGATAGCTTTTGCTATCCTGGGTTTTTTGTTGTTCCAGATGAATTTGAGAATTGCTCTGATACTGATTTCTTAATGTATTTGCTGATTTACTTAAAGCACTGCTTTACTGCTCATTTCCAAGCATGACTTCACCTGCTACCTGGAACAGAGTGATCTGGAGAAATACCTGAAACAATGGGTCATTGCCCTTAACAACCTGACCACAAAAGCTTACACCATCAGCTCTAATATATGCCTTTTAAAAAAGAAGGCTGACCACCATTTTTAAGTCTATAAAAATCTTGCTTGCTTTTTCACCCCACCTTGTAGTTTTGGAGTATAAAATGAGAATGTAAACTGGACCTGGGACCAACATCTTTCAGGAGCTGTCCTGGCTTCCACTCTCATCGGTGTTGGAGTGATTATTTCAGAAATATTCCAGCCATGACATTTTGTATATAGGAATGTAATCCCAACTGTGATGCTTAAGATCACAGAAACATAATCAGACCAGGTGCTTAGGGGGTGAGGGGTCTTGGCTGCTAATTAATAGTGAGGTCACCAGGGTGAGGCCTTTGTGAGTGCATTCAGACGGCAGAAAGAGATCAGAGGGGATACTTTGTGTCTTTGACCTTGCTCTTGAAGAAACGTGAACTAAAATAAGCCTCCTTTGTAACCCATCCAGTCTGTGGTGTGATGTTACTGGAAACAGAAAATAGACTAAAGTAGCAAATTGTGCCCTGAGTCCATCCCTAATGCCACCTGACACCTGTGAAGATAGGGACCCATGCACAGTGAGTGTTGAAACCTGGCTATGAACTCTGAATGCAAAACCTCTCCCTATCTCTCCATAAGGCACTTCCTTCTAAATGGTTTTTTCATTGAGAAAAAACCTGATTACCTATGCTTATACATTTTTAAAAAGCCATTCATAAATTTTACATGCATCCTTTCTTCCAGTAAAGAATTGGGCTTGAAGTCTAAAATTTGCTCGTAACTGAGCCCTAGCACACAGGTTTATAACCCCATCTGCTCAGGGAAGCTAAGGCTGCAGGCACTTGCCTGTGTTCACTGTGAGAACACTGAGAAAAATCAACTTGGGAAGACAAGGATCTATTTAGCTTACATTCTTGAATCACAGTCCACCATTGAGGGAAGTTAGGGCAGAAACTCAAGGCAGAGACCTGGAGGCAGAAGCTGAAGCAGGTGAACTGAGGAATGTAGTTTATTGGCTTGTTTTCCAGATCACTGTCAGTTACCTTTCTTATACCTCACAGGACACCTACTCAGGAACAGCACTGATCCACAAGGGCTAGGCCCTCCCACACCAACCATCAATCAAGAAAACGAGTTTAGCATTTTCTCATTTGAGGTGCCCTCATCTAAGATAACTAACTCTATCTAGTCTGTGACTAGTAGGCAAAAAAAAAAAAAAAAAAAAAAGGCCAGTACAAAACTCAAGCTCAAGCTCAAGACCAGCCTAGGCTCCAGAATGAGTCCAAAGACAGCACGGACAGTTTGGTGACACCCTGTCTCAAAGTAGAAAATGAAAAAAGAGAGCCAGGTACTCAGGTCAGATGTACAACACAAACCAGCTGATATGAAGTCTTGATTCCTATCTCACTATTGAAAGAAAAGACAAAGAAAAAACATTTGTACAACTGTGTTGTAGCCTGTCGTATGAAACATGTTAAAGCATATAATCTTCCTCCAGGAGGCATTCAGACATGCTTGTGTGGTTCTTTAACCTCCAATTCCTCAAAGCAAAATTTAGCTTTTTTCTTTCTCTACTTCATATGTACACATATGCACCTAATACATAGTATATATATATGTATGTATGTATGTCAGTACATTATGTGTGTATGTGTACATGTGAGAGAGCATGGAGTCTCCAGTTGTAGGGTAGTTAAGAGCATTGCATTTTCCTTGCTTTCTTGGAAGGCACGGCCACCCAGGTACCTGGGCCAGATACTCTACCAAGCCATGGAATGTGGTCATAAATATTTCAGGCACTTAGTTGGCATGGAGGCTGTGTGCTGTTTTCATGTTATTATGGAAATGTGATGGTTAAGAGGTAAAGCTCTCTGCATGTGACACTGCACACTTCTGTTTATGTGTGCGCGTCTGTGGAGGAGCCATGCAATGAGTTCTGGTTTCTATTTTTGATGTGCCAGTTCGGTGAGTCACCGCCGAGAATGTTTTTGTTCAGTCATAAGCCCTCACTGTCCTATTGTGATGGCTCCCTTAGGGAGTCAGGAGCTCTGGGAAGAACCACTGTGGAAGGGGGCTGAAGGGGCAGGGCTCTTCAAAACTGGTAGAATTACTGAAGTGGTGTAATTATTGAGCCACCTGTGGAAAACCTGCGATTGTGTTTCAAACGCTTTATACCCTTCTATGGGAAAGGATACTTATCAAGTTTATCATCAAAGACATGAGTGCAAAGGCTGCTTGAAATAAAAGAAAACATCATGTAATAAGATAGCCCTTTAAGTCAACATCCTAAAAGAGTAAGGGTCAATGACCCCGCCCCCGCCCGTCCCCCCAGTATAAAGAATTTTTAATATGCCGAGGGACCTTTGGCAAATCCCTTCCTTTATATGGAAAGCTCTGTTTGTTACGACTTTCAGAGATGAGAAAGCCATCTTTTGTACCGTATGTCTCTAGTCAGGCAATTTGGGAACTTGCAGTAAGACTGGTATTGTTGTACGGTTCTGTGAACGAACATTGAAAACAACGTGAACTGTCTAGATGTGTAGCAGATCAATCTGGAGCTCTCCCGGACCGCCTTGACCAAGGCACCTCCTCATTGGTCAGGTTTCTTCCAGTCCTTTTGGCTGTGTTTCAAAAGTACTTGGGCAGGGGTGTACCCAGGAGGAAACCCTCTCTGGCATAAATGGCCACACCTTGCAATTGCTGCTCTGTAACTTGTGTTTGGGAGTTGAACGCTATCTGGTGAGTCACATTTCCCCATGTTTCCCTTCCTCTTCCAGGTTTTACATCTTAGTTTTGAAGTTCTTGGGAGCTGTTGGATATTTGATTTTAAAAGTGAGGGCCTACATGTTGACTCACAAAGCATTTAGAAAACAACTTCCCCTGTGGGCCCGAGGCAGGCAGGAGAGGAATATCCCAGTGAGGAAACAGAGCCAAGCATCTCTCGCACCTCCTATTGGTTTTCCTTGGCCCCGCCCACTTCCGACGCTGCTGGTCAAGGCACTCTCTTGGCTTTTGCTTCTAATTCTTTTGAGTCCCACAGGAGAGCAGCATTGCCCAGGTAAGTGGAAAGATGGTGGAAGGGGATGAAGAAAGTTCTGAAGCTGGTGGTGTTTTTAATATTTCTCAGGGTCAGGATAGGGCTGTGTTTAAATGTGAGGGGAGATACATCTGGTATGAAAAATGACTATGCACATTCAGTTCAGCGGAATCCAGAGAAAACTGCTTTGATGAAAACTGATCAAGCTATTCAGTTCGTAGTTATGACTGGTTGGCAACTTAAACCTACCTAATCTTCAAAGCCAGAGGAAAAATACCAATATTTTGAGAAATGTACCAATAAGGCGAGGGTAATTTTTTTTTTTTTTTTTAATTCTTCAGAGAAGTTTTAGGTTCAAAACAAATTTGAACAGAAGGTGTGAACAGAGAAACACTCAATGATTTATTCTCTAGTGTCTGTATTAGTCAGGTTGCCTCCTTCCCTCTGCCTGCAATAGCTTGCCCCTCAGTTACTGACTTGTTCCCAGTCCCTTCTCTAGTGGCATAAGATGGATAAGAAATCTGATTCTATTTAGCTTTTCTTCATCTTTCAATGAGATCATATCTTATATAAATCTATAAAAGGGAGGACATAAGGCCAAGATTACATATATATATATATATATATTTGTATAGTCAAAAATTTTCTTAGAAATTGCTTAAATGAGCTATTGTTAAACCTGAGATGCACGTAGTTGTTGGGATTTTGTTTATTTTATTTTCCCTCCAGTATTGAAATGGATACAGATTAATTTTCAACTGACCACTGAGTGAAATAATAGACTAATATAAGGGAACAGGGTCAAGTCTTCCTGGACCACAGAACAAGTTCAAGACCAGCCTGGAAACCCTAGCAAGGCCCTGTATCAAAAACAAAACAAAAAATCAATCAATCAATCAATCAATCAATCCATGTCTGGGAATACAGGTGAGTGTCAGAGCACTTGCCTAGCATGCACGCAAGACCCTAAGCTCAATCCACAGTCCTGGACAGCAAAACAAAACCTAGACTCAGATTCTTTGTGGTGAGACCAGGACCAGCTACATGATTTGTGGGGTTTAGCACCAAATGAAAATGCAGGAATCCCTTGTTCAGAAAGTATTAAGAAATGTCAAGATAATAGCAATGGGACATTAAACCAAGCAGGGCTGCTGCTGCTGCTGCTGCTGGTGGTGGTGATCGTGGTAGTCTTTAAGAATAGAGTCTTTTGCAAATACATAGGTAGCAGTCTCAAGAAACCAAGAAAAATGAAAAGCTTTGAAGTCACATCAGGAAGAAGAGCTTCCCAACCTCAGCAGACAGAGGGCTGAATCACTGACAGTGTTTTCTTATTCTTTGGGGCTTCTACCTACCTCCCCACTCTTACCCCCCACAAGCTGTGAGTGTGATACAGCTTTATTGGGGTTCCCTTTAATTAACCCAAGATGCAATTCCATCAGCAAATTGGTTGAGAGAATTGTAGATCCATTTATTACAATGCTGGTTTTTGGATTTTCTGATTTTTTTTTTCCCTCTAAGAATTCATTGTCACTTAGAACTCAGATTTCAGAGGTTCTAGACTTAGTGTTTATTCGTGGATTTCAGCTCCTAACAGCATTAAAAACAAAACAAAACAACTAAACTCACAAAATGGACCCCACCACCACCAAAAGGTGTGGGGACTAAAACTTTTCAGAGGTATAAAAAAGGAAGTATGTGAATTCATGCAAAAATTTTGACCTTGTCTTAGCTGGCATTTTGTTTGTTTTGCCAATAATATCAGATAAAATATGTGATTTCTAAAACAAAGTGTACTTTGAGGGGAAACAAAGCTATTACCACTAGTCCTCCCAATGGTTCAAAGCTGGTAATTCACAAAGAGTAGGTGCAAAGCTGGGTGTAATGGCACCTGCTTGTAAACACAGCATTCCAGAGGCATTTCCAGAGAAAGATCACAAGTTTGTGGCCAGCCCAGGATACATAGTGAGGCCCTGTCTCAAATAAACAAATACAACCCCCAAATAAGATGCAATAATAAGGTTTCTTCAAATAAAAATTTAATCTTATTAAAGTGGTTTCCTTTTCAGATATTTGCCCTCAAGAAAGCCATAGGACTTTTATGTTTTGATCTGTGTGGCAAGGATGTGATACAAAGCTTTTGGGGGTGGGGTAAGGGAACTGCCTTCTATTTAACAGCACAACCCAGGCAGAGAGCAGTTAGTCAGAAATCCTCTAATGGGCTTTCGAATAAGAAGTTATTTAAATGAAAGCAATAGAAGACTTGTTTCCCATATCTTCTGTCTTCATGGCTTTGCTCTCTGAGGTTAGACTCTACCCTATTCCATTCCACTTGGAGAGTCTCACCCAACAAGCTGCAAGTGGACTCATCTGCTTTGAGGGAAATAGCCCCTTTGTGTTTGTGAGAGTTACATATTTAAGCTTTTTCAAAGAAGTGTCAAAATATGAGTTAGTCACCCAGGGTGACAGGACAGCTGTGCTGAGTTATGCTTACCTGCGCCTAGTTAATGACACAGCACCACACTTAGCAGGCTAATAGGAAGCTTTGCAAAGCACACACTGTTTTCATGTGTCATTGTTACATGGCCACCAGGAATGTGGAAATATTTTTGGTTATTCTTTTTTCTGTGGAGGTTTGTAGGGCAGTTGGGTGGTGGTGGTTATTTGCCAAGCCTGGAGACTGGAGGCTTCTGACATCTATTAATCCCAACAGGCGATATAAATAAAGGTGGATTTCCTGGCAAGAGCCTGGGTGACAGCAGCACTTTCTCTTTAAATCCTCGATCTGTAGCAAGTTGTATAGTTTACCATATTTTAAAAGATTTATTTTATCATTGCTGTGTATGTCCCTCTTTGTGGGAGTGTACATGTGCTTACGAGTGTGTGTGCGCATGTGTGTGGAGGAGTCCAGAAGACAGCATGGCATCCTTTAGAGCTAGAGTTACAAGTGTTTGTGAGCCACCCAGTGTGGATGCTGAGCTCCAAATTACCTGTGGTCCTCATGATAGAGCAGCAAGGACTCTTAGCAGCCATGGCACCAGCTTTAGGCTGTGTAATTTCTAGAGTGACAGATATAAATGACTACAAATCGCTAGGTAGGTTTGTTCAGAATAACTGGCCAACTAGGTTCAGTAGCTACACTGAGCATCTAAGACTGCTTTAGTTCCATTCCTAGGAACAAGATCTCCTGGGTAGGTTAATGCTAGGGACTGTGTTATATAACCTCCGACCAGCCCAAGTTGTACAATTGTATTTCTAGCTTGCTTTAAACTATTGTCTGCTTTTGGTTTTCTTCTTTCTAGAATGATGGTGGACAACTTGCCTCCACAATCTGATATGCTTTTAGTTCTAAACAGAAACATTTCAGCTTATATGAAATTCATTTACTTTTTTTGTATGACGCTACCCACGAGTAATACCAATTTGCACCTGGCAAAATAGTGGTTCTGTTTCTTTATGCCCAGAAGCAAGCTCACAAGAAGTTATGCTTAGTAAGTCTGACCACGCAAGAGCCCCTCCCAGCACATATTTACGTTAACTCTGGTTGAAACTTCTCCCCAAGATAAGCGCTGCCAAAGAACTCTTAGAAGAAGTAAATGCTTTATCTTTGCGCGCAGGCGAAGCCTTCAGAGAGCTTGGGTAGGTGTGGCTCCCAGAAGCCAATCACCCAATTCGAGGGCAAATCAGGACCCGTGTTTACAAGAAAATGTTGACACGTGTGGATGACGCGGTTGGCCACTGATGTGCGTGGGACAGCCAGTTGGAACGTTGCTGGCTCGCTTAGCCCCGTGTATGTGGCCAGTGTGAAGGTGGGCATCTAGTGTCTTTATATTATTGCGGCGAACGGACACCAGAAGTTTGTCCGCTCGGTTGGAGGTAGTCCATATCGCCCCATCTGGTAAACTGAAAGAAACAGGATTGGGGGCGTCACCCGCAGCATTTAGGCCCCGCCCTCACACGGCCAGGCCCCGCCCCCGAATGCTGTAGGCCCTACAGCAGCCCAAGCGCTCCCGGCCGTAGGCCGCCCCAATTCCGCGTTCACTCCTCTCCCCGCCCCTGGCAGTCACGGACCGTACCACTACTGATCATGGGGGAATATATCTTCTCGTGTCCAAATGGCTTTCAGTCTGAGCCTTCTTCAGCCTTCATGATAGAAACCTGAGGAAAACTATATGTTTCATAGACAGACTCTGCGAGACTTTAGTGATCCCCTCCCGAAATGCCCTGGATTCTGGCGCCGCGGTGCCATAGTCACCCTCCAGTTCTCTCCCGAATGGTCTCGCCCAGGGAGTACCTCTGGGCCCTTTAAATACCGCGTGGGGCTGTCGGAGGGCTCCAGAGTTGACAGACTGCCGAGTCTCCCAGTGTCTGCGACGCTGGTTGAGGGGGCTATAGGCAGAGCCCCACGTCCCCAGCTACCTAGCCTTCCTCGAGTCTCTGCGCGGGATCCGGGGGTGCGTACCCATCCCAGGGGAGGGGCGTGGGATCTGAGGGGACCGCGTCTCCTCAGGATGGAGGGGGGGTTCTTGTGCCCTCCGAGGTCAAGACATTTGACCTCCGAGTCAAGGCCTGAAGTGGGGCATGGCGGTGGTGGTGGCCCAGGCTCTGCCGGGGCCGCTTGGCCGTGATGACATCCCTTTGGGTGCGTGCCAGCGACTGTGTTCTCGGGCGCGAGACGCTCTGGGCTCCCCGTGCGGCCGGGTCCCCGATCCCTCGGCCCTGGAGGAGTGGGACTGAGCCTCGGTGGGGCTGGGCCAGGCCGCGGCTTGTGTTTGGGGCTTGTTGCCGGGTTTCTCGAGAGCTGGATTCTGTCCCGGCAGTCCCCTCCCCCAAACGTTTGTTTTGACAGGAAACGTGCTGCTGCTAGAGGGAGGGGCGAGCAGAGAACGTGGGCGAGCGGGCGGGACTCCTGGGACTTCCGTTGGACTTGACTGGCCAGGGGACCAGCTCAGGTCACATCTGGGTCAGACCCTTGCCTTCTCAAGGATGGCTTTCCGAAGCTCAGGGTGACGCCACAAAACATAGCAACGAGATTCGGTGGCACGTGGATGACACAGTTATGTGTTTACGTTAGTAAGAGAGGAAGAACTTACATTAAATGAGCGGTTTCCTTCTAAAGTGCGTTTATTAGACTGGGAATGTAGTTTTGTGGTAGAGCACTTTACAGGACTGTAGGTTCTGTCCACCCCCAACCACAAGAAGCCCCAAAATCATGTGTTTAAACAGTCACAGTCAACAACGACGCGTTTGTTAAAACTACCGTTACAACAGAGGAGTAGAAACATTTGAGGGGCTCCAATGTGAATGAAATGAAATACGCTCCCTTCATCGTTGTCTTGATACCTTAACGGTAAAGAAACCAGGCAACTTGACCTTGTCCCTGGAGGGCTGCTCAGCTCTCGTAGTCTTCATCACTCAGCTCTTAGTTGTCCTACCTTCCAACTGATAATGTTCTTATGCTGGTTCCTGGGCTAGGAGCCCCACCTCACACACACACACACACCCCACCGTCTACCCTGTCTTTTTTCCTACCCTCATGCGTGGATTTCATCCATTGCTCCACTTGAAGTGACCCAGGGCTGCAGGGTCCCGGAGTGCGCAGCACAGGTGTTAAACCAGGCTGCCGGATGGGGCGGGGGAAGGGAGCAATGCTTTCCAGGATCCAGAGTGCCTAGAAACTCTTCCCAATGCTGTAAAGACACGTGGAGCATGAGCATCTGCCTTTTAGACAGTGGCTGACTTGTTGGCTTTTGTCTGGCTCCGCTGGCTATGACTTGATGAGAACCGGTATTGTTCTCTCTGTGCTGTGGTTTTTGCTTTACTCTAGGCTGGTGCTAAAGCAGTGTTTGATAGTCGATGGTAATTTTCTAGCATCTGCAGTTTTTGTTTTTTTTTTTTTTCATCAGAGCTCAGTCTTGCCTTTAACCCCTCCTATGGGCACCTTATGCCTGACTTTGGTAAAGTCTTGGAAGGAGGGTACCCACTAAATGCTTCTTGCCAACTCTTCCCCCACCCCCCAGGGCCCTGTTGGATAACCTAAACAATTTACTGCCAGCTGCTTTCGATTTGCTAGCTGTAAGCAGCCTTTGGTAATACCTGGGTTTTAAGGAGGAGTTTAGCAGAGCGTAGGGAATGGCCTGCTAATAGAGGACTTCGGTCACTATAGTGGGTGGTCGGATGCTAGTTTGTTAAATGGTCTTTCCGAGATATCCTTCCCGGTATAGTGCTTGAACAGCTGCCCCAGGGTAAGGGCACCTCGCTTCCATGCGTGCCAGTGTCCGTGTGATGATGGACAGATCAGTTTGGCAGAGAGGGAATGGAAAGAATGCTCAGTGGCACACTGGTTTTCTCCAGCCATCCTGCCTGGTCCGTGCTTGGGCTTCAGGGCACTGCTGTCAAACTTCAGGGCCAGTAATGCCATCTCTCTGATCCCTGAGTTCTTACTGTAAACAAGAATAACGCCTACCTGACACAGTTATATTGTAGATTTGAGGAACTAAATGGTCTGAAGCACTTACAGAGTGTATTACTGAGACCATGATAAGCACTTCATAACTGTTGGTTCTCATTGCTACTTTTTTGTATTTTTGAGTATCAGAAGAGTACAGTGGTACAAGGTACAGTGTTCTTTAAGGTACTAGGGCTTGAGGCTTTGCTAGCCTTGGAATTGTGTTGAGATAGGCACTGGAGACTGGAGAAGGGAATGCTTTCTTCCTATATGAATTTTAAAAGTTACTGGGAAGATACAGACAGCTAAACTATTAGATTAAGTGCCTGCTTAAAGAGCAGTGTGATACAGGCAGAACAGATTGAAAACTCTTGTTTTATGAGTTGACTTGGGGCCAAATTTGTTCATGTAAGGATGTTCACTGGGTTCTGGTCTGTCCTAGGCAGTGATCTGAACTCTGGGTGGCTAATTTACATGAGGCCAGTGGGGGTTTCAGGCAAGTGTACCTTGAAATTGTGACATTACATTCCAAATGTAAATGACAAGGTGGGATGGTTGCCATGGCTGCCGTGGCTGCCAATCCCCCAGAAGTTTGCTGTGTGCAGAGCCTGAAAGATTTTGGTTAGGATAAGAGGAAAAGATGAACTTGTGGCTTTATTCTCTTCCATAACTGGCATTGATTGGTTCTTGAGTCTCATGACCTAAACCTTTCACTGGGCCTCATCTCTCAATACTGTCAAACTGGAGGGGAAGTTTCTGGGTCCTCTGGGAGAACAACAAGTGTTTCTAATTGATAATCCATCTCTCTAGATGGCTACAACATTACAACATTACATCTAAGGTAGAATTTGAGTTTCCAAGGTCTTGGCCCAGCTAATGCTTTCACAGACTAGAAACTTAGACTTGCAGCTATCTTCTGGAGAAGTTTTATCCAGTGAGCTCTAGCCCTGACTCCATAATTCCACTGGGTATTGGCTCTTCGTAGTGGCTCTGTGCCTTCTACAACTTTCTGTCTGGATTCCCAGGCCATTCAGTGCATCCTTTGAAGTCAAGGTGAAGGTCACAGTGGTCTCACAGATCTTGCATTCTGTGAGATTCTGCAGAAATAACATTCTCTGGACATGGCTAACAATTATAGTTTGTATCTGTTATTTGACAAGACTTCCCCTGGGAAGATACAACACCCCGGAATAGGAAGCCCATAACAGACCAAACTGTGGACACCATCAAAGTCCAGCTTGGTAAACCTTGAGTGTTTTTGGTGGTACTTAAAAACATATGGATGAGGGGTTACTTACAGGAACAGAGATGACTCAAAGGCAGCTGCATCACCAAAACCCACCCTAACACTGGGTGACAGCTCATAAAGCCGGAGCGTGCTGTACAACCCGCAGGCAGCTTTGAACTCAGGCTGTCTCATCCCAGTAAAGCAGACCTCTAACCTAGAGGTGCATTTGGTTCAAGTTCTGTTTTTGAAAAAAAAAAAAAATTAAAAGATTCTATGGGTGCACATCTATTTTATGTCCACAATAACAGGTGAGGACAGGGACCTTATCAACTAGAGTCAGAAGCTGGTGAATCTTTATAATCCTCAGCCAGTACAGGGTCATTTATAGAAAGAGTTTTGTGTAGAAAGGAAATGAGCATGTAAAGTCAGATATAAACCAAAGAATCACAAGCAAATTAAAAGCGATCGCCATGCTCTCTGTGGTGGGACAGTTGACTGGCTCTTTTAGATTCCTGTATCCATTCCTTGTCTCTAAAATGTTAGCAGTACAGTTACAGTGCACTCATCAATAAAATCAAATGTTAGCAGTAAACTTGTAGTATTCATCTTTACCTGCTGAACTCCAGTTATTGCCCTGAGAAGGAATGGTATAATTCCATATGTTACAAAAGAATGGAATGATATATACACATAATTCAGCTTCTTTAAATAATGACCCATTGTATTAATGTTGGAAGCCCTGCTTGGAGGTATCTTCTATCTTTACCTTTGACCAGTGAGTCCGCAGGTTGGATGAAATGTGGTGTTCCTGCAGAATTGCTTGATTTTCCTATATTACTTTGGTGACCAGCTAGGCGGATCTGTGTTTGTCAGCATGAAAGGCATTGTGCTTCTTTAAAACAACTGTGTTATTAGCAGTCCTCGAGTCTAATAGTTGAAGCAGTCCAGTCTTCAATGCCTTTGGAGTCAAGTTGATTTGTCCCCAGATGACTCGTGGAAATTCAGACTAAGGAAGGTTGGCGAAGGCACCTGCAGAAGACCATTTGCACTGGGACAGGCCATTGACTTTGGGGTTTCCTATTTCTGACAAGTGTATGAGTTCTGTCCTAGGGTCACTGCCAGCCTTCCTTGTTTTTCTGTAGGGAAACAAGATTTTGTTATCTTTGTTGATAACAATTGTTTTCCCGGTTTAGTGTCCAAGGTGATTTGACAAAGGAAAGCACACTCATGTCCTGTTGTCTCTGTGTCAGATACTGTCCCAAGCAACCCTTTCCTTCACTAAGTGAAATCTCACTCCAGTTCTACTAGTTAGGCATTCTTGGTATACCCATAGAAGAAATAGACACTTTCTTAACAAAGTAAGAGTGACTTGCTTCAAAGACAAGCTTCTGCTTGGATGCAGGGAGTCCCGGTTGTGGCATGGATGCCCTTTGCCAGCTGAAGAGCATCTAAGCAGTGTGGCACTTCTCAGTTGTCTGTTACAGCCTCATGCCTCAGATCCTACCTCCAGTGACATGTTGACACAAAACTTAATTCCGCACGGTTAAACATGCTCGCCGTATATGCACACTTTCTCAGAATACTTTGTGATGTCTCATGGAACCCTTGTCTGCCTTGGAGGAGTATCTCAGCAATTTCTGACAGAAAGAATGGGTAATTAGCCCACTTCCCTGCCTCCCACCCTCTATAGAAAGCAGCTGAGCATGAAGTCACATAGTTAGCTGGTGACATACTGGGCCTCAGACTCTGGGCTCTAGCTCTTGCCCTAGTACTTATTTTTTAAGCCTTTTGTGCTTGGCTTCCTTTCTGTGTAATTAAGAAACCTACAAATGTGCTATCCAGCTGGAATATAAAAAGGAATGCACAGTTACAACTATTAATCTACTTCATAAATTCCCATAGATGAACGCTTTTATTCACATTTACTTGGAAAGTGCCTGTTGGCATGAGACCCACTTTAGTAGAGAAAGAGCAGGAACCAGCTCAGGAGTGACAAGGCCTGGGGATTTGGAATTTAAATCAGATAAACTTGGCATAGATGATAGTCTCGGCTCTAGGGCTTGCACTTGGCAGCAGCGGAGTGTAAATATGTAGGGCTGTCAGTTTACAGATGTTCTAGTTGAAGCTGTACCAAATGGGATTCAATGACTGATTCAGCTGACACTGAGTACTTGGTTGAACTTGGTACTGAAGCTAGACAAGGCTGTCTCTGCCTTATTCAGGAGATTCAGAAATAGAAGACAGCTGCAAACGCCTCCTTGTGAGTGTGAGCATACGTGTCCATGTTGGAGGCCGGCTTCATCAGGCCCTAGTTCTTTGAGACAGGGTCTCCCGCTGTACCAGGAGCTAGGTTGGAGGCCAGCAAGTCCCAGAAATCTTTCTGTCCCTCCCCATAGTCGTGGGATTGCAGGTACACGCAACTGTGCCCAGGTTTTTAAATGTTGACTCTGGGGACTTGAATTCAGGTCCTTGTGCTGGGCACAGCAAATGTTTGTCCTCGCTGAACCATCTCCTTAGTTGGGTGCAAAGTCTTTTTGTGGAGATGGAAGAGATGTGCTCCAGGCCTACTGAGAGGAGTGAGCTGAGGATGGAGGATGGAGGTTGGAGGAGGGAGGAGGGTGGTTGGAGGATGAAGGATGGAGGAGGGAGGAGGGAGGTTGGAGGAGGGAGGTTGGAGGTTGGAGGAGGGAGGTTGGAGGAGGGAGGATGGAGGAGGGAGGTTGGAGGATGGGGGATGGGGAGGGAGGATGGAGGTTGGGGGAGGGAGGAGGGAGGATGGACAATGGGGGAGGGAGGATGGAGGTTGGGGGAGGGAGGAGGGAAGAGGGAGGATGCAGGATGGAGGATGCATGAAGCATTTTCAGGCAGTGCCAGCAATGGGCAGTGAGCTGGCTTTGGGATTGTAAAATAGGGTGAGCACTTTTAAGGTCCCCCTACTCCTTGCCCTTCTGTCTGTAGAAGCAGTTAACAATTCTCTGCTTATTTAGGTTTTGGCCTGCACAAAGGTGCATCTCTGTGAGTGTCAGGACTGAAGAAGATTTTGGTTGAGACTATGTGGAAATGTCCTTGGACTGCCCCCCAGCCCTCCAGGTTTACTCTTGTTTCTATTAGCACCCAAAAGATGCAACTTGCCCTATATCTTACAACGATGTCGGGATCTCCCCTTTAGTTCTGATCCATCCCCTTTTCTTGTGCTCGTCAGCAATACCTTGTTTCTGCTTCTTATGTCTTCTAGCATCTAGTGCACATAGTTTTAAGTAACCAGATTTGAGAATAGGGTCACATCAGTTTTGTGCAGCTACTTTTCCCAGTGCCTGGTGCACAGTAGGTACTCTGTAAATATTAACAGAGTCATTAAAGAAATTGTGGAGACATCTCCAGTCACATTATGCATTGCTGAAGGTTTCTCTCTGTTCTGGCATTTGTGAAAGTACCCCATCCCTCACGGCAGGGAATTCTCTCATTCCTCAGTCTCCATCAGGGTTGGAGGTGTCTTCTTTGAGCAAATTTGCCTTTTGCCATCAGCTGATAGCTATGGTCATACCAAGGCCACTTTCCTCACAGCCCTGGCTGGTGCTCTCAGGCCCAGGCCTGGCATTCATGTGCCATGATCTTTCTAGATAGTACCGGGCCTGACTCCTTTCCTGGGATGCTGTGTAATACCCCAGAGAAAGCACTGGACTTTGGAGTCCAGGGGCCAGTGCCATGGTGAAGTAAGTCTCCTTGTCCCTCTGAGTGTGCATCAGAACTCTGTGATCCTAGATACTCAGCAAGTTGTGATAGGTGCTTTGTAAGTACAGACCAAACAACAAGTCTTAGTCTTCATGCTTTGACAGTTCGTATGAAAATGGGGGGGGGGACTTGGTGGCCCACAAAATCTCATCAGCCTTGCTTCCCCAGACAGACTCACAGATGCACCAAGAGTTTGAGTTTGAATATCCTTAATATTTTTAAAAGTGTCTTTCTTTAGATGTGTCCCATGTGTTTACAGATCTGTGCCTGCCACCAGCACTTGGGGGAGGTTAGAGGACAGCTTGTGTAAACTGGTTATCTTTGTCTATCATAGGGGTAGCAGGATTGAATTCAGGTCACTGGCTTGGCAGCAAGTGCCCTTAGCCACTGAGCCATCCCACCAGCTAACCTTATTTTATGTCAAACAAAGCATATGAACAGAAACCACATTTGTTGCTGTGATGAGATCAATCCTCTCAGTCTTTACGAAGCTGTGGAAGTTCAGTCTTTGAGCCCAGTTTCCCCCATGGAGTCAGGTGGTTAAGTGGCTTCTCCAGAACAGAATAGAGTCTGGCTGAGAAGCCCACTAGAGCTTTGTCATAGCAACCCAGGAGACACAGACTGTCTGTGTACCGTGTACATTTCAGAAGGGTCTGCCATCACTTAGAGCTGTCCACATTCCCCTGGATATGGACGGCCTCAGCGCCCCCTGTGGAAGGCATTCCGGGTGATTTTGCAACAGTCTTGCCTAGGGTTCTGGAGGAAGGGTGAGGCGATCTGTTGGGAACTTTTCCCCACTAGACTGTCACACCTGTGAGCATTATTACTCATGCTGGAATAAGCATGTTGGAAGCCAGTGGAAGTATCCCAGAATGTTGATTCAGGGTCTCTCTGTCTGTGCAGGTTCTCTCTCTCTCTGTCTCTCTCCTCTCTCTCTCCTCTCTCCTCTCCCCTCTCTCTCTCTCTCTCTTCTCTCTCTCCTCTCTCCTCTCTCCTCTCTCTTCTCTCCTCTCTCTTTCTCTCTCCCCGTCCATCCCCAAGGTGATAAAGGATGCCTTTCAACGGTGAGAAGCAGTGTGTGAGCGAGGACCAGCAGAGTGACTCAGAGTCTTCTCGGTTCTCTGAAAGCATGGCTTCACTCAGTGACTATGAGTGTTCCAGGCAGAGCTTCACCAGCGATTCCTCCAGCAAATCCAGCTCTCCTGCCTGTAAGCAACGGGAGCAAGGCGGGGTTGGCCGGGTGCTGGCACTGTGTGCAATGGCTTTGACAACTCACAGGCACTCTAAGCAAATCACACACTTCCCTGTCCTTTGTAGACACACCAGGATAGCATGTCAGAGGCTCTGCAGTGGTCTTGGTGTGTTCTTAGGAATACGTTTGTAACCTGCTCATTTTATTTTGAGCCTTGTCTCTAACCTGTTTGCTTTGAGCATGGATCTAAAACTCCCCCCCAGCCCTGTCTGCCTTGTCTCCTAAATGATGGAAACACCCCTTCTTAAGATTACCTTGTGCAGGTTAGGATGAAGTCAAATTGGTCTTTCCTGTTTCACCTGGAAGGAAATTTGTCTTGCCGGAAGGGTGGGCAGGAAGTGTGATAATCTAAAGAGGGCTTGTCTGCTGATTTCAAACAGTGTTGTGCAAATCCCCCCAGATGAACCCACAGGGAGAATTACTCCACTGTGGGTTGGGAGGAAGCTAGCAGAGTGGCCAGCACTAGGAGAGACGGCCTTTTTTCTTTTCTTTATTTCCTTATTTATTCATTCATTTATTTATTCTGTGGACACAGGAGATGTATCAAGCTGTTGGTTTTGTTTGTTTGGTTTTTGTTTTTGTTTTTTCCCAGTTCCTCTCCACAAGATTTCACTCTGTAGCCCAGGCTGGCTTTGAACCTGTGGCAGGTTTCCTCCTCAGCCCCCTGAGAGCTGCAGTTGTAGGTGTGAACCATTATACCAGGTGGTGTCTTTTGTTTGTTTGTTTTTTAAGTTTTGAATCAGCGTTTTGCCTTAAAAGTGCATATCATCTTAAACTAGCAAAGCTAAGGTGGGAAAAGCAGCTGATGTCCAATAAGATCAGACGCCACCTCAGCAGTTTTGTTTATTTAAATGTTTATGTCTCCATCTTTAAAATTTGGAAAGCCTATACTGTAGAGAAAAGAAGGGACAGCCTGCAGTATCTCGCAACATGACAGCTGCTGGCACTTTGCCAAACCTCTGTCCTTCCCATTGGATGCTTGCCTTAGCTTTGTAAGGAAAACACTCGCACTAGACACTGTTTCCTGAACGCTGTCCTTATGACCACCTACTAGTGTGTCATGAGGTAAATAGGCCAGCACTTGCAGACCGATTTGTCACTGGTCAGTCAGTTTCTGTCTTGTTTTGCTTGCCTATGCTACCTAGGCATCCTGAAGAAGGATTTGCCATCCCCAGCATCATCGTCTTTCTCATCCTCCTCCCCCTTGGCACTTCCTTCTCTAAAACAAAGCATTGCCTGTCTGAGCCTTTATTTGAGGTCATGATTTTTAATTAACTGAAGCTGAGAGTTTTCTAACAGTGGTTTTGTAAACGGGGTTGACTAGAACAGTCTCTTAGAATGATATCTAGACATAACTCACAGTCTTTACTGTTTTCGTACTGAGTAGATAATCCAGCCTCTCAAATACATTTTGTTATGTACTGAGTTTCTTGCACATTCTTAACATAAATTACCCAGTGATGGCACACACGTTTAGTACCAGCACTTGGGCGGCAGAAGCAGGAGGATCTCTGAATTCAAGGCCAGTGAGTTCCAGGACACCCAGGAATATGCAAAGAAACCCTATTTTGGAAAAAACTAATAATAATAAAAATAAAAAGTGTTAATCACATCAGACTGAGCCTAAAAGGGGCTAGTATTTGTATCAGTGAAGTCAAATGAAGTAACAGATGTCAGAGATTGCATTGGAATTCTCGTTTTATACTAAACTGCCTATAGTTAGCCTTATGTATCAGTCTACTGCTTAGTACTGTTTAATGTAGATAAACACTATCGACAAGCACTGAGAAGAAGTTATAGCCAGCCTATGTTAAGAGTTTGTCTTAGGAACATTGGAAAATTCATTATCAAATGTGGTGACTGAAGCTCCAGAAGGAGTGCTTACGTAATTGAAATCGTTACCAAGCCCACTCTTTTAGTGTACGTCCTCTGACTTATACAACCCTGAGTATGAGCCTCACTTGACACTTTGACACTGGAAGGCTTTGGATGACTGCATTGGCTAATGTCATTTTTCTTTCAGCAACAAGCCCTCCCCAGAGCGTAATGTTCGATGACGTGATGGCTGCAGCAAAGAACTTATCAGACATGACTCTCGCTCATGAAATAGCTGTAAATGAGAACTTCCAACTGAAGCAAAATTCCCTCTCAGAGAACAGGTAACCTAGAAGCCTGTGGTGTGTGTAAATGGTGCTGTAGATTCTCTCTGTCTCGGTGTATGTGTACCTCTGTCTCTGTCTTCCTCTGTGTGTGTGTGTGCGTGCACACACACATCTGTGTATCTGTGTATCATGTTTCCTGGAAGTTCTTGTACAATATCCATAGGGCATACTTGTTATTTGGCTCTCTTACAAGGTCTTCTACTTGTTGATTAAATGATCTCTAGGAACATTTATCTAGAGTCTTTAGAACTCAGTTTATACGTCACTTCCTGAGAAAAATTTTCTTGATGTCCCTAAACTTCCTAGACTACAATTACCTCCTCACTGTAGTCTCCACCAAACCCTTATTGTTAAAAAATTATGCTTTTTTTAGTTTTATATATATGTGGGCATTTTGCGTGCGTGTGTGTGTGTGTGTGTGTGTGTGTGTGTGTGTGTGTGTGTGTGTATGTATGTCCTGCCTGTTGCTCAAAGAAGAAATGTCTGAAGGCTCTGAAACTGGAGCTTCAGACAGTTGAGAGCCTCCATGTGGGTGCTGGGAATCAAACCTGGGTCCTCTGGAATAGCAGCCAGTGTTCTTAATCACAGAGCCATCTCTCCAACCTTGGAATTTATACTTTTGAAAGTATAGTCAACACACTTTTATTAGATTTGTCTTTAGGGAAACCCTGAAGAAATTAGGTTTCTGGCATATAGCAGGAGCAATTAAAAATGATTTGATTGATTGCCCTGCCTTGCCACCGTCCTTACCTGCCTCTCTGGAAAACCAAGAAAGTAAAACATACACTTCATCTTCTCCGCAAACATAAACGCAAGCACTGGTATTCTTTAGGGAGCTATGAGATTTCTTGATCGTTTCTTCTTGGCCCATTCCAGTCAGGTAAGTGTGGCCTGTAAGGTCAGGAGCCCAGAGATGTTTGTCATTGTCCTAAAGCTGTTTAGGAGAATGGTAGGCACTGGAAAGGGTATTTCCCTCACAGGAATCTCCTCAACCACTAACATAAGTTTGAATATTTAAAGTGGCTGAGTTGAATGGTTTGCGATTATGGGGACTTATGTAACTCATGCACCTCAGAAAGCTAATTTTCATCTCTCATAGTGCTGTGTGTATTAGGAGATACACTCAGCTGCTAATTGTTAACTCACTCAGTAGGCATTCATTGATTACTTACTAAAGGCGGGCATGCAGTGGTTATGAGGGTGCCTGAGAAATGTGTTGCCTGCTAGCGAAAGAGGCTCCTTGGTAGTTATAGTGCAGGGAAATACAGGATTTCCTAAAAGTTTGTTGTCATCTTAGTGAGTTCTGTCGGGACCAGGGAGATGTCTCGGATTCCTGCTGCCAAGTCAGACAGACTGAATTAACATGAGTTTGAGCCTCAGACCCCATATGCTGGAAGGAAGGAGAGAATCAACCTCTGGATCAAACAACCTCTGGGAAGTGTTCTCTGACTTCACATGATGCTATGGTCCCCCTCTACCCAGTGCGTGTGCACTCTCTGTCTCTGTTTCTGTCTCTCTGTGTCTCTGTCTCTGTGTCTCTCTCTCTCTCTGTCTTTCTCTCTCTCTCTTTGTCTCTCTGTAATTAAACATCTTTGTGGGAATGTATTGACTTAAGACATTGAGCAAGGCAGTGCTTTCTTGTGAGCTCTTCCTAGGAAGTCTCCTATTTCAGCAGTTTAGTCCTGGCTGACTTTAAATGGGACTCCTGAGTAGAAGGTGGCAGCCATTCAAAGGCATGTGTCCTTGGACCAACCTGTTCAGTCCCTTGCCATGAAACTATTGAAGACCATCTACTAAACGATAGATCTTCTTAGGACAGAAGTTTTTGAAGTTATTGAAAAATATGCTAAGGAAACATTTTAGAGTTTAGGGGAGGGAAACAACATAAATTTGTAAATTAAAAAATGTATTTTTATATGGTACATATTGAGTATTTTTTAATATTTATATTTAGTGTCTGTGTGTAGGTGTATGTATGAGAGAGAGAGAGTGTGTGTGTGTGTGTGTGTGTGTGTGAGTGTGTGTGCGCTCTGAGGCCACACGAGGGCGTCTGATCCCTTGGAGCTGAGTTACAGGCATGTGTGGACATGTGCC
>CM052707.1:96638461-96693466 GCA_028551405.1 Uromys caudimaculatus
ATGAGGGTGGGGGGGTGTGCCTGTGTGTCCCCATGCAGTCATGCCTTCAATCCAGACAGGTGCAAATCATGTAATCATGTGTAAACTACTTAATACCTGGCTGACTCTAGCTTTGTTTATCTCAAATTATTTGCTGCTTCTTAAAATTTAGGTGACATATTTTCACCTCTCATGAAAACTTGGCTCTTTTCCACAGATTTAGGAATAGAGCAAGGCCAGTTATGCTTTGCTTAGCTAGAGAAATCAGGAGTACAGGAAGCAGAGTGTATGTAAGCTGTTAATTATATCCCATGTCACTGTGCCAAAAAGTTGGTCCTGACTCTGACATCAAAATAAGAGTCTCACAAGAAGTAATAACACAGAAGGAAGGACATAAGTCTTACTGGAGATGTGGGTATGTGTACACACACACACACACACACACACACACACACACACACACACACACACATATTGTCATGCATGCCTGTACTCCTAGAAGACTGAGGCAGGAGGATTGCTGTGAGTTTGAGGACCACTTTGATTATGCAATTGAGTATTAAAGAACTTGGGTTATAAAACAAAAGGGCCAGGGAGGTGGTTCAGCAGTGAAGAGCACTGACAGTTCTTCTAAAGGTCCTGAGTTCAATTCCCAGCAACCACATGGTGGCTCACAACCATCTGTAATGGGAACTGATGCCCTCTTCTGGTGTGCCTGAAGAGAACAACTGTGTACTCACATACATAAAATAAATAAATATAAAACAACAACCCTCCACAAACAAAACAAACAAACAAACAAGACACAAAAGCAACCAAAGCAACAACACAGAAGGAGCATGCACTGGTGCCGAGCAATGACCTGGAGAATTGTGCCCCAAGTAAGGAGCGAGCTGGTGGGAGCCGGGTCTCCCAAATCCAAGTCCAAACTAACCTGTGACTTTTATCTCTTTCTTTGGACTTTTCCCTTTTGTGTTGTATAAGCTGGGTTATGTTATACGCAACAGAAACCAGCTCTAGCTAGCATAGTGGAAAAACAAGCCTGAGCCACACCAGGACAAATCAGGAAAGCCAGACGGTGTTAGCAGATGGGTTAAGAGTGCTTCAAGACAAGGGCCATCCTTGAACACTCTGGTAACAGTGAGACTCCCAAAAGAGCCCAATGGGCATAAACTTAGCTGGGCTAACCTCTGGTTAATTGATAATCTGGAAAGAAGACATGAAAAAGGAAACATGGCAGAAAAAAAAACAACAGATGTCATGGATAACCAAAAATTGGACCACTTATCTGGAAGTTCCTGCCACGGTGCTACGTGTTCTGTGTTTCTGCTTCCTGCTGCACCGGAAATGCCTACAGAGCCTGGGCTGTGTTTATTCATCTCTGAATGCCCGTACTTGTTACAGTACATATCACATAGGAGGTCCTCAGCACATACCACTGCAGAGATGAGCAAATGGAGAAGCTCTTACTAGTCCCCACAAGACTTAGGGAGGTTACAAGATTCCTCACCCATGGACCTTACCTGTGGGGCCACATGGAATAGTCAGTGTACCAGCTTTTGGGAGTGAAATCTCATCAGACAGCTGAGAGAAATGCAGGTGTGCCTTCTGCTTCTCTGGTCCTGTGCAATTCTGTGTGTTAGCATGACCTGGGGCATTTAAACACCCATGCCCAAGCCTGACCTTAGATTGATTAAGTCACAAACTCCAGGAGCTGGGAGCTGGGCCCAGGATGGTGGTTTTTCTTTTTAAAAATCCCTTTGGGTGACTCTAAAGGCAGCCAGAATTGGAATCTACCAAGCCACACTGTTGCTTTAGTTGGAGATGACTAACTGGGCATTTACTATGTCCGCTGTGAGTGATTAAACTACAGACTAAATGCTGTTAACCACCATACTGTATATCTCCCTAGATTCCCACTCTGTTTTCGCTGATGGCTCTCTTCTACATAAAAGACCTTTTCTATCTTTCTAAGCAGAGCTAGCAAACCAAGAAAAGTGTTTGTCACTGAGAAGAAACAGCTGAGATTCTGGGGTGGTGTGGCTACAGTGTAGCGAACAGCACCAGTCATAAACTACCCCTGTTGAATTATGGGACTCCAAGGAAGAATTGCAGTGTGGTCTTTTATTCTCTCTCTCTCATTGTTTTTTTTTTTTTTTTTTTTTTAATCTGCATCTGTATTTAGTCTGCACCTCTTGGCAACCTCTTCCTTATAACCTCTATCAAATGGGTACTTTTATGAGAGCTGTGAGACAAAAAGCCATTTGCTTCTCGTGGGAAATCTTAGAACTGGCTCTGATGTAAACAAAGTGAATTTTGCCCTAAGGCTTTCACAGCCCCGTAGAAAAATTGCCTCTAAACCTATAAAGCCTTCTAGAATAGTCTTCAGTGTGATTTCGTTTGGTTCATGATATAAGAGGGAATTTAAAGTTGGTGGGAATTCTTGTGAACAAAATGTAAATGGATACCAGCCCTCTTCTGAATCAGTGCTCTTCATCAGTGGCAGTCTCTGCCTGCCCCCCACCCCCTCACCGCTCGAGGAACTTTTGACTGCTCCACCCTGACGATAGGGGTCCTGGTACTCTGCTGGCAGGGGTAGAAGTCAGGAGTGCCACTGAGCATCCCAGAATGGTCAGGACAGTGCCCCTCAGCAAGGGTTATCCAGACTAAAACACCAGTGGCTGCTGAGGCTGAGGTACCCCATCTAAGTCAAGAGTTGAAATGAATCCATTTCGTGATGACCTAAAGAGATTGCTTTGTGCTTTAGAAAAGCTGGGTCTTCAGTAAACAAGAAAATCTAGTGGCAGCAGAGGCCCCTCGGGATAGTTTCTTGTCATCTTGTTTCACTTAGTAAGGGTGGGTGGTGAATGCCTTGCTCTCCCCCCACCATCTGCTGTCTGGAGTAGGCAGCTCCACAGAAGAGGCGGCGCTTGCTACAGCACTTTGGACAGTTGAGTCAAGTTACACATGAGATGTAGGCTCACTGAGTCTTCATCCTTACGACCTCTCTCATCCTCCCTTCTGGAACAGTCCATGCAGGGCGCTAAGAATTGTGCTAGGTAACTGGATTTCCTGTTTTGTCAGATTTCTTACATAGTGTTCCTGTGGAGATTTGAATTTTCTTTAAGGGGATTTGCTGAGATTACACTTTTTGAAGCAAATGCCCTAATTGGTACCAAAACCAAATCCACATCAGTCATGTCTTTGAGATCGTGCTGTCTGAGGTAACTTTCGCATTGACTCACACAGCTGATCTGTGACAGAGAACCTGGTTCAGACCTCCTGTGCTTCAAATGCCAAATCTTGGTTAGGTAGCGACATGTCTCCCCCCTCCCCCCTGAAGTATCTGGGGAGCCAAATGAGTGAACATCACAGTTGCTAACCCTTATTAGACATTTCTTATTTGCCAGAGCGTTGCATGTATTTATCTCTTGAATTCTTACCACAGCTGCAGGAAAGGACTATTGTTCTAGTTTACAGATGGGGAAGTGGAACTGCCATTGTATGAAGTAAGGTAGCTAAGGCACAGCACTAACAAGTGACAGCAGGTCGACTTGAGTGAGGCCATGCTTCCAACCTAACTCCCTCAGGGGAGGCTGTGTTACACATCCCAAGACATACCTGGATTGCTTTGATATTAGGTTGCCTTTACCTGAGACTTGTTAATCAGCAATGCAGATTTGACTCTATCGTCATGCGCTTTACCATACTCTGCATGGCTCTCTGGGCTCCATGGGAGCAGGCTATTGGTGTTCAGCCCCTCTACTGGAAGTGACATTTGTTCTCACCAAATCAACTCCAAGGAGTCAGGTGGCTCTCTGCTTGCTTCTGTCCTGTTTGAGATTTTAGAAACAGGCAGTAGTGAGCGTGGGTGGCACCAAGCAGGGAACCATTTGCTACATTTGCTAGGGTTGCAGGTGCCACCACTATGCCCTGTCTCTTGAGAATTTTCTTCTTAGCTTTCAGATACCCATCTTCTGTTTAAAAATAACTTTTATTTTATGTGTATGGGTGTTTTGCCTACATATATGTCTGTGCATCACATGTTTACCTGGTACCCCTGAGGGCCAGAAGAGGGTGTCAGATGCCCCTGGAACTGGAGTTAAAGATAGTTGTGAACTATAAAGTGGGTGCGTCCACAAAGAAGCTGTCACAGAGTGCCTAAAGGAAGATGAATTAGACATGTTTGTAGATTTGACATCAAGAGGATAGCTGGTAGCTTCCAAAGATGTGTGAGTAGACTGAATGCGTCCGTCCTCTGACCTATACGCTGTATCTCAGGAAAGGACACAGCACTCATTCGGCTGCCCTAAGTAGGGATACTGGAGTAATCCCGTGAGGCTTTCATACTCTGCATTTAAGTGGTCCTCGAGACCCGCGTACACTATCCCTAAGTAATACTACTACTTCTTCCCCATGACTGCTCTCCTCCTTCAGGGCCCTGGTCCATTCACTCTCCTGACTGGCCTCCAGCAGTCTGCTCTCCTCTCATTTACCCGCCTTGCTCTCAGTTATCTTTCTAGCAGATATATGATTATATCAGCTCCATGTTGGAAGGAATTATGCAAGGAGTCCTTCTTTCCCATAGCTGATGTTTGTAACATAAATTTAATAAGAGAATGAAAATATGGGAACAGAAACATGAGCACGCACATGTATCTTGGTAAAGGTGTAACTCTACTTAGACACTCGGGTTTAGCACCCAAAGGGCCTCAGTGCATTGAGTGCAGACTCAAGGTCACTTGTGAGCCAGTTTGGGGTAAGCTGCTTTCTCACTGCCAAACCAATGCCATCAGGAGTTGTTCCTTTTTTCTCTAGCCCCTTGTGGACCAGCAATGCATATGTGATGGGCAACTTGCAGACTGTACCATCTGCTGTCATGGTTAAGTCTTTGTGTGGGTGTTCTCTTTGCTGGCACACCAGCCGCCTTTTCTCCTCTGCCTTCAGGTGTTGCTCTGAAGTTCTTTCCTGAGAGCACTCCTGAGTAACCCTTCTCTCCTGGTCCTCTGGAGCCCACTGTATTCTGTCACAAGTAGTCATTATTTATAGGTCCATCTCTCCTTAAGGACTTAGGGTCATGGCTGTGTCTTTTCATTCATCCCTCGGACCTTCATAGAATCTGTCATGTAGGATGTATGGACAAAAGGACTAATCGGATAACGAGCAACTCTATGGCTGTTTTTGCCCCTAGATGCCCTCGGTCAAACCACGGAATGGCTAAAAGAGTCTATAGATAAAGAATTGCTTTCTGAGACTGACGTAGCTCCTGGAGCCGAGCATGGCTCCACATCAAGCCTGAGCCCTCTGATGGTGCTTAATAATTGTTACTTGAAACTCCTTCAGTGGGATTATCAGAAAAAAGTCTTACCAGAGGTGAGTGGCTTTGTCCTTCCCCAGGGTGTCCAGCGTTTGGATCCTTGAAGTTTGACTTTGAGTCAGGTAGTCTGTGTGCGGCATATGTGCATTAACTAAAATCAGATCGAAATGAGAACTTGGCTATGACATTGCTTATTTTACATTTTCATGGCATTGGGCTTCTCTTTCTGTTTTTACATTTTAAATATGCTAGACACTCATGACAGATGGACCACGGCTTCAGGAACTGACAGGAAAACTCAATCAATTGAAAATGATTGCCTGCGTGTCCCTAATTACCAACAACATGGTGGGTAATGTTACAGAAGGCCTGCCTGAGCTTGCAAACAGGTTAAAAAGGATTTCAGCTGTTCTGCTCGAAGGCATGAATAAAGAGTAAGTTCTTCATGTATGTACCTGCTCCCTCACGTATGAACATTCTGGGTGTATTTCCCAAAACGGGCTTTGGCCATGCGGACAGAACAGTCACTGCTGGCTTTGTCGTTTCTCACACTTTCTCTTTCTACAGTGTCTTTCAGCTTCTTGGAAGTTCTAGATGTCCTTCCATAGGA
Organism: Uromys caudimaculatus; assembly: GCA_028551405.1. Taxonomy (NCBI): domain Eukaryota; kingdom Metazoa; phylum Chordata; class Mammalia; order Rodentia; family Muridae; genus Uromys; species Uromys caudimaculatus. The sequence goes on from CM052707.1 coordinate 96,644,368, forward strand.
AGGCAGAGGCGTATCCCTTGACGCGTGCCAGGATACATATTGTATTTCCCCTTTCAAGTGGTGCACACAAGAGCTTTTCTGTGATAGTGCTTTGGAAAAGCAGAACCAGAAATCCACAGAGCCATGTGCAGAGCTACTTTGTCAGAGAGGGTTTTCAAGGTTTGACGGGTCTGCTCTACCCCTTCTCTTTGATGACATCAATGGACCCAGTGTATGAAGGGTTTAAAACACAGTGTGTCTGACATGAGCCTAATGAAAGTTTTGCTTTTGGAACTCCACCTGCAGTGTTGCTCCTTCACCGGATGTTAGATCCCACTTGGATTTTTGCTTTTACTTCCAGCCCAAGAGACACTGTCCACGTCAGGAGACAGGTCTTGTCCGTCTTTCCATGGCTCCCATATAGGTCAGCTCTCCCTGCTGCTTTGCCTTTTGGGTGTTTTAGGGCTTGCCCTCTGTTCCTGCCGCCGAGGGGAGATGCACCTGTCCTCCCATCTGTTATAAAGAACATGAGCTAGGTCCTAAAACCTACAGGAGGAGTCCACGTGGCGTGGGACCCACACGCCTCATTTTGGACTGAAGCTCAAGGGAGGGGGTTGTCTTGGGCTGTGTGGGTGGAAATAGGCAACAAGCCCCAGCTTCTCTTGCTGTCCGAGGCTATCCCCTTTCTGCTGACTCTGGACATGGACCTTAGTTCCTATTCAGGGCCCAAGACCCAACAGAAACGATGCCTTTCTCTGCCCTTGCAGATGTCTATCCCCGCATCTCCCGCAGTGGGGACCGTTGCTTTCCTGAGGTTTTTTTTTTTTTTTTTTTTTTTTTTTTTTTTTTTTTTTTTTCATTAAGTGTTCACTGAGCACCCAGTGCTGCCAAGTGTTAATATGAAGACTATAGAAACATGTAGAAACTTAAGAGGGAAGGCTTTCAGATCAGGTGACCAGGCCAAACTCATCCCTGTAACTGTCTTGTTATGTGATTGAACAAGTTTCTGAGTCTCTCTGAGCCTCATTTCTCACATGGAAGGAGAATAATAGGCTGGGGAGACCCTGGGGGAGGAGGGGTGTACAGTTCTCACTTTGCCTGCATGAGGACCTGAGTTTGGATCCTGCAGCAGCCAGGTACAGGTCAGGCATGGAGGAGCATGTCTGTAGCCCCAGTGCTGGGCAGGTAGGCAGAGGGAGAGTCACACATCTGCTGGCCCGGGCCATCTGTAAAAGTAGCCCAGCATTCAGTGAAAGGCCCTATGTTAAGAAGTAAGGTAGAGAGTAATGGCAGAAGGCAGCTGAAGTTTATGTCTGGCCTTGCCATGAATGCATGGGAGTGAGCGCACATCACCCCACGTGCACATAAAAAGGAGAAGAGCAGCGATTTCCTCTACTTGGGAACCGTGAGGACAGAAGATGGTTAGTGTGGGCTCTTAGCGTGGGTGTCGGGCGTCAGTATGTCTGCGACGAATGTTGGTTATGAATAACCGTTGGCTGTTCATTCGCCCTCCCTAGAGTGTTAGTCACTGTTTACTGGATATTTCATACAACACAGAACCATTCGCGGCCCAAGTCCTCACCTTATAGATGGAGTAGCAGCATTTGGAATACAAACGAGCAGGTGCCCTCACATCACCTGTAGGCCCAGATGTCATTTGCATGTGGTTTGGTGATATGTCACAGAGATAAGCAAGGTTTTGCTTTTATTGGGAATGGGAAGCCTTGGCTTATATGGAAATTTAATTTTTTTCCTATGGCCTAAGAACTTGTTGACTGAAAGCAAGAGAAAGCTAGAGCACTACTCTAGAGTGGATTAAAACATCAAAGGAAAAGATTTTATTCAAACGGTCCACCCTTGGGCTGTAGAGTGCCAGAGGCAGGTCCAGTGTGAGAACACAGAGACTTGGGTAAGGCAGAACACCTGGGATGCTGCGCCACGCCCACACTTTCCTTACTCAGCATTTATAGTGCACTTGACATCCCTCTAATGACATCATTGATGACACTGTCATATAGCAAGCTCGCTGGAAGAGCCTGGATCTGAACCAAGGTTTTCACCATAGTGGATAGCTTTACTTGGTTAAGCGACCTGCTCTCACTAGGTCACATGTCATCGCAGTCTTTGTCTCACAGGTGTGACAGTAACTCACAAGAACCCTTTCTATAGTGAGATAGCATTTCAACTCTTCTTTAATAACGTGCAGATCTAACAGACACCCTTACCAGTTCTCTGCCCTGATTGGTTAAATGACCTGCTCCCAAATTGCTGTTTGTAATGCCTAGGCTGTGCACTTGGGGTTACTTGTTACTTACTGGGAAATGGTAATGGGGAGTCCGATGCCTTTGGCCCCCATCAGTCTAGAATTTCAGGTAAGTTGGCCTCTCTGTTTCTCTCTTATTTTTGATTGGTGTTAAAGATTTACTGCAATAGGCACAGAAAAAAATTAATTTTTCTACTCAACTTTATAAGGTCATTAAAAATATCTATGAGATGGCTAGGAGCCCTGGCTGCTCTTGCAGGTGACCCAGGTTCAGTTCCTGGCACCCACATGACCAGGCACAACTATCTATAACTCCAGATCCAGAGGATCTAATGACCTCTTCTAGTCTCCATAGGCACCAGGCATGCAAATGGTAAACATATGTCACATGTACATGCCGGCAAAACACTTGTATATGTCAGCTAAATCTTCCAAAACATACATGAGTGAATCAGACTAGTGGGTTTAAAAAGTGAATGGATTTTTCTGTCCCTTTTGCCAAGCCTGTAAAAATGGGTTCTACATGTGCACCCTGGCTTTTCTATCCGACACTGTGTACATGCCGCATGGTCCTACATGTGCACCCTGGCTTTTCTATCCGACACTGGGTGCACACCGAGTGGTTCTCAGCACTTGAACTCTGTTAAGTGAGAGCATTGCAGTTGGGAGAGGCATTAGTCTCTGTTCACTCTAATAAAAACAATTATTGTTTCTAAGAGAAAACTGGCAAATATCTGCAATAAGTTCGTCTACTTAAAAATAAAACAAAAGATGCCCGGAGGCCCACACTCAGCCTGATGTGGTCCGCTCTGTTCCCTAGGACCTTTAACTTGAAGGAAGCCCTGACTTCTATTGGTGTTCAGACTTGTGCTGAAGTTAATAAGGCCCTGAAAGAGAGAGGCTCGCCCACTTTAAATGCTGAGGTTCAAGCTAACCTTGTTGGTCAGTTCTCGAGCCTTGAAGAAAAAGACAATCCTGTCTGTACCTTGATGGGTAAGTTCTCTTTATTTTTGAACCAGTTTCTGCTTCAGTTTCAATTTGCTTTAACTTGCTGTATTTGACAATGTCTAAGTGTCAGTCACATTTTAGTATTAGACACTGTATTAAAGCAACTCAGATTTTGGATTATCAGATCAAGGATCCCCAAGTCTGCTCTAGATTTTGTAATAAAAACAAAACAAAAAGCCCAGTGAAATCTAAAACGCCTGTGATACACTTTGCATTTTGGGCAAAAGATACTGCCTTACTATTACTGTGATGAAACACCAGGACCCAAAGCAAGATGGGGAGGAAAGGGTTTATTTCACTCAAACTTCCATATCTCAGTTCATCATCAAAAGCAGTGGGGGCAGGAATCTGGAGGCAGGAGCTCATGCAGAGGCCATGGAGGGTGCTGCTTACTGCCTTCTTCCCCTGGCTTGCTCAGTCTGCTTTCTTACAGAACTCAGGACCACCAGCCCAGGCACGGCACCATCGACAATGGTGTAGGCTCTCCTCTATGAATTAAGAAAATGCCCAACAGTCTTGCCTGTAACCCCCCACCCCCATCTTACGGAGCTGTTTTCTCATTCTCGGCTCCCTCCTCTCAGATGACTCTAGCTTGTGTCAGATTGACAAGTACCCAACACAGATGCTTAGCGTTTCCTTTTGATGACAAATATTAAAAGTAGAAGGAAATACTGATGTTTCATCGGTCTTCTCTGTTCATAGGAACTGGGGGTGGTACTTCATAGCCTATCACAACTCTCCAGCCAGCGGCTGTTACGAAGGCAGGATATGGTGATGTGGAAATCCTGGGGGATGCAGCTCAAACCCACTCTCAGCACACTCACAGAATGAGGCTAATGGTTCAGCCACGAGCATCCCTGAGATAACCCAGGTCCTCTTGTTGGTCAGGGTTAAATAGATAGAGAGTGAAAGGCTGGACCTAGGAGGCATCATGGGTAGACAAGTAAACAGTGTCAGGCCAGGTTGGAGAGTTGGCAGTATGGAGACTGTATCAGGACTCTTGCTGTTGTTACTGTGACTAGTAGAAAGGACAGTTGTTTTCTCCTACAGATGAGAGGGCAGGGATGGGGCTGGCTGCTGACAGTGTCATCAGGGATTCTGGTTTCTCACTGCCATCTCAGCACTGTCTTCCTCTATGCTGGGCACCTACACAGTAAGGTGGTGTGCTCTACCATCCTCCTCCCATGTTTAAGTCACACAAGAGCTGGGAGTCTTACCTCTCTGTTTGCTTACCAGTGACTCAGCATGGAGTCCTGTTGGTTGTAGGTGGCCTAGCTGTACAGGTTCTGTCCTTGAATTGGTCATGGTGATCAGCAGCAAAAGAACTTGATCTTGAAATGTGCACTTACTTCCTGGACAGTCTGCTGACCCAGGATATTAGTGAGAGGAGGGGAGACGCGATTCCCTTACCCCAAATCAGGGTGTTGTTACCATTAACAAGGACAAAAGCAACTGTCTTTAAAATGCACTTCCTTACTGTAGACACTGAGAAACAGTCTGGGAGGAGGAAAGAGTATGGAATTAGAACAGACGAATATCCACTCCAGGGTTGATCTATAAACGTACCAAGTGCACTGTCAGTGTCCCAGCATCATGGCCCATTTTATTGAGGGTTGAGGGTTGAGGGGCTCTGCAATGGTTTATTCTTATCCTTAACCCTGAGAACATAGGGCACCAGGAGTTCAGGCTACTTAGACGGGCCAAAGCCTCACCTTAACTCCAGAAAGGACCGATGCCAGGTACAGCATTGTAGGTGGCAGTCGATCGAGTCTGCTACCTGAGGAGACAGTTGATAATGGCAGTTGGCACAGTTACTTGTCACAGCCCTGACCTTCATAGCTCACTTCTGACCTGACTCTACCCTCTTGGTCTCTAGAGGAACAGTTGTAATCTGATGGAAGAAACAGACATGCTGCTGGCTTCCCACTAGTATGTAGGCCTCATGAGCTCAGGGGCATGTTTGCCATCTGCTCTTTCTGTACACAGTACTGAGTATGCAGATGGCATTTAATACATGCCATACAGTGCTCATGGCTAAATAACTAACAGGGGCAGATTTGAGGTTCTTGCCTGCCTCTGTGGTTCCAGGGCTTGGATTCCTAGCTGTTGTGCTTAAGGCGGAGCTGGAACCCTGAGTGACCTGAACTCCCAGTGTGTCTGTGCCCTGGATAACAACTGGAAAGGGGGAGGGGGAGGGGCAGGACATGCCTTTTAAAATCTGGGCAAGTGGCTTTTGTTTCCCAGCTCTGCCCAGGGTAGCTTTGCCTGTTGTTCTGCACATTGAGGGTAATTTTAATCTTATTCAAAGTATCATTTCCTTAGCTACTTGAGTGACTGTCTTGAGTGTCTCTCTTTTGACTCTGGGAGCCAAGGACAGGCCTTTGGCTGGGACTCCACTTGGCTACTTCAAAATGAGCAAATGCTTCTGTAGTATTGGCCTGAAAACCTGACTTGTCCAAAGAGGAGGCAGAGCCACTTGTTGACATAATAACCATTTTGAAAGGATTTCATTTTTAGGCTTTCTTGTGATAAAGTGTTTACGTTGTGTCTGTGATGAAGTTAGGCCCGGGTCTGAAGGAGGCAGCCAGTCCTAGGGAAGCTCACTGGGTTTTCCGAGTGACGTGAAACTAGCACAGATTGAGCACTTCCATCTGGGCACATAGAAAAGGCTCCGCCAGTGTTGTCAAGGGCGCTCCCTGTGCACGGCACCCATGCTCCGCCACGTGGCCATCGATGGGAGTACATTTGCCATCACACGTCTCACCTTGCCATAACCTGTGGAAAAGGTCATTGTAATGGGATTTTCTTTCAAGCCAAACCCTTTCCATGTACGTATGTATATATATATGTGTGTGTGTATACACACACACACACACACACACACACACACACACACACACACATATATTTATATATATGGAAATGTATATATGTATATACATACATATGTAACAAGGAAAAAGTTTCTATGGATTATATTCTGTGTCTATGCATGCTCATAGCCATTTGCATTTTTGAGAGGTGATTTCTTTCAGTAGCCTAAGTGATGCATGTGACACATGAGTAGTCTCCTTGCTCAGACACACAGGTGAGAATATATTCCCTCTGCTTGCCCTCTCCAGGCTCCATTCCCAGGCTTCCATGGTTTTCAGTTTGGTGTTTACAACCCTCTTTGTTCTTCTCTCCTTTCAACTTAGTCAGGATCGCTGTGCCATGTATAAGGCCAGGAAAGTAAAGATAAAAAGACGTAGCCCCACCCCTGCCCAGAGCTTACTCTCTGAAGAGAAACCCATTCCCACTGAGAGGATGGCCAGGACAGCCACAACCAGGAGCCACAGACTCAGCGCTGAAGAGACCTGGACAGAGTGGATTGGGATGGGTAGCGGTTTAGTAAGAGGAAAAGTCCAGAGTAAGCATGGATATTAGAAACTCTGACGTTCTGGGCTCAGTTCTACCAAAGTATAATCTGTGGGGAAAGATGTTTGAAAATAAGGGTTTTGTTAACATCAAAAGCCAGGCATTCTGACACATGCCTGTAAATCCCACCACTTGAGACGTGGAGGCAGGGGGATCCATAGTTCAGCCATGTTGTATGTTTGAGGTCACCCTAGGCTTCATGACCTTTTCTCCGAATGAAGAAAAAAAAGGGTTTCATTTAATGTCAACTGCCTATGCTCAGTGGACTGTGTTAATAGTAAACATTCTTATTTATGAGGGTTTTGTTTCCAAAACCAGAGAGAGTTCTTGGGGCTGCACGTGTTGTAGTAGGCCTAGTTGTCACTACATTATCTGATGTGACCATAGCCAAATCTACGCATGCAGTTGCTTATATAAAGTAGTCACAAGGTCAGATGCAGTGAGGCAGCTAGGGACAGTGACTGGTACAGCGCAGTAGGAGCAGCCCTTCCTCCGTGCTTCCTGTGCTGCGCAGAGTGGCTAGGAAATTACCCAGCCAGGGTGCTTTAGAGAGTACTGTTACATCAGAGCAATAGGCGTGAGCTTCAGCTGCCTCTGGAAACCTGCATGTGTGGCCAAACACCCTGTATAGTATATTAAAATTCCAGATGTGCTGCGTTTCTAGATTTTTTTTTTTCTTGTCAAACCAAAAATTTGGATTTCAGTATGAAATCCCTGATTTTAAATTGCTTTTATAAAAACAAAATCCCAAAGAAACATGATCTTGGCTAAATTGGCAATGCCAGCATCAGTAATGATCGTGGATGTTGGGCATTGGCTTTTGTAAAAGATTATAGCTCAGAAAAGCACTATTTTTTCCCCTAATCAACATCTCTCATTGTATAAGTTACCACTCTGTAGCCCGAGCTTTATTTACTTCTCACAGTCTGTAGGGCAGCTAAGGTCTTTGCCTTGTCAGACTCATTTATGTATCAATGGTTAGCTGAGGCTTAGGTTGGTAGCCCCGTGGATCTTGCGTTGGTAGCCCCTTGGATCTTGCGTTGGGAGTCCCTTGGATCTTGCGTTGGGAGCCCCGTGGATCTTGCGTTGGGAGCCCCATGGATCTTGCATTGGGAGCCCCATGGATCTTGCGTTGGGAGCCCCGTGGATCTTGCGTTGGGAGCCCCATGGATCTTGCATTGGGAGCCCCTTGGATCTTGCGTTGGGAGCCCCGGGGATCTTGCCTGGGCTCAGTCGGGAGCTTGGGAGGTGGCTCATCTACAAGGCTCTCCTTAGGGCTGGGAGGACTGGGTTTCTCTCTCTTTGGTCTCATCCTCTAATAGTTTCAGCCGTATTTACACGGGTGATGGTAGGCAACGTGGATGTCAGTCATGCACCTTGAGGCTTAGGCATGCAGCTGCCATCCTAGCATTTCCATAACATGATGTGTGAGCAAAAACAGGTCACAAAGCCAGTCCAGATGTGACAGATGACAAAGTACTCGGAATCCTTACTGGGAGGAACTGTAACGCCACTCGAGCACAGACGGGGTAAATGGAAACCTTACTGCTTCTTATAAATGTTGTGTACTTCAGTAATGGAGCAGGTAAAGATGTCGTTCTTTCCCTTTAGATAAACGGATCCAGTTGTACATGAAAAGCCTGCTCTGTCTCCCAAGCACTCAGAAGAGCATGCCTCCTGTGCCCGGTGGCCTTGATGTCATTCAGCAGGAGCTGGAAGTGCTTGGCTGCCAGTATGCAAACATTGTGAATCTCAACAAACAGGTGTATGGACCATTTTATGCAAATATATTCCGAAAGCTGCTCTTCCGGGATGAAGCCATGGGGAAGATAGATGCTTCACTTCCAACTAACTAAAGAGAAGCTGGCACTGGAGAAGAGATGGAGATCAGCACTTGGTACATGGTCCATTTCCACCAATGGCATTATAGATGCGGCACATTCTCAGCGCTGCCTCTAGAGCAGTGGTAGACTGAATCTGTGTAATCTGGTAATGTTAGCACCACAGAAGGGCCACATATCCCTTTTGGGTTTAAAGCAGATAGTTTTAATGAAGAAGAGTAATTTGTAATGAATTATATTACCTATATAATACTGATGTTTTCTTAAACATTTATATTGAGATTTTTTTTTTGAGACAGGGTGTTTGTGTAACAGCCCTGGCTGTCCTGGAATATATTGCACATTTCTATGTGACTTGTTCATTCAACCTGAAAGGAGTTGATTTTTGTTTATATACTTGATTATACTGCAGTTGCCTGCAGTAATACAATGTGCAAGCATTTAAAGATACATTGAAAATGAAGGGCATTCTGCTTCATTTTTTGTTAAGTGGCAAAGGAAATTTGTGTCTTGGGTCTGGAGTTAGCCAAGTACATTTATTAGGATTTTTAGAATCATAGCTCTTGGCATGTTGATTTAGTTTTTACTTAAATGTTTACTTCTACTTTTGTGGCTTTCCTAACATGGTTGTTTTGTAATAAAAATTTTATTAAACAGAGAACATGATAATCTTTTCATTCTTTTATTGCTATAACATGTGTTGTTCATACTAAGTGCATCTTAAAAAAACATTTCAGCATAATCAGTGCTTCTGTTTTCTAACTCATCTTGGCATCTCAGAGTGCAATATTGGGCTTTTTTTTCTTGCTTTCTTTTTTTGAGACAGGGTCTCACTCTGTAGCCCTGGCTTGCCTGGGATTTGATATGTATACCTGACTGAACTCACAGAGATCTGCCTGCCTCTGCTTCCTGAGTACTGGGATTAAAGATGCCCTAGGCCCTTTTTATTATCTATTCTGGGATGATTCTGTGCTGCTTCTCAGAGCTTTACAGACATGGTGTCATTACAGTTCATTCAGTTAACAAGTACCTTGGAGCACCCATCAAGGAGGTAGTACTTACTCTGGCAGTAGAGATACTAAAATTGAACCAGAGATTAGCATGGTCCATACACAAGAAGGATATGAAAATTCCTGAGACCATCTGTATTTTAAAACAAAATAAGCCATATCTGGAAAATACCATGTTTCTCTCTCTCATGCAGAACCCGTGTATATACTGAAGACATGAAAGGAAGAGGACTATTTAATGAAATTGAAGAGGAGGGGAGTCGTGAGACGTGGGGAGGAGGGTGAGAGATGAATGGGAGCATCCATGTGATCAAAGTATATTATATACATGGATTAAAATGTTATCATGAGCCAGGCATGGTGGTACAATCTGTGTAGTACAAGCACCCAGCAGGCTGAGGTAAAAGGGTCCCAAATCAGGGCTAGACTAAGCTACAGAGACTCTGTCTTAACAAAGGAGGAGCAAGAGGAGGAGGAAGAACAGGAGGAAGAGAAGAAGAAAGGAAAAAATTCATAATGAAACCTGTTTTTTATTATAATTTAATGTATGTTTAAAAACAATTTTATTTTGAGACAAATTTCTCTGTATAGCCCTAGATGTCCTGAAATTCCCTTTGTAGACCAGGCTGGCCTTGAACTCAAGAGATCCACCTACCTCTGCCTCCCAAGTGCTGGCATTAAAGGCGTGTGCCAGTACCACCCAGCTAAATAACAAAAATTTTAAACACTCCAGTAGAAAGTTGTGAGAATTAATAAGGGCTATAAAACTGATTTGATTCATGCTGGTAAAGATCACTGAACTCCCCCATGAGCAGGATAATTCTTGGGCTAAAACCTGAAAGGCACATAAGGATGGGCCAAGACCCAGCAGAGCTGGGAGTGGACACAGCAAAGTCTGGCTGCGCAGTGCACACAGTGGTGAGGAGAAGCGATGAGTCCCGACAATAGCAGCTAAGAATGATGTAATAAAAGGAAGACAAAGGTAAAACTTTTCTTGGGTGCCATACTCAAGGCTTTTTGTTTTGTTTTGTCCTGAAAGGTTTGGAAATAATCACTGAATGTTTGCAACAAGGCAACAAACAAACTTAACTGTTGGGAAGTGTCTTAGTCAGGGTTTGTATTCCTGCACAAACATCATGGCTAAGAAGCAAGTTGGGGACGAAAGGGCTTATTCAGCTTACACTGCCACATTGCTGTTCATCACCAAAGGAAGTCAGGACAGGAACTCACACAGGGCAGGAACCTGGAGGCAGGAGCTGATGCAGAGGCCGTGGAGGGGTGCTGCTTACTGACTTGCTTCCCCTGGCTTACTCAGCCTGCTTTCTTATAGAACCCAGGACCACCAGCCCAGGGATGGCACCCACAATGGGCTGGGCCCTCCCTCCTAGATCACTAATTGAGAAAATCCCTCACAACTGGATCTCATGGAGACATTTCTTCAAAGGAGACCTCCTTTCTCTGTGATAACTCCAGCTTGTGTCAAGTTGACACACGAAACCTGCCAGGAACATAGCTCTTGGGGTGGGGCATGGGGGGAACACACCCTTGGTGCTGATATCACAGCCTTGTGTGTGGTGTGTGTGTACACACATGCTCCCAGGAACACATGGTATAAGGGGTAAAACCCAAAAACAAGTGGTGAAGGAATTTATGATACCAAGTACCTCACAGAATCTGTCTTGGAAAAGAGATGAGAGCTAAAGCAGTGTAATTTGGCAGGCATCCAGCCACACAATTTCTGAACTCTTCATGCTGCTTTGCCTCACTGAAGTGAAAGCTAAAGTCCCAGATACAACATTCACTTGAGTGAGTCTCGATCAAGCACCCAGACCCTAAGTGGTAAGGCTAAAAGGAGGAAGTAGTTGATCCTATTCCCGGGGCTCCACAAAAGTAATGCTCTTGTGTCGCGAAATGGCATGAGGTGAATGGTCCCAGCCCACTAGCTTTGGGGTGACTGAAGGATATCTGGGAATCTCAGCATACTGGGACAAGGAGTGAGCATATTTTCTCTTCAGAGAATCCTGATGTTCTGCCAGGTAAGCTGCATGCCTGAGGAAATGGCCTTCACGATCTCTTTCTCATGAGAAAGTAACTTTTGTTTTTAAATACAAGAAACAACTAAGAGTTGGCTGACTGGCAGATTTCTCAGTCTTTAAGGGGGGTTGGGTCACTTTGAACCAAGATAAGCTATTGCTAGCGAAACAGCACCTGGTGAGAACTAGAAGCTGTGGGGAATCTTTACTCAACGTTGCCTTTAAAAGAAGTCAAAACTTTGAATAAACTGCATTGGCTGACTTGGCTATGTATCCCATGTCCTGTTAATGTGGCTCTACACTTGGGACCCCAACACACTAGGTGTTGACACTCTTGTTCTAATGCTGTTCAGAAAAAGTAGTGTAGGTCTGAGACCACAAAATTCAATTTGAATCCACCCCAGCAATCCCACAGCTAAATGAGGTCAAGCCATCTTTTAACCTTCACGAACCAGTTACCTACCCTGCCTTTCCACCAGACCTCACATGATGAGCTTCAATCGAGATGTGTTGGAATGGTGTCATGGCTATTTCTGGTTGTCAACTTGACTACATCTAGAATGAACTACAGTCCAGAAATGGAGGGCACACCTATGATCCAGACCTTGAGGCTGAAGATACAGGTTTCTGACCTGAATCTTGACATGGAGATCTTGAAGCTTAGTGGCCATGAAAAGTTTAGGCTTAGACGAAGTAGTACAAACCTTTAATCCCAGGAGACTGAGGCAAGGAGATCTGAGTTCAAAGTCAGCCTGAGACAAAGCGTTTTCCAAATCCAGGTGTGGTTATATACACCTTTAATCTGGGCCACACCTCCTGCTGGAGGACATTGGAAGAAGGAAGACTCACTTCTTCACTTACTTGCCAGCACATCTGTTGGAACCAATTCTACAGAAGAGCAGCTGAAACAACTAGCCTCATGAGACTGAGCAGCTACTGATTCTTGGACTTCCCATTCACAGCTGCCCATTGTTGGGTTAGTTGGACTGCAGACTGTAAGTCATCACAATAAATTCCCTTAATCTATAGAGACATTCCGTAAGTTCTGTGACTCTAGAGAACCCTGACCAATACAAATGGTCTGCCGAGTACAGCACGATGTAGCCAGCATACATTGCTAGTAACTGTAATTTATGAGTCCTGAATCTCTTTCAAGCTTCAAGAGGTTTTAGTGTTTTGAGAAATGGTGGCTAAGTGCTAAACTGCATACGAACAAAATTTGTCATATCTCATCAGAACCATGGCTCATTAGGCCCAATATTGTCATTGGCAGAAAAACTCAAGGGTATAGAAAAGACTGTGGTGGTTGTCCTTGTTGTCAACTTCAAAGGCTGGTGACAAAACTTGACATGCTCTTGATTCATTTAGCAATCATTGAATTTATCCCCTGAGTTTTAACCTTTCCAAAAAAAGAAACAACAACAACAACAACAACAAAAAAAAACACCCTTTAATGATATGCTTTCTCCAAAGCTGTCTCCTTTGCTGCTTCTGCAATGAAGCCTCATTTTCCTTTCTAAGCCTAAAATGTGAGCCTCTTTAATATTTCAAGGGACTCAGCGCATGAAGAAAGAACACCTGGGGCAGACTCAGCAGCTACTCTTGCAGGTGTGCTGGAACAGCTGGATATGGTTTTTGGTCTTTCCAAACATGATAAAATAATGACCACTGGGTATTCATCCTTTGGCAGGGCCTATCCTGAGCACTTGATCTAAGTTGTAGCTGTACAGCACATTTATTATTTTCATACATGTGAAGGCCGATGAACTTGCCTATGGTCATGGAGCCACTAACCCCAGTAAAGAGTCTCATCCTGGATTTCGAGTGTTAGCTACTTGGTCATATGACTCCGTGATTCTTCCAACCTAAAGCATTTTCCACTGTTGTGATGCTAACAAATGCTAACTCAGCATTTACTCTCCTTCTCTTGGGGTCTTTCTTCCCACTTGACCTGTCTTAACATCCTAAGAAAGAGTGGGATAGAATTTGTTACCCCCTGGTCTGGACACATCTCCTGCACTGGGTAAAGGCTCTGGTAAGCTAGTTTCAACCTCTCCCTCATATCCAGCCTAGATGGCTGTTTTTGTGAAAAACCTGGCCTTATGGAGAATGATGTGCTGTGACACAAACCAGGGCTTTTCCGAGAAAGGACTGTGGGCATGGAGGTGAGTGAAGGTTTTTAATTCCTCAGCCTTGCCAGACACCCAGACTCCTCTCAGTATGCAGGGACGTCTGCCCACGCACATCTCCACTCACTTGTGGCAAGATGGACTTTAAGGGACATCCCTTTGCCTTTTCAGACAGAAGGACCCTCCTTTCCCCAGCATGACTTCTGGCCTGCTGGTTCTTTGTGAATGTATCGTGGACAGAATCAGCACTGGAGACATTTTCTTCCATCCAGAATGCACCAACAGGATATATTCTTCTCTTCCCTCTGGCATGCACTGACAGGATATATTCTGGCGTATTCTGCTAAAGCCTCAGAAAACATATCTAAGTTCTTTAACACGAGACAAAGGCTTAGGGAGGGCTCTCCAGTGCCATGAACAAATTCATCCCTGGTGTCTTAGTCAGGGTTTCTATTCCTGCACAAACATCATGACCAAGATGTAAGTTGGGGAGGAAAGGGTATATTCAGCTTACACTTCCATGCTGCTGTTCATCTTTTCCCCTGAAACAGGGTTTCTCTGTGCTGCCCTGTCTGTCTTCGAACTCACTCTGTAGGCCAGGCTAGCCTCGAACTCAGAGATTTACCTGCCTCCAAAGTGCGAAGAGTAAAGGTGTGAACCAAATTTCTTAACCACGCCATAGCTTGTCAAATGAAAATCTACTTATCACCAAGAGTAGATAATTAGAGAATCTACCTAAAGACAGTATTCAAATGCCTGTTAAGCAGTAATGTTCAAATTAATGTACACTTTTCCTAGTGTCCCAGGATCCTAAACACCTCTCCCATTAACAATGTCCCTTACTCAGCCATTCTTGCCCTCATGGCATTGGGTAACTTTTCATCTGGCTAACACACATCTCATTCACCTTGTATAAAGGATGGGTCAGTATTGCAGGATGCATAGCACTTGTTCTCCAGGATGTCCCACACCTTTATGCAAATCACCAGGCTTTTGTATTAATACCACAGTGAAAGGGTATGGTAGCATAAAACTGAGGAAGCACAAAACTATCCCTGGCTTTTTCCCCACCTTGCTTCAAAAGTCTAGCCTCCTAAAGGTCAAAAAGAAGTGATGGGTTTGATCTGGGGTACAGGTGTAATGCAAAAACCTCTTACATGGGATTGCAGTCTAATAACCAACATCATCACTGTCAATCAATTGTAGCCATAGAAGATTAGGGACTACATCCTCCAAAGTGTCCTTCATTTCAAAAGAAACTTTAAAAACTCAGGGTGAAAAACAGGAATGCAATCTTAAATTTATTATTATCTACTGTGATTTTGTTTTCGAATTATGAATTCAACATAAACTTACTAAGGAACAAGCAATGCACTAGAACCTAGAAAGCAAGGCCATTCTCAGTCCTGCATTCACAGCCTGAAGAACTAAACAAGTACAGAGGTTATGGCATTAGGTTCCAGCAGCAGAGGGCTTGCTAGAGATGCAGATTCACAGCTCCAGCCTGCCAATCAGAAAGCTGAGATGTTTAGTTCTCCAGGTGACTGTGATCTAGGAGAACCATCTGCATAGTGGAAATCCAAGACGATTTTGTCAAAGACAGTCAATGCGCCTGAGCCAAACGCGATGTCCTGCAATCTATAGATCTCCTTCACAATCCCTTCCACACTACACTCTAAGTAGGGTGCTTTCTGGTAATTTAATTCACAGGGATCATTCAAATATAGTCTCTCTGAGCAAATTTTAAGGATTTAAGGGTAGGGGCTGACCATTCTTAGTTTTAAATGATTTATCTTACATATGAGTGTGGGGATCAGAGGACAGCTCTCTAGAGTTGCTTGCTTCTCTCCTTTTACAATGTGGGGGGCTGAACCCAGCTTGTTAAGCTTTGCAGCAGGTGCCTTAACCTACTGAGTCATCTTGGTGGCCTGTAATTTATTCTTTCTCCACCTAGTTTCAGAAGTCTATCAGCACAACATTTAGATACAAGCACTGAAATTTAACTAGCTAACTCAGTAAGCAGATTACCTTGGGGCCAGGTTAAAAAATCAGAAAGCTTATATTATTAGATGGTACCAATTATATAGGTGATTATTATTAAATAGTTCAACGATTAAATGGTCATCAGCATTGTGCACACTCAAGTGACACCATTCATCGCCACAATTTTTATATCTTCCCAAACTGAAACTATCATTAAACAACTGTTGGCATCTTTTACCTCTTCTTTCCATGGGATTTTTCTTACCATTGGACTTGCATAAACTCATTTCCAATTTCAGTGACAAATCCCTTTGTCTTCTACCAACTCTTTGTGTGTATTTACTATTCATAGAGATTTTTAGCAGTGTATTCTTTTTTAAAAAATTAATGGAATAAAACTTTAAAATTCTCTTAGCATTTCTCATGTTTTCTTCGTTGCCATCCTTGAAATCCTTCACCAAGTCAATGTTATTAATACATTACCTTTTCTTTGGAGACAGTGTTTCATGTAGCCCAGGCCGGCCTCAAACTTGCTAGATAGCCAAGGATGTCCTTGAGCTTCTGGATGCCCTTCTACCTCTAGCTTCTAAATGCTGGGATTATAGGTGTGTGCCACCATGGGAGGTTTATGTTCAACCACTGGTTTATTCATTGTAGTAGGGAACAAACCCATGCACACTACAAACTCCCTCTTTCTTACATTTTCTTCTAGTGTTTTGTTAACGTATATAGAAATATTTAATCGACATAGGATTTGTATGTATTTTTCTCCCAAACCGTGAATTAATTAGCTATTCTAACATCATTTATTGTGCTTTCCCTACCCATTTAATTTTGTGAGGGTAATTTACTCCAAGATCACGCATCTGGAAGTTTAACACTTATTTTGTTAGACTTTATTGACACTAGAGCATTTCTCCCCACCCTATTATGGTCATTCCTATGGCAGTTGATGGTTGTCCATTACACGCAGGTACCCCCAATTATTTAAGCAACCACTTATTGGATACGGAGAAGATTTCTTGCTCTTTTGCACTAAGCTACATACATACAGATTAGACTGAGTTAAATGAAATCTCTGCTTTAGAGGTTCATGTTGTGGCCAATGTGTATTTATCGAGTCATTTTTCGGATTAGTTATACCATTAGAACTACTAATATTTTGCCGTATTCAACCACTCTAGGGATCCTGGAAATAAGCCCATCTGTTAGGAGTTTAGGATTAGCCTGGCGAGACCTCGGAAGTACACCAGAGGGTGCAGTTTTCCACATCCGGCCAGGTCACTTCCGGGTCCCTCCGCAGGTTAGGCCGGACCCGGCGGAACCTTTTGAAGCGCCTCCCGTAAACAAGCGCAGCGGGGACACTAGAGGAGAACGCACACTACTCTCCGCGTGCTATTTGCTTGGAGCCTCACGGGCGGGTGTGAACATTCTGCCGACTTCTTCCTTTACTGTGAATGGAATGGACGTGCTAGCTGAGGAGTTTGGGAGCCTGACTTCGGAGCAGCTGGCTGCGCCGATCCCGACTGTGGAGGTAAGCGCCATGAGCGCAGGCAGCGGAAGGGGCTGGAGACGACTGAGGAGGCGTTGCCGGGAGAGTTTTCGGTAGGACGAGGGCGGGTCCCTAGGCTTCTGCGCATGCCCAGGACTTCTGCACATGCTCAGAGCTCCGCGTGTGTGAGTCTTTACAAGATCTGGATCCTGCTTGTTTGCAGCCGCATGAGCAGAAGATTTCTTAGTAGCATCTTCCCTTTAGAAACTTAGCGAATGGCTCTCGGGTGAAGCTTTTCTAGTTCAAGTGTGCACTGGCAAGAATTGGCCCTTGTGTATTCTTCTCTCAGGACCCAGTATCTTCTTACCGATCTCACCTGGAAAGACACAGAGATCCTGAGAGCTTAGGAAATGTTCTTGAGGTCCCATAGCCCGCTTTGGTGCTAAAAGTAAATGTGAATCTCACCCTGGTCATCATTTTCCTTTTAATCCAGACTTTCTTTGGATTGCAGGTTTAGTTTAAGTACCTTGAATATCCCTTCGCCCCCATTTTTGATCTTGTATTTTCTTAGGGGCCCCTATAGCTTTCATCAGATTCTTAAAAGTTAAGGGATGATTGCTTCACGGTGAACTACCTGATGAAGTGCAGTTGTTGACATGATTTTGTGTCCTGGGAAGGTACATAAATTCTCTCTGAGCCTCAGAATGGGGAGATCTAGGACTGTAGATAGTCGAGGAAGAACTTCAGGCAGAGGGACAGGCTGTGCACGACCCCAGACACACCATCAGTTGTTTCTGAGGAACAGAAATCAATCCAGTGGTGCTGGGGGAGGAAGGCAGTAAAAGATGTGTTCCTGATTCTGAAATGTATTAACTCTCAGAAGGTGTTAGACTTTCTTCCTGGAAATAATAAAGTACCATTGAAGGGTTTAAACCGGAGCAACAGGATCAGTGACTGTTGTGAATGTTAAAAACTTCTTAGGGCAGCCGGGCAGTGGTGGCGCACGCCTTTAATCCCAGCGCTTGGGAGGCAGAGGCAGGCAGATTTCTGAGTTCGAGGCCAGCCTGGTCTACAGAGTGAGTTCCAGGACAGCCAGGGCTACACAGAGAAACCCTGTCTCGAAAAAACAAAACAAAACAAAACAAAATTATAAACTTACTCCAAACATTATGAGTGTTCTTTATTTTACTTTTAATGTTTTTTGGTATGGTTCTCAAGTGAGAATTTTGTAGATCCCAGTGTCGTATTATAACGCTAATGTAAGGAAGCTTCCTCACAATCATCCTTAATTGCAGCATCAGTGCGACTCTCCGTGTATTCCAAATGGGCTACTACAGTGCTTTCTGGGCCTTTGTTTGTGTTCCCCAGCCCTAACTGAGCATTTGAGCCACAATGCACTAGCTCACTGGAACCTGCCATCACCTCATTCACTACCTTAAGCCTCTTCAATGGCCCTACCTTCCTCTTCTCACCATGTCTAACCTGTAGCAGGCATAGACATCCTCAGTGTTCTCAACCCTGCCAGCTCCTTCAACCCTGTGCGCTTGCGCACAATGGCTCCCTTTATTTGGAGTGGTTCCCTCACACACCCACCAGGCATAGCAGTCTAGCTAGCATGTATATTAATCTACCTCACTGCATAGCATACTTCTGCCACAGCACCTACCAAGTGTGGTTCCATGCTTACATGTGAAGTCAGGAGGCATGTCTGTTTACTTGTTTAAGTTGCTAAGACAGTACCATGTAAATACTCAGTAAGATCAGTTAGTATTTGCTTACCTTTTCAACGATTAATAACTGGCCCCAAAGCTTGAGGGACTTTTCCTACCATGGTATAATATGAAGGAAAAATACACTAGAAATAATTAGTTCAAATAAAACAGAGCTTCTGTCTAGAAAGTTATAGAGAAAATACAAGTTGGGGAGTTGAATAGTCAATAGGCTTGGCTAAAAGGAACTGGCATTTGTTCCTTTAACTCAGCATACTGAACTATTGCCCTAGTGAGTACTGTTCAGACTACGTTCATTAGCCCACTAACATAAACGAGAATAATCAGTAAAAATAACTGCAGTGTCAATCTCTGAGTCTCCGGTACCATTCTAGGCCCTTCTTTGGCAAAGGCAGTAAGTAACATCATTTATTATATTCATTCATTCAGAATTAAACTCTAAGACCTGAGGACCCCACTACAGAGAATAAAACTGGGGAAAAGGTTAGCAGTGCTAGAAACACGAGAAGGTCTATGGCAGACACTGGTAGGCAGGAAGTCATGATTGACACACAAAATCTAATCTACAAATTAAAATTGAAAGTTAAATGAGAAAAAAACACACCAAAAACTGTATAAGCATACAAGATAAAAAGCAGAGTAAGTACCATAAGCAGTGGTGGGAAAGACGTGGAGAAGAAAGCACTGGCTAGACTTGGTAAAACACCAATGTTGATGACTTCAGAGTTTATCCTGTGTCTCAGTCAGTGTTCTATGAAGAGACGCCATGACTAAGGCAACTCTTATACTAGAAAGCTTTTAATTCGTAGCTTGCCAACAGTTTCCGAGATTAGTTCATTATCATTCTATCCGGGAGGTATGCTGGAGAAGTAGCTGAGAGCTTTATATCCTGGTCTGTATGCAGGCAGAGGAAGAGGGAGACAGAGAGAGAAACATGGAGAGACAGAGGCACTGGGCCTGGCATGGGCTTTTGAAACTTCACAGCCCACCCACAGTGACACATTTTCTCCAATCCTTCTAATCCTTCCAGAGAGTTCTATTCCCTGCTGACTAAGCATTCCGATTCCTGAGCCCCTGGGCCGTTCTTATTCAGACTACCACACTAAGTGCCCCGGGCAGTATATTCCTGAACTTCAACTGTTTCCTGGAATGGTGATAATGTTTAGAACTCTATTGCCAACCTTGAAATCCTTCACCACCCTAATGTTATTTATGCGTTTTCTTACTTCATGGGGACAGGGTTTTATGTAGCCCAGGCTAGATTTGAATTGATATAGCTGAGGCTGATTCTAAACTGATTCTGCTTCTGCCTCTTAATTGCTAGGGTTATAGACCTGGGCCACCACAGCTGGCTCAAAGGTTGAGTAGTTCTGTAAGAACAAACCAATAGAGAAGGTTGCTGAATGCACATCCAGGAGCTGGAGTGATTAAGTAAGGGAGGGTTTCCTGTTTTTCTAGAGGAGATTCAAAAGTCTGTGTGTGGCAGACAGTGAGTTTTCCACACGGACTGTATACTCCTCCTATCTTTGAGACAGGAGGAATTTCACTGGGCTCAGAGGGGAAATTCTGAAATACAGGAGCAGGAAATTGAAAAGCTAGATTAGTATGGCGGGTGCTGTAACAAAGCCACAGCTTGATAGTGGAAAATACCAGGTGTTTAGTTTCCCATGTTTCTGAAGGCTGGAAATCCAAGACGAAGCTTACAGAAGAGTCTGGGAAAGATTCCAGTGTGTGCTTCTTCCCTAGCATCTGCTGGTTTACTGACAGTCTTTGATATATCTTTGGCTTACAGAAGCATCACACTGACATCTGTCTTCATCTTTACCTGACAGTGTCCCTGAATATATCTGTCCAAATTCCCCTTTGTTATGTGGGCACCAGCCTTGTTGAATTAGAGTTTACCTACTGACATCTACAGACCTGTAGACCAGGCCACAAAGAAGCCAGTGTAGGAATTTAATTCAGCTTGTGATTTTGGTCTTCCTCCTATTTTTCTTTTTCTGCTTAAGAGGATATAATGGAACATAGTATTGCACAGATACTGAGTGCCGCTTGCTTTGGCTTTGATAGTTGCAGATACCCAAATAGCTATTACCCAGTATATGCTCTAGAGCATTTCCATCACTCCAGAAAGTTCTCTTACAACCTTTTCAGCTCCCCGCCCCCAAACACTTTTGCTTTCTGTTATCGAGACTGGCTTGCCTTTTTCTGGGCTTTCCCACATCCTCATTTCTAGATGTTAGAAATATTCTTATTCATTCTCTCTCATATTCTCTCCCCCTCCCCCACCCCTCATTTTTTGAGACAGGATCTCCCTGTGTAGCGCTGGGTTTCTTGGAACCAGGCTGCCCTTGAATTCACAATGATCCGCCCACCTCCACCTCCCAAGTTCGGGGTTAAAGGTGTGCACCACTATGTTCAGCTTTCCTCATTTTGTGCAACTCTTTTTCTGTTGCTCCTGAGCAATCTCACTGTCCCTTGGCTTTAATAACTGCTCCATAATTTATACCCCAGGCTACTCTGTTTCTAAGTTCCAGACATCTACTGCCCATTAGACATTTCTACCTGAATATCTAATTGGTATCTCAGACTAAACATGCACCAACCAAACTCCCAACACTGCAGTCCCTGGAAACCGACTGCTCCTACACATGGCCCCGTCCTCTCGTTTCTGGCAGTGTTGGCTCTGTGCCTCTGCCTCCTAGACCAGAAACCCTGGTGTTAATTTTAACTTCACTTTTCTTTAGGGAGCCATCCGGCCTGTTGTCGTTTTACTGGCTTTGCTCAAGCTTATGTCTGCTAGCTGCACAACTTCTCACTTCCTACCTGTACCATTACCAGCCTGGGCTACTGCGGTTGGCTAGGTGATTGCCCTGCTTCCAGCCTTGCCCATTCCCACCCAGCATCCAGATCGATCCAGTTAACAGGCACGCAGCTATTATGCCACTCTCCACTCAGAGCTTTCTAGTGCAGCTCAGGTCTCTCAAATTAAAACCAGCTTTTTGTTTTGTTTTGTTTTGTTTTGTTTATTTATTGTCTGTATAAGAGTACTCTATCTGTATATATACCCGCACCCCAGAAGAGGACATCAGAAGATGGTTGTAAGCCACCTTGTGGGTGCTGAGAATTGAACTCAGGACCTCTGGAAGAGCAGCTAGTGCTCTTAACCACTGAGCCATCTCTCCAGCCCCTAAAGCCAATTTTTTTTAATGTTTGCCACAGAGCCATGGGTTGTCCACAGACCTTTCCTTAGGAACTGAGTATTCTGACTTTAGATGCAGCTGTATTCAGCTGTCAGGGCTCCCTTAGCAGATGGGGTAAGTGAAAAGAGGCTGTCCCTGGATGTAGTGGTCTACAAGGCAAGTCTGAAAAGTCAAGAGGTGTGGGGGTTAGTAGTCCATCTGTGGAGGAGCAAGTACCCACGTGTGCTGAACCCCAGCAGCCTTGAGGTAGCTTGAGGCTCTGGTTCAGAAAGAACTCCGGTTCTCCCACCAGACTAACTGCGAGCCTCACTGAGGATGTGCCATGAGATAGGTGTGAAAAGTGTGTGGAATCTTACCATCCCGAAGAGGTTTTAGTATATTCAGGAGTCCTGTGATATATGCGCATGTGTTTGTGTGCGTGTGCACCATAGACACATATAATAACAATTATATTATAACATCTTCCCTGTTTGGTTTACTTCTTTCTGCATACCTTGATAAACTTGGTACAGTGCAGTAATTGTGTTTTTGGTTACTGACACATGTTCTCATGTTCTTATTGTTTGGTCCACAGGAAAAATGGAGGCTGCTTCCAGCATTTTTAAAGGTAATTGTTTGATATTTAATAATAATTGGTTATTTTTCATGTGATAAGTCATTAGATGGTCTTTTACATTTTTTTTCTTAACTAAATACATTTATTAATCTTGCCCTCGCTTGTATTTGAGAAACATTGATGGTTACCTGCAGCCAGGTGACTCATATAACCTGTTACTCTGTTGCGATCTTTTGTTTTTTCTCTGCTTAGGTGAAAGGCCTGGTGAAACAGCACATAGACTCCTTTAACTATTTCATTAATGTAGAGGTAAGCCGCCAGAATTGAAACCAGATGTAAATTGAGGACCAGTTGGAAGCAAGAGCTCTGTTCCTAATTCTTCACTTTCTACTGCAGATAAAGAAGATAATGAAAGCCAATGAAAAGGTTACAAGCGATGCTGACCCCATGTGGTACTTAAAGTAAGAAACCGACTGCTCTTAAATAGTATTCTCATCGTCTTTAAATACTGAAGTAAATGTACTCGCTGTCAAACCTCTTGTAATACCACTATTTTATCTATTTAGTAAACTAATTGTCAAGTGCTCATGTTTAACTTTTAATTGTAAAATCATTTGTAAGAGTTTTAATTGAGAAGTTACTAAAACTATTGTTTTAATTCTTTTAAGTAAGCCTTTCTTTTGATGAGTTATATATATAATTAATAATGATAAAAACATTTGGGATTTTTTTGTATAGCATATGTTATATTATATATAACCAGACGTAGTCATCAGAACCAGAAAGTTACATTGATGGAGTACTGCCAGCTGAAAGGAGACCTGACCTGATCTTTCTTCCCACTGATGTTCTGTTTCTTGTGCTAGAATCAGTCCCTGGCCCATGTTAGGCTGTCTTTTGTCAATTTCACCAAATAAGAGTAAAGACCATTACCCAAATTCTGTGGTCAAAGTATGCAAGCTTTTCTTTCTAAAGCGGGGTTTGAGAAAATAGCATCAGACATAGGAGACAGTGGGGCTTATAAAGCCCCCAAACCCACAAGACTAGGAGGTTTTCAAGGGTTGGGGATTTGCAGAGAAATATTGGTTATGCAGGAACTTGGCTGAACATTTCCAAATGATTTAGCAGAACGTCTTACCAGGGTGGAACCTAGAGTGCAGGTGGTGGAACATGCCAAATTCCAGAAGATGGGTCAAGACCTAGTCAAAGACAAGTTTTACGTAAAACAGGAATGAGTTTATTTTGACCTTGTAATAAGATGGCTTCTAATCTTAAGATGGTCCCTCACTATGTATGGGGGGGAGGGGGTATGTACAGCTGAATGCAGTTGCCCATGGAGGCCAGAAGAGGGCGTCAGATCTGGAGCTGTCTGATGTGGTGCGGGGCACCCAACTTTGGGTCCTCTTCAAGATCAGTAGTTCATGGTCTTAAAGTGCTGAAGCATCTCCTCAGCCCTGAGGCTGGCTGGTTTCTTCATCCCCTCACTCTGATAGGCCTCAGTCTTCCCTGGAGTTTCATGGCCAGGACACTTTCGAATAGTTTGGTCAGGTTTGCAGAGGGTCCTTGAGTTTGAGTGTCTGGATACTTGCTCACGATTAGATTAAGTTACACATTTTAGCAAGAACACCTCAGCAATTTTTTATGCCATTTTTACTGATTCATATTAGAGGGTACAAATGTCAGTGTCTTTTAACCCTGTTTCCTTGATTAACGTAGTGTCTGTCTTTCAGAATTCTCCATTGCAAGGATGCGATTTTTTTCTTTTTATAACAAGCATCTATGAGATCCTTTAGACAATGCAACTATCGATGTTTTCATCACAAATTTTATTTAATTTAAAAAAATAAAACCAACTCCTGTGTGCTGTGGCACAAGTGCTCTACAGAGAGCTATGTTTACAACCCCTCACCACTGATTTTAATGTGCATTGATGATTCTTGTCCATAGTAGTTGCTACTGTGAGAGAAGTCTCTCTCCCATCATGCCTTCTGCTTTTAGTAGTCCTACGCCCTCGTTGTACCTTTCTGTATATTGTTTTATATCAGTCTAGGCTCATGGTTATTTATTTGTAGTCCAGTATTGTTATTCTCTTGCTCAGATTATCTTAGCTTTGCCATAGGAAATCCTTCAACTTGACACCATGTCCTTTCAAAATGCGCTCTCATGGTGTTTCACCTACTTCTTTACTTTCTGGGACCATGAGATACAATATATACTTTTTTTTTTTTTTTCCTGTCTCCATTTGGGAAGTAAGCACTTCTCCAAGGTGCTTTGGTTGCTTTTATTGGACGGTAGTACTTTTAGGTGAACATAAAGGGTGAACACTAAGGACTTAGCAGATAGCATTAGCAAATGCATGTATATGTACTAACACATCCATGCACACATCTGTAGTTCTGTGTCCCATCTACTCTGTTTCTATCGGAGACTTTCGACGGATGCCTTCTAGTCTCAGCCAACAGGACCAACTCATTCCAATCGACTTCCTTTCCTTCCTCATGACTTTACTCCTGACAGCGAGAAGTTTGGAGCTTGTTATCTATAATTAATTTTAAAACGTTTCAGCCCTATATTATATACAGAGTAACCTCAGGATTGCTGATATGTCTGCAAGAGTAACGTGTTTGCTAACTAGAGGACAGATGTATGCGTCTTTGTATCTGTCTTCAGCTTTACGGGATACAGGACGCGGTCCAGCTGCTACACCAGACTACATTGATTACAGGAGTTAGACCTTTGCCCCAGTACCTCAAAAGCCAAAAGTGCTTCCCTCCCAGCTCTTTTTGTCGTTTTCAAGACACCATTCCTCTGTGTAGTCCTGGCTGTCCTGGAACTCACTCAGTAGACTGTGCTGCCCTTGAACTCAGAGATCTGCCTGCCTCTGCCTTCTGAGTGCTGGGATTAAAATCATGGGTCACCATCACCTGCCCCTCCCACCCTGTTCTTTTTATCCAGTTTCCAACTACTTCTGATAGTTAAGAACAGCATTAGTTTCCTGTTATCCTGTCTTCTTTTGTACCAACGAGCATATATTTGCTCCTCGTTCTCCTTGTAAGTCCTTCCTTTTGTTTAACTCACTAAAGCCCTGAGTGCTCGTGAGGCACAGGCCTGGCCTTACATACTGCTGCTTTCATTAGGCATTTTTATGGAACCATGGCTCCAATATTTCTCTAATAAAACCTGCAGTATCTATTAGAGATCCTTAGGAGGCCAGAGGGATGGCTGTGTGGAGAAAGTGCTGTGCTTGGATCCCACGCCTTCATGTAGAACCTGGGCATAGCAGTGAGTACACCCAGCCACAGCATTGGGGTACCAGACAGGCAGATCCCCAGGGCTTGAATGTAGCCAACTCAGCTGGTGAATTTTCTGTTCAGTGAGAGACCCCGTCTCAAAAAAGAAGGCGAAGGGGCTGGAGACATGGCTTCGGAGTTAAGAGCACTGGCCCTGTATTATTGCTGACAACCCTCTGTAACTCCAGTGCCTGGGGATCCAGTGCCCTCTTCTGGCTTCTGCAGGTGTCGTGCATGCACACAGTGTATTTACATGCAGGCAAAACACCCAAACACATAAACTGAAAATAATCTTTATGAAACATAAGGTGGAGAGCCACAGGGGAAGAAGCTTTGCATTAACATCTGTGCACACGTAAGTGCATGTTCGTACAGCACACACCACACACATACACACACGCACACCACACACATGCACACGCACACACAAACACAAATACACACATGCACGTGCACATGCACACGCACACACACACATGCACACCACACAGAAATACTTTGATAGTGTCTTCCCTCATTTGTAAGGTTCTATGAACTGTCACTTCAAGAAGGTATGCAATTGTCACTTTTGTTTGTCATCCTCAGCAAGGTAGGCACTTGTCAAAGACTGAGGGATCACACACGTGTATGTTTTCTGAGAAGGTATAACTGATAATGAAATAATTTGCTTTTCAGATATCTTAATATCTATGTTGGACTTCCTGATGTTGAAGAAAGCTTCAATGTAACGAGACCAGTGTCCCCCCATGAGGTACCTTGCTCAGACTTGTTTTGATCTAGAGTCTGCTCTTAATCTATACTCTTAAGCATTCTTTCAAATTGAAGCTGGATCCTCTGGATCTTAACCCCTGAACCATTTCTTCAGCTCGACATAAGCAATTTTTACTGGTCAGGAATAGAAAACTTAAACTTTAAAATCTCAGACACTGTTGTAAAAGTTAAAAGAAGTCTAAACCTAACTTCTAGTAGAAGCCACAGGTGGGATTTAACATGAAGAATTACATGCTTAATTTCAGAGAAATTCTCTTTTAAAGCTATACACCACTACATAACTGTCAGTGTAATATGTTGAAGTCCCGGGGCGTTTGCATGTGGTGTCCTGTGTCTTCTTGTGGACCCTTGGTCCCACGCCTGCATGTCAGAGCCGGGCTAAAGCAATGTAGAAAGGATGAAGATCCTTTCGCTTGTCTTCATGCCAAGCTGACACGTGTTCTAAACACAGGTGTGACTCCCCATGCCCTGAGGCAGCGCGTCAGCAGCTCAGTGGGGAAAGTTCAGTTTGCTATGCATGTACTCCTAGTGGGGTTGCTGAAGGGCAGAGGGTCACTGACTGTGTGACTCTGTTCCAGTGCCGTCTGAGGGACATGACGTACTCCGCCCCAATCACAGTGGACATTGAGTATACCCGAGGCAGCCAGAGGGTAATCCGCAACGCCTTACCCATTGGCAGGTGAGAAGCGAGGTTGTTACGGGAGCCACACCGCCTGGAGACCAGCCCCATGACGTGACCTTAAGCCACTTAATTACTCCTCTTTGTCTCACTTCCTCCACTGAAGGGTGTGGGAAATGGTACCTAGCTTATAGAATTACTTTGTGGATCCTTAGGTTAAGGGCCAGACAGAGCTGGCGTTTATTGTAATTGTAGAGCATTCTCTAAAGCTGAGGAAATGCTTCCGTTTCTTCTCCTGACATCAGCAGTGAGTGCTTAGTAGGTCAGTTAGGAGTTCATTGAATTCTGTACTGGGCTTCTTGGTGGATCCTGTACGCAGTTTTCCTAGACGTTTATCTTTGTGTATCAACAGTTTTGGAAGAAGTTACTATCTCCTAGAACATGTTTGAAAACAATGGATAGTATTAGCTAGTAACTTTGGAACTTGGTTTTTCTAGGACAGATGTTGAGTCTTCTGTAGAAATAGCTATGAATTTAAAATGTTTTGGTTTTCTTGAGGTAAACCATGTGTACCTAGACTTTCATTTTAATTTGTTGGAGAATGTGCTTATTTACATCTAATACACACACACACACACAAAATTTATGTGTATAGAAGTATATATGTCTTAGTTAGGGTTTCATTGCTGTGAAGAGATACCATGACCAAGGCAACTCTTAAAAAAGGACAACATTTAATTGGGGCTGGCTTACTGGTTCTGAGGTTCATTCCATTATCATCATGGTGGGAATCATGGCATTGTCTAGGCAGACATGGTGTAGGAGGAGCTGAGAGTTCTGCATCTCAATCAGAAGACAGCCAGGAGAAGACTGCATCCTCAGGCAGCTAGGAGGATGGTCTCAAAGCTCCCCACAACCCCAGTAATGCACTTCCTCCAACAAGGCTATACCTACTTCAACAGGCCACACTTCCTAACAGTACCACTCCCTAGGCCAAGCATAATTCAAACCACCACATATATATTTACATATATTTCTGTCAGTGTATTCTGCACATGAAATCTTTCCAACTTGTTATTTTTATTTTTTCTCCTTCACTTCATTTAGATGGAGCTTTTTTCTTCTCTCTTCTGTCTGCTCTGAAAGGCATGTGTTTTGTTTCTGATTATGTTACTTTAGAATTAAACTGCATTAATTAACAAAGTTTGTCTATATCTTTATTCTCCTAGGAAGAGTAAGATCTTTGAAAGCTTTGGCAGGTCAGATCTGTCCGCGACTTTTAAAATTTTGTCAGCCTTAGTTCCTCTTGCTTTGTTTGGTTTTTTTTTGTTACCCATAAATTCAAAATCATTGTTGTTTTATAAAGTTAACATTTATTTGCATTTCTGTGCATTTGTTTCCTTGTGTGTTTTGTCTGCATGTATATCTCTGTACTACATGTGTGCTTGGTTTCAAAGGGCTGCCAAAGCCAGTATCAGACCCCCTAGAATGGCATTAGAGATGGCTGTGAGCTGCCATGTGGGTGCTGGGAAGCTGAGTCCTTTGGAAGAGCAGCCAGTGCTCTTAACCACAGTCATCAGTCCAGTCCCTTGTTGCTGTTGTTGTTGTTGTTGTTGGTTTGGATTGGTTTGGTTTTTTTGTGCCACATATCTCTTTTCATATCAGACTTTGATTTGGTGTTTATTTTCATTCTTCTGAAGATGGAAAGTTTCTTCCCTAGCTGCCCTCCACATGGTCCTTAACAGAGTACCCACGTGCAGGCTGTCCTCTTGGCCCGAAGTGCTGTCTCCGCAGCTCCCCTTCTGGTGACCTGCCTGGCTCTTGTTTCAAGCCGTCTCTTGAGCAGCTGTGCCATGTTAATCTTAACCATCATCTGCTCATGTTCGGTCCTCTGTTCTGTACAGATAGTACTGTGAGGGCTTTCAGACATGTCTGAGATCCACAGCCTTTCCCCTTGTCTAGTCGTCTAGGAGTCTGCATAGTGTGCTTCAGAGTGCTCTTCTGTGCCCCTCCTACAGCCTGCTCTTCTTCAGAGTCCATCTCTTAGGCTCCCTGAAGTCGCTC
The DNA here is from genome assembly GCA_028551405.1 of Uromys caudimaculatus. NCBI lineage: Eukaryota > Metazoa > Chordata > Mammalia > Rodentia > Muridae > Uromys > Uromys caudimaculatus. Next base: position 96,673,756 of record CM052707.1, read on the forward strand.
ATTCTTTGATGCCTTCTCCCGTTTAGTAATTCTCTTCCCAGCTGTGCCATCGCTGCTCTTCAGCACGGCTGTAGATTCTTGTCGTCTGCGTCAGAAGACGTGTCTGGGGAAATCTTGGTTTTCCCTTGGCTCTCTCCGGGAATGCCTCTTCTAAGTGGTTACACGGAGATGCAGGCCCCTCTGCCCCGTGTGCTCGCCGCAGCTTTTCTGTCAGTCTGTGTGTGATGAAGGCCCCTCTGCCATGCGCTTGCCGCAGCTTTTCTGTCAGTCTGTGTGTGGTAACTTTCTTTTGTTTTACTTTAAACAGAATGCCCATCATGCTCCGAAGTTCAAACTGTGTTCTCACAGGGAAAACCCCAGCAGAGTTTGCCAGACTGAACGAGTGTCCATTAGACCCAGGTATGTGGGTGACTTGGGTGTTCCCCCCACCCTTGCCTCGATCTGTTCCTTCTTTTCCTAGTGCTCTGCGGTAGACTTCCTGCCTTCTGATGACTTATTGGACAAACTGTGTGCATAAAACTGGAGATTTCACACCAGCTTTATTCTGGATTTCTAAACATGTACTGATTCTTCTGTTGTTGGCTTAAAGGTGTTAGCACTCAACTTCCGACTTCCTGGCATGGCCTGTTCTTTCCTTCCACCCCTGCGCAGTAGTTTCTTTTGAGATACTTGATATTTGAGAAGCTCCCAAAGTCGCTGTCTAAAGTGTTCTGAAAAGACCGCAGTAGCTCACGACAGCCTATGTTAAATGCAGAAAAGGGAGAAAAATGAGAACTTCTTTGCTATTGTTTAAGCTCTTAAAATGTGCTCATTTCTAGAGTATTTTTGGTAGAATTTCAGACAGCACAGCCGTTTCTCCTGATGCCTTCGGCTATGACTTAGAGTGATTTGTACTCGCTTTAGTTGAGCTCCTTGCATCAACGGGGATTTTGATGGCGGTGGTGGGTTTTTTGTTTTTTTGTTTTTTTCTTATTTGGTTGACAAGGTCTCATGTAGCACTGGCTGGCCTCAAACACTGTACAGCCAAGGCTGGCCTTGATCACCTGATCCTCTCAGCCCTACCTCCCCGGTGCCCAGCTCACAGGCGTGTGCTACCTCACCTGGTTGCATTTAGGAAGAGTTTAGAAAGAACCTGACTTTCTAGACTCTAACCAAGTTTTTTATAAGTTAAATGTATTACCTTGGTTTTACTTATATTTACAAATAGAACAAAATCTTACTCTATCCTACTCTCAAGTTATGTGGAAAAATGTAGCAACAGCATGTGACTTTTATTCAGTATAAAACGTTATTTTGGGAACTCGTTGTCTGCTGTTATTCCAGATTTGTTAGAAAAGTTGGAGCAAGTATCAGTTTCCATCAGTGATCCCAGTTATTCCTCTGCTTAAGAGATGGACAGATTCATCTGTTTAATACATTTCTTTTTCTGTCTGCCAGGTATACATGTGGATAGTATAGACTGTTTTTTTCTTACCATGATACACTCGATCAAAAGCTACTTGGAGTGGGAAGGGTTTATTTGGCTTACACTTCCAGGTCACCGTCTATCATTGAGGCTAGCCAGGGCAGGAGCTCAAGCAGGAGTTGAAGAAGAAACCATGAAAGAATGGTGCTTTTTGGCTTGCTCCCAGGCTATGTTCCTCAACCTTTCTTGTATAGCCCAGGCCCACCTGCCTAAGGAAGGTGCTGTCCACACAGGCTAGGCCTCCCACATCAATTAGCAACCAAAAAAATGCCTCATAGACAGGCTGCAGAAAAGTCTGATGGAGGCTGTTCCTCAGTTGAGGTTCCCTCTTCCCAGTGTGTCGACAACAGTGTTAACTAGCACACTTGATCCTCTTGTCAGCTTGACATACAAACACATCACTGTTAAACCATAATTTGTCCTTTCTGGCTTTTCCATGTCACAAACTAATATAAAATACAGTGCAATCTTAAAAGTCCCACAGTCTTCAAAATTGCAGCGCTTTAAAGGTGCAAAGGTCTCTTTAAAAATACCAGCTCTCTTAATGTGTGGGCTTCTGTAAAGCCCCAAACAAGTTATGTGCCTTCCTTCTTCCAAGGAGGAACAGGGCACAGTTGTAAACACATCAAGCAAAATCCAAATCCAACAATGTAAAAAGTTCAGTGTCTAACATCTGAGATGTACTCCTGATCTTCTGGCTCCAGAAGGCTTGGACAACTCCATTTCTCTGGTTCTGCCATCCGCAGCTCACATAGCTTGTCACCTAGGCACAGACCAGCTTCACTGCACAGCTGCCCCCATCCTTGGCAGGTGTCCCATGATACTGGCGTCACTGGTATCTTGGGGTCTACACTTGAGCTGAGGCTTCACCTTCACCAGTAGCCTCCCCTGGTCTCTCTCCGGGGACTGGAACACTTCCACATACTGCCAAGCCTCAGTCCTGCTGCCAAATAAGTACCATAGAAGACTTAATTAAAATTAACAAAATCTGCTACCTTCGGGACTGCAGCTTCTGTGTGCGTACCCTGAGGAAATACTTCCCAGATTTCTCATCAGTGATGCTGGTCTCTCATTAATCACAATTGTTTCTTATCTTAGTCCTGCTAACCAACCTCCATTGTCCCAGTAAAACACAGGAGGTTTCACTTCCACAGATTCTTAGTGGAAAATATAACACAAACAGCCCCAATAGAGACTTTGCTTCCCGCTGTATCTTTACAAGCCAGGGCCCCATTGTCTGTATTCTTAGTATTCTTACCTTCCAAACTTCACAGAACAACCCATTAATCTTTGAGTACTCTAAAAATTCTAAATACTTCTGTTGTCTTCCTTAAACCACCACAGAGACACCCCATTTCTGGTTCTGATTTCTGTCCTGTTGGCTTTTCCATTGCTGGGATAAACACTATGGCCAAAAGCACCCTGAAGAGGAAGGATTCAGTTAGCTTACTCTTCCAAATCACAATCCCTCATTGAGGGGAATTAGTTCAGGAACTGAAGCAGGAACCATGAGGGAACACTGATGTCTGGCTTGCTCCCAGGCTTATGTTTATCTCTCTTATATGGCTCTGGCCCATTGGTCTAGGGAGGGAACAGTGGGCTAAGCCCTCTTAACATAAATTAACAGTCAAGATAATGCCCCATAGGCATGCCCACCAGGCCAGTATGATGGAAGCAATTTATCAGTTGAGGGTCCCACTTTGCAGTGTGTCAACTTGACAACAAAACTAATCAGGACAATAGACCAGTCATATACTCTCTGTCTTAAAAAAGGTATATCAACTTCGGTTCTCTTTGTAAAACTGTGTCTGATACTGTCATCAGTTCACAGAGCAATGTCTGCAGCCCTGTCAGATTAATGATTGTTGGTGCCTGAAGTGGTGGTCATAGGCACTTCCCTGTAGTCTGAGCATTAGGGAGGTGGGAACAGGGCCAGTTCAGGGCCAATCCATACTGGTACTCTGCAGACCACCTCAGGAGCACCTTGCCCTCACCTACTTACATTGGGTACAGAAGAGGTGGTGAGCTTTTCTTGTTCCCCTTGGGCAGGTGGCTACTTCATTGTTAAAGGAGTGGAGAAAGTCATTCTTATCCAAGAGCAGCTGTCCAAGAACAGGATCATTGTGGAGGCTGACAGGAAAGGGGCTGTTGGAGCTTCAGTTACCAGGTATGGGAAACAGATGGTGTTTGTCCAAAGAGTGGTCATTTTAGCAAGAATGGCTGGTTGCCTTCTCATGGGAGGGGGCAGCGTTTCTCTCCATAGCAGGCAGTGTATGTACAATTGATTGTGTGTGAGTCTACAAACACAGTATTGGTTTTAAGATTTCAGCAATGGAAATGTGAGACAGCGTTTGAAAGGGCACTAGTCAATTTAAGTTGTATTCTTTATTAATTTATAGCATTAAAGAAACTTTTAAAGAAAAGGCAAAGCACTTTTCAGAGTTTGTACTAGGGAGGGGTGTAGTTTAACTGGCATCTGTTTACTTACAGCTCCACCCATGAGAAAAAAAGTAGAACCAACATGGCCGTGAAACAAGGGCGATTCTATCTGAGACATAACACCCTGTCTGAAGATATACCCATTGTCATCATATTTAAGGTAGGATAACACCCTGTCTGAAGATATACCCATTGTCATCATATTTAAGGTAGGATAACACCCTGTCTGAAGATATACCCATTGTCATCATATTTAAAACTGCAGCTCTCTTCCTGAAAACTACACAGAATTTCTCTGGTTTGTTTTCCATATTAATCAAAATTTTCATCACATTTTATTTATTTTTTGTGCATGCATATAAGTGTTGACATGTATGTATGTGTGAATGTACATGCCACAGTGTATGTGTAGAGGCCACAGGAAAACCTATAGAAGACTGTTCTCTTCCCGCCATGTGGATTCCAGATGAACTTGGCTCATCAGTCTTAACCATAGCACCTGCTGAGCCATCTCACCAGACTAGTGTTTTTTCATATAGAATTAGCATTTTGGCAGGTCGTGATGAATAAGCCTTTTCCACCCTTTTCCTAACCATACAGAGCTACCAAACACCGCCCCGTTATAGTCTCCCATGAGTCTTTCAGGAACTGGTTTGCATATTCATGAGTAGAAATAGATCTGTTTTGTTGATATGTGCAGTGCACATTATTTTACACTTAGCTCCTTTTTGGTTTTATAACTTACATCTTGGATATGCATGATAGTTATACATGCAGACTTGACCCTGACAAAAGCAATATAAGGGAGAAAGGGTTTATTTTGGTTCACAGTTCGTCATGGCAGAAAAATGGCAGAAGCCTGAAGCTGCTGGTCACATTGTACCTGTGGTCAGGGAACAGAGAGGGATAGATGTGTGTGCTCAGCTCACTTTCTCCTTTTCATTAAGTGCAAGACCACAGCCCAGGGAATGGTACCACCTAGAGTGGCTGTGTCTTCCCACCTCAATGATCTAATCAAGACAGTCCCCCACAGCATGTTCAGAAGCCTATCTCTGAGGTGCTTCTAAGTCTCATCAGGGTGACTATTGGGATTAGCTACCACACAGACCTATTATATTTTGACGGACTGTCCTACTTTATTTAACCAGATCCCAGTTCATGGACACAATAGCAGTTGGTAGTAACGTGCTGTGATATGTCATGAGAGCAAGGACATCTGTAGGCTCTATCCACGAATTCTAGATCTGGTCACTTTTACAGACTTCTAGATTCTGTTGTCTCTAAATAAACTGGTGTCCTTACTATATAACTGGATGCTTAAAAGTTTGTTTGAAGTGTTGGCTTAGAACCCGAGAAGCAATTTCCTGTCGAACTGCTTAAGTGATACTCTTCTCAGAAAGCTCCTGTGGTCCATTTACCATGTTGTGAGGTGTGGGTGTGTAACACATGGATCTTGATGACTAGCTTGACTAATGAAGAGCGCAGATGGTCTCAGGAGGCTCAGCACAGCATGCCAGCTGATCCTAGAGACCAGCACTGCTCAGTGGCCACCCTTAAGTTTCACTTTAGGACTCAGCGTTCCTGTGCCGTGGTTGCTTTATAGTAGAAATACCTCCTATCAGCAGGCAGAGATCTCCGAAGTGGCGGGAACTAAGCTGGTTAAAACGGAAAATCCTCTGGAGTAACACGAGACTGAGCCTCTACTCTGAAAGAAGGATCTTCCTGGAAAGCATGGGAGTCAGGAAATCTGGCTTCAAGTCTGGCTTGTGGTTGCGGGTGGGCTCTGCCCCTGGTCATACACAGGTATTGACTGGATGCTGCCTAGGGAGAAGTAACCGTATTTGAGATACAGTCATATGAAGAAGAGTCTGTGGAATATTTTTATGTTTAGCTTAATATGCTTCTGAGTTCTATAAAGGACAGTCATTAATTTTTTTACCAGAAGACACTGATAATCACAGGACCATTTCATCAGTAGTCCAGAGAGTCTCACACATGTCTGCTCTTTTACTTCCTTTCTTTGAAGTTTGGCTGTTCAAGCACAGAAGGAATTTATATATATATATACATACAATATATATATATATTATATATATTATATATATGTTGATGGCTTTTCTTAGAAGAATCCTACAGCTCCCAACAGGGTCTCATGCACACACACGGTGATGGAGAAACGTTACTTGTCAGCTTGAAATTACATCTTCAGCAGAGGGCAGTATGTCTCCATGTATCCGTGGGACTTTTTTTTCCCCACAGTTTTGAATGTGACTAGCATTTCTGTTTTTAGACTAGGAGTGTTAATTAATCAGAAAGTGTAAGATCTCTTTATCATGTGTAATGAGAGACGCATGCATGGATTAAAACCTGAAAAGCTTTGAACACTCCTTTTTTTTTTTTTTTTGACTAGATGACAAAGTTTAATAAAACAATTTCTCTTGTTGCAAATTTGTTTGATATTTATGTTGAAAACATAAACAGATGTAGCTGACTTAAATTCTATCTAGAAAAAAAAGGCTATGAATTAACAATCTGTCGTTTTTATGATGTAGCCAGTTTTAAAAAAACGAAGAAAGGCTCTGAAAGGTATAGCGTGTTTTCGTATTTTACAGGTCTTTTTCCTGTGACTTGTAATATACATAACAGCTTATTTTGTGTTTTACTGAACAATAGACTATGGCATCTGTCTGCACCTTCATCGTTAGTGATTTTTATATGCATAATTGATTTTTCAGTTTCCTAGAGGAGGATTTAGGTATCTTTTTCTTTCTTCTTTTTTTTTTTCAATTCGGATGTTTTCAGTCTTACATACACACTGAGACTTTGAAATGTGGTCAGTATTGTGTGTGCTTTCCAGAAATGTGTTTATTACTGACAAGACAAGCAGTGTCTAACATTTAAGATAAGCATTTAACTTTTTTTTTTTGGGGTCATGTACAGTTGTCACTCTAGTCCTCTCCTTCAGGAGTGTTCAGTCCACTGCTGACAACTGTATGCTTATCACCTCTCACATTTCTACCTGGGTGACAGTGCAGGTCCTGGAGATGTTAAAAGCACACAGAGTTAGCCTAAATTTCCATTTCTCCACTTAGCAGCTGTGTGACCTTGGGCAGAATTCTTAACCTCTATGAGTCCTGAATAACTCATGTATCAAGGGAAAATTCACCTCTGAAGCACAAATGAAGTCACATGTTCCCAGGATAGAAGGCCTCCGCTTTGCTCAGCCTTCCTTACCCACTTTTGTCAGAAGCTGAGGAGAATAAACTGGGCTGCCAGAGAGGTACATCATTTCTCTTTGTGTGGGGTGGCTCTAACCCACACGCTGAGCATCATTAGGACATGGTGGTTGTTGATTGTAACCAAAAATGAGCTAAAAGTGGCGAGAGCGTCAGGGTTTCCCAATGCCACAGCGAGTCTTAGTCTTACGGGTCGGCTTGTAAGGCCTGGAGCATCTGTATTTATGGGCCTGATTCGCCACAGAGGTTCTCCTGCCCATGAATCTTCCTGTCTTCCCACTTTGTGTCACAAGCTTTCAGCACTTACACTGTGGTGGCTTTTGTAGCCCAAAAGGATCTTGGGAGCTGGGCTTTGTTTCTTAGACACCAACTTCTGTGGGTGTTTTTTATCTTTAAAGAGAAACAACTGCAGATTTAAAGAAGTCATCACTGTTCCCTTATCTATCAGGACTGCTGTTAGCAATAAATAATTTCAGCTACTTTATAGAAAACCAGAGCTTGCTGAACCTTGGCTGTATTGGAAGTCGCCTTCATTAGAATCCTTACCCAATGTATTTCTCTCTCCATAGGTGCAAGTCATTCTCCCGTGCTCACTAGCAGCTTCTTTTTCCTACCTTTAAAAGTTAGACTTTGTCGATGTTTGAGGACAGTTTCATGCCACTTTCTAAAGAGTGCCTCTCCTGGGTTTTGTGCAGGGTTATTGATCATGTGACCATTGGTGACTTTCAGACAAACATTACCTCGGCCATTTTCCCCTAAGGTTATTATTGTGTAGCATTTTCTTGTGACTTATTAGTGGGATTGATGAGGTTTCAGGAGTACAAAGAGTTCTACATAATGCTACTTTTCAGGTGCCTGAATTATGTCTGTAAAGCAAAATGGGTGGGCATTTTGTTTGTTTCCATGGCGACGTGGTCATCTGTTTGTAGCCATGACTGCTGAAGGCTAAACAGTGCTGAAGTTGATTTAGTCTTTGGAGCTGACGCTCCTTTGATGGTGCTTGACTGAGTTACGGCCCCTGCGTTTCAGTGACTTGACAGGAATTGCTTAGGCTTTTGCTGGAAAGCTGGGGCAGTCCACATGCTTTCTGCTTATGGTGTCTTTCACCATTGCTTGGCATAGTTTCTTTTACAGCCTAGGCATGCGAGGAGGGCCCAAGCATTCTGTTTAGATTTATTTTAAACCATTCAAAAGTGATAAACGATTTTAAAACTACTACTTAAATTCCACACTGGGACACCGTAAGTGGCCAGCCAAATGATGATGGAGGAAGGATTTGTTTTTATTGAATTTGTTACTATTACACACCAAAGTAGCCGATCAAGTTTGTAGTCTCTTTGTACTTAGAGATTACTGAAGTAGAAATTACTAAGAAAAGCCCAGTGGCCTCCAATGTAATGGTTCAGATGTTAGCATGCCTAGTTTTTGTTCCTTTGTTTAAAATGTTAAAACTGGTCATTTTGTAATCATAAAAGGCTATTTAATGAATTTGTATGTTTTTTAAAATAATGACATTTATCTTTAGCAGCTACTTGAGTAGATGCTTCTTATCAAGTTAGAGATAGAAGGTCTACAAAAATGAATAAGAATGTGATCTGAGTCTTGAGAATTTGTTTGTAAAGGAAAAGCAAAGCCACTTGTGGGAGGGCATGCCTATAATCCTAGCACTTGGGAAGCTGAGGCAGGAGGATTAAAAGTCCAAGGCTAGTTTGTCTCAAATAAAATTAAATGTTCAAATAGTGGATTTAATTGCTACCGTTTTTACATTTGCTGTCTGAGCTGTGTATGAATTATCACCCTGTTGTGTGGCTTTTCCTGGGGAGACCTGGACAAACATGTTTGCACCTCAGATGAGTAACATCTGACCAATGAAATGGGTCCATTGTAGTTTAGCTTGGTGAACCAGTGAGTTTCTTGGGGCTCCTTATAGGAGAATGAGTGACTGAAGGCAGCTGCATACCAAAAGAGCTGTGCCAGCCTGGGTGACAGCTCACGAGAGCCACGTTCCCTGTTCAGCTTGAAGGCATTTTCAATGAAGGATCTGCTCCCCACAACAGTTTGTTCAAAGTTCTATAACTCTGGAGAAGGACCTGAGTTTTTAAATTTTGTTTTGTTTTGCTTTATTTTGTTTTTGAGACAAAGTCTCACTATCTAGCGCTGATTAGTCTAGAACTCACTGTGTAGATCAGGCTAGCCTAGACCTCAAGAGATCTGCCAGACTTTGAACTCACAGAGATCTGCCTGCCTCTGCCACTTGAATACTGGGATTAAAGGCATATACCACCACACACCTGGCTAAGTCCTAAAATTTTCTACGTCTTGTAAGGTTCATCAGTGTCCTGAGTCCCTGAAGTTTCTTCAATTTCCTGAGTTTTGTCAGCCTCCCTCTTTGCTTTAGGAGGGGATATGCCAACTCAGAAGTACAACTTAGAAATGTAGTAAGAGGTTTTTTCTGTTATTGTTGTTTTTGTTTGTTTGTTGTTTAAACCTCTGAGCTTTCTCACCTCTTCATGGGTGCCCTGTTGATTTGGCAGCAGGAGCAAGCAGGGGATTCCAGAGCCTGTAAAACCAGGCCTCCAAAGCTGGGTCACTTCTTCCCACAGAGGGGAGTCACCAAGTGAACTCTGTGCTCAGAGGAGTTGGCGCGAGGGGACTTGGGGACAGTTTCAAACTCCCCTCAGTTGGTATAAAAGGGACATATCAACTTAGTTAGCATCATCCCCAAGGTCTTCAGAATTGAAGGTCAAATGTGTGATCATAGAACTTTGAGCTGGAAGGGCGCCATTGCTGCTGCTCCTGCACCTGCGGTAGAAGGAAGTATATGACAGTGGTAGAGTTGGCACGGTCTCAGGGAGAACACCAAGGAGTCACAGCTTCCAGATGGAGGCCCGCCCTCTCAGTGGTTCATAGGACAATACCCTTGGAGTTCTGCACTGGAACTGGGGACTCAGTTTCCTTCTCTTTTGTGTGGAAGAGAACTGAGAAGACAAGCGACAAGCTTGACTGGACAGTTACCCACTTGTTCGGTCTTCTCTCAAAGCTGAAGGAAGACATTTTGATGCAAACACGACTTTCCCCTGACTTCTAAGAAACAGGTCATTCTGACATCCAGAGAGGTTAGTGGGCTTATGCTGTGGCAGCATTCCAGGCAAGGATCTGAAAAAGTGAATGGGCATAGGATCACGTGGGACCTGCAGAGGCGCGCAGTCACTGCCACTAGGAACACTTAGGAGGGTTCCTTAGGCCAGCTAAGTATGTTCTGAGTTTTAATTATCTCTTTAAAGTTTGCAGAGTATATGGTATCTTTAGAATATGGAACGAAGACATCCCTTTGGAAAATTCTTTCTGTGTAAATATGAGTGATTTGATGATTTTCAGAAAGAGATAATCTTGTGGCAAAACTAGTCAGGGTCACACTTAGGTTCAGCAGTGTTCTTTTCTGACTTACTACCCTTTGGGAGTCTTGCTTTTATTTGCTCTTGTTACAGTGACCAGGCCTCTCCACCAGATTTCCCAACTTCATTTCTTCATGGTAAAACTCTTAGAATATTTTTAAAAATTGAGAGGTCTGTACACATGCAGAAAAATGCTTGAGGATGTTTGATTTCCTCTTCCTAATGACAATTTCTCTCTCAGGTTCTCATGCAGCCCGGGCTGTGTCTGCCGATGCCAGATGGCACCATTTCTGAGGGAAGAGCTGGCTTTTGCTTAGAAGTAATACCCACAGACAATGGCAGATTAGCATAAGCAAATGTCAGTGAGGAAACACAAAGCCATCACTCTGCCATCTTTTCTTCCCTTCCTAGGCCATGGGTGTTGAGAGTGACCAGGAAATTGTGCAGATGATTGGAACAGAGGAGCACGTGATGGCTGCATTTGGGCCCAGCTTGGAGGAGTGCCAGAAAGCTCAGATCTTCACCCAGATGCAGGTGTGTCCTGTCATGATGTCTTTTGCTGTGAATTGAGACAAGTGCAGTGCTGTTCATCTCAGTAAGCCACCACTGAAGTGGCTTTGGGGGTGTGGATTTGGGAAGACTGCTGAGGAGAAGATGAACACTGAAGTTCTTTTGACTCACTTCTGTAAACTGGAGGAATGAGTTTGCCTGCATGCTGCGCATCGTCAGCCTACGTGGGCAGGAGACTTCTTGTGTGCTGTGGTACCAAGCACCACTTCCCCTATTATGGTACACTTTTAAAACTTTGGCAGTGCTAATCTGAGATTTGCCTGTTTCACACACACTCATTCTCTCTCTCTCTCTCTCTCTCTCTCTCTCTCTCTCTCTCTCTCTCTCTCTCTCTCTCTCTTTGGTTTCTCGAGACAGGGTTTCTCTGTATAGCCCTGGCTGGTCCTGGAACTCAACTCTGTAGACCAGGCTAGCCTCGAACTCAGAAATCCACCTGCCTCTGCCTCCCAAGTGCTGGGATTAAAGGCGTGCGCCACTGCTGCCCGGCTCATTTTCTCTTTACTGTCCTTTTGGTGGTGGTGTTGGGGCATGTAGCCATGATTAAACACCATGTCCAAAAGCAACGAAAGGAAGACTTCATTTTGGTTGGAGCAGGAAGCAGGAGCAGGAGGCTGATCACATTTGTGTCCACACAAAGGAAGTGGCAAGAGAGCAGGAATTGGGGCAAGGCCACTGTCACATCCTTCCCTCCTCCCAGTGACATACTTCCTCTAACATAGCTCAACCGCTTGAAGGTTCCATAACCACCATCTGGGGACCAAGTGTCCAGATACATGAGGGGAGACATTTCTCATGTAATACTACAGGGACCAAAACCAGGGTTTTGTACCTGCTAAGCAGGCACTCTGCCAATGAGCTATGTCCTTAGCTCTTAATATCCATTTCATTTCCAGCTTCCAATTGTATCTATTCGGTCTTCATCCTATTTTCTGAATTCCTAATTACTGTAAGATCAAGAAAGGTTCAAGAATAGTTTTTTATTACCTCAGGGTCTTCACTGACCTCAGGCACGCCTGGTGAGACCCTTGGAATCTGAGGACAAGACTCTAAGATGATGTTAGGGAAACCCATGTGTATAAACATACTTTAAAAATTATACTTCTTAAAAAAGTTATACTTCTTTTTTCATGTGTGAGAGTCTCAATACTTGGACTCTTTTTCATAGTGTGTTGGCTTACACTAAGCCCATGGTTCGTGTGGCAGCCCTGTGCCCCCTGGGAGCTAGGGAGGTGCCTCTGTAGAACTAGAAGAGGCGGTTTGAATCTGTCTCTGTGCACATTGTCTAGCCTGTGAGGTACGGGAAAATGCAAATCCTTGCTTTCTTTCCTTTGGCCACCTGGGATGAGTGTAGAGAGAGCATTCCCGCCTAATGTCTGTCTGTCTGTTCTGAAATCAAGTCAGTCTTGATGTTTTTTAGATTAAGTCACTCTGAGGAAGCTTAATATCATACTTACGTATTCATAACTCCAAAGCATAGCTCACTACAGACTGGTTTTTGCTGCTTTCTCCTTTCCTCTTTCTCTGTGGATAATTGACACAAATAATTGGCAAGCAACATCAGGAAACATTATTTGGCTTAGGGATACTATTTTTGGCCTTTCTTGAAGGTGAAATATTTGATAGTCATGAATCTTCATTAAAAAGTTAAGGAATCATGTCCAGGATCTAAGAACATAAACAGGAAACATTAAGAAATGTGCAGGAAGTAGAAACTGAACACCAGTCATTTGAACAGGAACACCTTTGGGAGATGTGCTGCTCTGTCTGTGACAAAAGAGTGGCCTCCTGATGGCAGAGTGCTCTGCCGAGCTCCCCTACACAGTTTAACTGTGTTGGTCAGATAGCCCTCAGCATTGCTGATGGCAGAGGGCTCTGCCGAGCTCCTTACACACACAGTTCAGCCACAGCTGGTCAGATAGCCCTCAGCATTACCAAACTGAAGCAAGGGCAGCACAGTGGGTTGGAAACTCACATTCACATCCATCAATACACACGGATGGAAACTTTCCAGCTACCTCGATTAGATTGGGTCAGAGAGAAGATGGAAGAAAGATAGAATTAGTTAACATAAGGAAGACAAATGTTTTGTTTCCCTGAACAGAAAGTGTGAATTTGCAAGTGTTTACCGTCTGCGTGCTGGGTTAATAGTAATCCACATGGTAAGTACACTGAGCATGTAGTATTGGGTATGAAGCATGAGCAGCCTCTTGCTCTGAATGAGGACAAAAGCAAGAGCACGTCGTTGTGGAGTGGTGGTGTGTGACAGAACTTCTCTTGGGAGACAAACACACATGTGTGTTCACTCCAGATAAGAATCTCACGACAGACCAACGGATGGATAGCACCAAAGTCAAACTTGGTGAACCAATGAATTTTATTGGAAGAGGATTGTAAGAGGGTTGCTTACAGGAGCAGAAATGACTCAGACAGCTGCATCACCAAGCCCACCCCAGCATCCTGAGTGAATCTCAAAAGCTGGGAAGCTGGAACACACTGCACAGCTTGCAAGAAGCTCAAGAGGTTGGAGAGTGTCTCTTCCAGGCAGCTCCCTGGGTTCTGCTTTTTCCAGGCAGCTGGTTTTTAGAGTTTTCTTTGCTGCTCTGCTTACCTAAGAGGTGAACTCTCAGCTTTAATTGGTTAATCTGGCAGAGAGGGGCCGAGTGCATCTGGTCAATTGTAGGGACTTCCTGAAGCTATCTTGAGTTGTTTATCTTCCTGCTCATGGGGCTTCCCTGCAGGATGGAATGTTTCCATCTTGGAGAAAACTGTTAGACCATAATTGGCCCTTTTGAAGATGTGGTACTTCTGTGGATTGCTTAAAGTGTAGGGTGTTTTGTTTTTGTGCCTGTTTTTAGCCTGTGCCATTTCGCCTTAGCTCTCTGATGCTTATGTTTTTCATCATTGTCCAGGGATCTAGTGTGTAGAAAAGGTGCTCAGCTTTTGGGGGGGATGTTGCTAGGGATAATATTTTGGCCTACCTGAGAACATTGGCCCTTCCTGCAGCCCTCACTGTGAGAAAGGGACATGGTTGGATACCCAGGAAAGGCATGGCATGTAAGCTACATCGGAAGGGATTCCCCTCTCCTTTGTGTCCCTCTCGTTTTTGCTTCAAAGAAGTGAGGACTCTTGTGCTCTTTCCCAAAGGGAAAAGTTTTGTGAGGACACTTCTGTTTAGAGAGCACCAAGCTGCCTCTGTACCAGGCTTACTTCCATCTGTTCTTTGTGGTCGCCTTCTAAGAAGTCACCAGGAAGTGCTTCCCGCTGGGTCTGCCTCTATCTAGGCATATAACTGTAATCACAACTGTAACTACAAAGTGTGCAGTACCTCCATTGTCCACGAGTCTCCTGAGGTCCTGTGTTCACCTCCACCTTCTGACCCCTCTGGCATTATGATGGCTTTACCTTACCTTATTGTTCCAGAACTTTATGTACAGAATCAGGTTGTATACATGTGTCTGGCGTTTGCTGAGCATACTGTGTGAGATTCTCCTAGGGTTGTTGATTGTGGTTTGCTGTCTTTCATGTTGTTTATCCATGTGCCTTGTCCCTGTACTGCTAACAACGTCCCTTCTAACGGCGGTAGCGTCCCTTCTGATGGCGGTAGCACTGATGGCTGTAGCGGATCCCCTCTGGGTTGATGTTCGTTTGGATCTTTCTGCTTTGGCTTTTATGGACAGTGCTGCCCTTAACAAATCTTTGTATAGATAAATTTTCATTTCTTTTGTATAAATACTTAGGAGTAGAATTACTGGGCCTTAGAACAGTGCATAAAGTCAAAACTACCAAACTTTTCCAATCTGCACACGACTGTACCATTTTGCATTACCAGCTGCAGTGTTCAAGTCTGGTTGCTTCTTGTTCTCATAGTGTTTGGTGTTGTGTCTTTTTAATTTTGGATGTTCTAGCAGGGATACAGAATTATCTTATTGCAGCTGTAATCATTTTTCTAATGGCAAACTATGTAGAGCACTTTTTCATGTATGAATTGGTCTGGGATCCTATCTGTGAGATTCATTTGTTCACTGCCTTCGTTAAGCTGTTGATCTTTTTCATAATGAATTTCAGGGACCTTTTAAAATGAAGTCTGAGCCAGGCAGTGGTGGCACAGTCTTTAGTCCCAGCACTTGGGAGGCAGAGGCAGGCAGATTTCTGAGTTCGAGGCCAGCCTGGTCTACAGAGTGAGTTCCAGGACAGCCAGGGCTACACAGAGAAACTTTGTCTCTAAAACCCCAAAAAGATCAAAACAACAACAACAGAGGCCTGGCCGGAAGTCTTGTGTCTAACTTTTGCATTGTGAACCCACCCATTTCACTGCCTTTCAGCTCTTTTTCTTTCAGTGTTGTCTAACTTTGAAAAACAAAAACCTAAATTATCAAAAACCTTTCTGGGTGTCTTTACAATTATTAATCTATATCCCGTTTAAAGATATACTTGCCTACTCTACATTAGGATATTGTCTGTGTCTTTCTAGAAGCCATATAGTTTAGTTTCCATGTTAAGTCTAAAATCTTTTTTGTTGTGTTTTGTTTTTGTTTTTATTTTTGTTTTTCAAGACTAGGTAGTCCAGGCTGGCCTCGAACTCAGAGATCTTAGTGCACCACCACCTCTGAGCAGGTCGAAAGTCTTGTCTCAGATCACTTCTTCCTTTCCATGTAAGATGGAGGCCAGGCTCCTTGTCTGTGTTTGTTACCGGGCTATGTCTCACCATCGATTTTTGAAAGGACAGTTTCTTTCTTGTCTTGTGGCTTTTGTCAAGAGTCAGTTGACCACTCAGCGTAAGGTTCTTTTTGGACTTGTGATTTGCTTCAATTTTTCACTCTCTATGCTATCATTACATAATTTTCATCACTGAGGGGGTTTTGTTTGGTTTTTTGAGACAGGGTCTCTATGTAGCCCAGGCGGCCTTGAACTCACAGAGATGCACCTGCCTCTGCCTCCCAAGGGTTGAGATGAAAGACTGTGATATCAGCACCCAGCTAC
The DNA here is from genome assembly GCA_028551405.1 of Uromys caudimaculatus. Lineage (NCBI taxonomy): Eukaryota > Metazoa > Chordata > Mammalia > Rodentia > Muridae > Uromys > Uromys caudimaculatus. The sequence goes on from CM052707.1 coordinate 96,689,841, forward strand.
TGTAGGCTTAGAGTTGAAATCTGGGTTGTTTCAGCTATGCAAGTCCTTCCATAGCTATGTAAATTATAGAACCTAGGACTTTAGAATCACCTAATTTGGGGCTTTTTAAAACCTGCTAGGAATAAAATGATCTATTATGAATTTATTGGTTATTTGAGAAAGATTTTATAAAGGTAAGTCACGTTTAGACATTATCAAGCCATCTAGTTTATGACAGTGTCTTAATCCTGGATTTATTTCAGTTTTGTTTTCTCTGTAGCTCTTATCATAGCAGTCTTCACGTGGTTTGTTTCTTTATGGGAAACTCCGCATCCCACAGTGACATTCTGAGTGAAGAGTTGATGGCTGCCTAGACATATACATACAAACACATTTTTCATCTATGGTTTCTCGATTTCCTACAAACAATTATGTATCAATTTTATAGGAACAAGACAATTTAGAAATCAAAAAGGAACTGTAGACAATGGGCTCTATTGTTTTGTTATTGATTCGTGATGTTGAGTCTTTGTTCCCAACCAGCCATCTGTGTAACCGGGGTCCTTGCTCTTTTTGCTTCAGGCCAGCACTAATAAGATGATCTCCAGTAATTTAATTCAAGCACTACTTTGTTTTTTATAGGCGCTGAAGTATATAGGGAATAAAGTAAGAAGACAAAGAATGTGGGGAGGTGGACCAAAGAAAACCAAAATAGAAGAAGCAAGAGAACTCCTGGCTTCTACCATTCTGACCCATGTCCCAGTGAGTAATTCCAGCTATGAATAGTACTTGTGAGACTCAGTAGTTCCTTCTAAAGACTCTTGAGTAATGGCGTGTGCTGTTTGAAGTGTATTCTAAAGAGGACTGGACTGTCCCACTGGAATGTAGCCCCCAGCAGCAGAGGTTGCAGCCAGTGTTGGCTGAGATCATCCCCAACACCTCGAATTCCAGAGTTTCCAGTGTCCAGCCTCCATCACTTACGAGGAAGTTCATCCATGGTAGCCGGATGGCTTGCTTTGTTGCCTGACTGGTGAGTGTACAGAGAGAAGGCTGGAGCCTGTCTGCTGGCCTTGAAGTAGTCCTGTTTATTTCCTCTTAACCCATCAACCATGTGGCATGTGGTGTATCGCCAGGAGTCAGCCTTTCCCTCATTGAATGTGCGCGATCCTTTTGCTAAGTCAGAGCTACCAACTGTTCCATCATGGATGGTCTAACTTCAGGATTGCAAACTGCAGGGAATCTGGAAGTGGACTGGCCTGTGGTGGCAGTCAGGTTCAGTTTTCTAACCTTAAAACACTTTGAGCAAATAATGCATACATCTACACTGCTCTGTGGCTTCTGGTTATGTGTCTGTGATCTAATTCAGAGAATTATAAAGTTGTTATTGAAGCTATATCTGAACCAAATTTTAAGTTCTTTAGGATAATTGAAAAGAGTTTAAAATTCAAAACAACAAAAGTGCGTAATGGGAACAGGCAATCAGAGCTTTGAAGCTGAGATATGGTTGTTCAGATCCTGGTTTTGTACTCTTGGTTTTCCTTGCTCTAATTTGAATTTCTCTGAACTTAAGTTTCTTCATTAGCATAATGAAGTAAGACTACTTCCTCCCAAGTCTCTTTTCGATTATTCAGGGATGCAGGCTATGCAGAGAGCTCTTGTTTCCCAGCCCTCTAAGATGGTGTAGGAGCCTGGCTTACCTTAATACTGTAATGGCAGAACAGGCCTCTTTGATACTGCTGGCAGTGTAGACCTTTGCTAAATTTGAGTCATAAAGCACAATTTCTTTGCTCTTTTGCAAAGAGACTGAAGTACTATTTCTAAATGTGGACTATACATATTTCAGTAAAGAATAGATGAATTAAGAAAAGACTTAACAGTTTTCAATTAGTTTAAGACAGTTTTTGTTTTAAACCCAAGTTAAAACTTTGGGAGCAATATAGGAACTAAGATATTACCAAGCTAAAGCAATACTGTTTGTTGTTCTTCAAGACCCAGGTTCAAGAGCACCCTCTGGACTACTGCCTGGGAATGGGCTAGCAATAGTGACACTTTGCCCTAGACCCATGGAGTCAGAAGCTCCAGAGTGAACCTCAGTCTGGCCATATACATTTTGACAAGTCTCAGGTGCCTGTGACACATACATAGATTTGAAAGCCTTCACCAGTAAGAGCAGTGAGATCCAAAAGTTCCCAGGGTTCTGTTGACATTGGCCTGCAGCATTCCATGCTCATTTTAGAGTGTTTTAACCATTTCAAGTTGTTTGTGTTCACGTCCCCGAGGAACTGCTCTTGGTCGTCCACGAGTCACATCAACCACTACAGTTGAGCGTCCCCACTTCCCGCGTGATTCTTTATAACGTTCCCCTGTGCGCAGAGGGGATTTCAGTTTAGGTCTCAGGTTGGGTTTCTAGCATACAGTCGTTAAAAAGGGAGGTGGGTAAAATGAGTTACACAGTTAGCAGGAATGATTGCTATGAATATTTATGTTTACTTTTGCCTGCAAGTCCACTAGTATTTATGTAAGTGAAAGGGGAATGTGAACTGGGCTTTGTTGAAAATTAAAAAATGCGATTAATAAAATTTTTATATTTCTCATTGATAAGCAAAACAACCATTATCAGTTATTAAACAGCTAGAAGAGTTAGATGATCAATGCAACTTACCCAACATTAAGATCAGGAAAATAAAATGTAACATAGAGTTTTGTAAATACTGAGAATATAAATTATTTATTATCACTGCATAACTAAAGAGCTTCAAACCTCAGTGGCTGAATATGACTGTGTTGTATCATTGGTCTGTGTTCACTAGCCTTCACCCAAAGTTAGAGAGGGATTTTTGTCATGGGCTGTCATGAAGTTGCAAATGGTAGCTGAGAGTGGAGTCATCTGATGGGTTTCCTGAGCTGGATGTCCACCATGGCCTCCTCACTCATAGAAAAATGCATTGCTTTTCTCATAGTGTCCTGGGCTTGCCCTCTGATGCCTCAGGGCTGAGACAGGTAGGGAAAGGGCCGTGTACTTAAGGGTCAGTCTAGACCTGGTGTGGTATCATTTCTGCTATATCTCAGTCGGACTCACCACAGGCCAGTCCGCAGTAGGCAGTGGCTGGCAGTCTGCAGTGGGCAGTGGCTGGCTTCTACACTGGGCAGTGGCTGGCAGTCCACAGTGGGCAGTGGCTGGCAGTCCACAGTAGGCGGTGACTGGCAGTCCGCAGTGGGCAGTGACTGGCAGTCCACAGTGGGCAGTGACTGGCAGTCCGCAGTGGGCAGTGACTGGCAATCCTCAGTGGGCAGTGACTGGCAGTCCGCAGTGGGCAGTGGCTGGCAGTCCGCAGTGGGCAGTGGCTGGCTTCCACAGTGGGCAGTGACTGGCTTCCACAGTGGGCAGTGACTGGCAGTCCGCAGTGGGCAGTGGCTGGCTTCCGCAGTGGGCAGTGGCTGACTTCCGCAGTGGGCAGTGGCTGGCAGTCCACAGTGGGCAGTGGCTGGCTTCCACAGTGGGCAGTGGCTGGCTTCTACAATGGGCAGTGACTGGCAGTCCGCAGTGGGCAGTGGCTGGCTTCCACAGTGGGCAGTGACTGGCAGTCCGCAGTGGGCAGTGGCTGACTTCCACAGTGGGCAGTGACTGACTTCCGCAGTGGGCAGTG
>CM052707.1:96701305-96741219 GCA_028551405.1 Uromys caudimaculatus
ACAATGGGTTTCAAAGGCAAAAAAAAAAAAAAAAAGACTGCGTTTGAATCTGTAGGACAGTGTAGAGACTGTCTCCTAAACCGTCCTTTACTTGGTGACTGTGGATGTCTCCTATTAGGAGTTCCAATCATTTCTCTTGGCAGTGTTTGAAATACAAGTGCTTCCTGTTTATTGGACTTGGATCTTGCAAGTTTGCTAAACTCACTACTTCTTCATAGAGTCCCGTGATCGTCTCTGTCCATGGTGTGCTATCCTCAAGTCAAGGCAGCCTTAGGGCTTCCTTGCCATTATTGATATCCCCCGCCCCCGCCCCCCGCTTTGCCCCATTGAGCTGCATGGCTCCTCCACTGTGAGCTGAGAAGGGATATGAAGATAGCCATTCTTCCTTGTTCCCGACGGGCTGGGTCCCTGCTGTGTAGCTGTGTAGTGGTCCTTGGCCCCCAAGGAAGCTGGGTTTGGGGTCCCCCCATCTCTCTGGCATGGCACCTTTGCCTTGACATTAGTGACCAGCATTGCTGGTCTTCCTGCAGGGGCAGCCTGCTGCTCTTCATTCTAGTCCTTCCTCCACCCCTGCCCTTCTCTGACTGCAGGCTTCTCTTGCCTCCTGGGCATGCTAGGCAGGTTTCCTGACCCTTCCCCAGTGGCTTGCACATTCACTCCATATGCAAGAAAATACAGGCAACTAGACAGAGGTCACTTGCCTTTGTTCCAACAAAGATGTCTTTCTCATGGTGTCATTACTGTTTTATGAGCAGCCCATGGGGGAAAGAAAGAAAACTTGTGAGTGTTAAACACCGAAGAATCTAAACTCGCGTGATAACCCCCAGTTGGCCTTAAAGCTGTCTGTAGGGTTTGGGCTGTGTCTTTCGTCCCCTGTAGGGTCCCCTGTTCTTGTTGTGTCCCCTGTCTGTGCCTTCAGACAGTGGAGGTTACTGGAGTTGAGCTTCATTTAAGAGGAAATACAGACTTGACTTTATATATGATTTTTTTCCTTGAATGTTGTGTTTTTCAGGTCTTGCCATGATGTTGTACTGGTTTTTTTGTTCATTTTCATTGGTTGCTAATGTACTCGTATAAGGATATCTCAGCTTATCTAAATATTACATGTATAGGTTGGATTTTATAGCTGATACCAGTGGTCCTGTCCTTATACAGCTAAATGTAGATTTCAATAGGAAACTGATTCATCTTCCCCCCCCCCCCCCCACACACCTCATTTTGGTTTTTGAGACAGGGTTTTCTCTGAAGCCCTGGCTATACTGGAACTTGCTCTGTAGACCAGGCTGGCCTCGCTTCTGGTGACTTGTTAGGAATGCAGATTACTTGCTTTCCTGTGATCTGCTGAACCAGAAACTTCACCTTGTCAGCATACGACTGCACCAGCCAGTGTTGAGGACGCCGCCGCTGCTCTGGAGGACGGCGCTGGGGAGCAGAGCTGTGGCAGTCTTCTGAGGAGTTATGGCAGTTTAGTTCCTACCAGTAGTACACAGAGGCTCAGCCAGCATTCTGTCTTGCATGTTCTCAGATTTGTCTTCTCAGTGCCTTTCTTTGTAAATTAGAAGTTGGCCATTTGTTGGTGAGCATCACCTCTGCCCCCAGTCAGCATCACTGCAATGTTTGACATATATTCCTCAGAACTTTGTACAGATGCATTGCGTTGAATCTTTACAAAAATATACTGTTTTTTGTTTTAAAAAATGTCTTTTTTAAAAAAAAACTAACAACAAAAATAGGTCCCTGATTAAGACCTAAGTTTAATCATTGTGTACTTTTTTTTCTAGCTCTTATCTCTACTTTTTGAAGATTTGTTTAAAAAGTTTAATTCAGAAATGAAAAAGATTGCAGACCAAGTTATTCCTAAACAAAGAGCAGCCCAGTTTGACGTTGTGAAACACATGCGCCAAGATCAGATTACCAATGGCATGGTCAATGCCATCTCCACGGTGAGTCTCCAGCATGCTTTGCAGTTTGTGACTTCATTGAGTGGACTAGAAATGGAAAGGACTCTGGGAACCTACGTGACAGAGGTAGAGATCATAAATGATACATTTACATCAAAGGCACATGAGAAAATCACACATTCTCTGAAATTAGGGTAAAGGTTAAGGGTTCTCAGTAGGAACCCCTAGGCTGGTAGTCTCATTCAAGACTACTGTTCTCTGAAAATACTAAGTGAAAATTTTCAGAAGTCATTCATAAATTTAAGTAACTTCTGTTCTTTACTATTTTCCTTTAATTTTTGCTATTTTTACTTTTAGTTTTTTCTATTTTACCTATAGTTTTCCTATTTTATTAGCTGCTAAGTTCCTTCTGTGCTTCATTCACAATTAGACTATTATGGGTGTGGAGAAAGAACAGCATAGGAGCATAGGGTTCTGTGGGTCCGCATTGCAGGTGTCTCTGGGGCCTTGGAACACTCCCCATGGATTAGGAAGGTCCACTGTACAGCTTCCCTGCTAAACTGTAGATCCTGCTGTGTGCCGGCATGAAAAGTTCACTTACAGGGACAGGAGCAATCTCTTGGTTTAACTGTCAGGAGTCATTCAGCTCATGGGTGCTCTCCTCCATTTTTGTTCCTGTAATAAAATTGATGTATTTCAGACCGATTTCCTAGTTGGCAGCTTTTGCCCAAAGCCATGCATAGGCGTCTTATTTCAGAAAAGCATTATATTCTTCAGAGAGCGTCTGGGCACTGACCTGGTCCCCTGCAGCTATTGTGTATTTAGGGTCTATCCTGCTGTTCACAAAAGGTTATCGGATGGGTATCTGTTCCCTTTTAAAACTCATAGCAACTATAGGTCTATCTGATCACGTCTGTCTCCCATTTGATGTAGCAGGCACACAATTAGTTTTACGGATGGGATCTTGTCCCAACAAAGAACAGTGTGGCCCCACATGTTGACTCCCATAACCTTGAAGCCATAGTGTGGACTTGCCTCAGTGCTCAGCTTCAGAGATTTAGTGGGTCTTCTCTTCCCCGTAGGCAGCTACGGTAGGGGTTCATCCCCCTCTGTGCCTCTGGCACATTAGCCTCCTGAGTTTGAGGTTCTCAGGGTAGAGAGCCTGCAGTGTTGAGCATGCTCCTGCCTAGACTGCTTTCTGTTCTTCCCGACCTGTTCTTTAGGCCTCAAGAACGAGGCACTGTTCTTTCAGCATGACACTGTTTTGTCTTCTTGACCACCTGCATATTTGAAAGCATTAGGTCTGTGGCAGGTGTGTCATGATCTGAGGGGGCCCAGGAGTGTACCCCAAAAAGAACACCATCACTAAGTTAGCTTCACTATGAAGCATTTTCAGGCTCAGTCTCATCCTCTGGTTTGTTCCTTTGCTGCCTTATGCTTTGCTCCTGCAGACAGGAGAACAAGTTCTCTCAGCTTCATTTCCCCACCTACTTCCTGTTTGCCAGCAGGCTGCCTTGTGTTAGCTCTGTGCTGAATAGTTACCTGATTTACTCTTATGCCCTCTGGGCCTGAGTCCCATCGCAAGGATGAAAGTAGCCAGCCGAGCCTGCCGCGGCCGGACATCCACCCTGAGGTGCCTGTTGGCCTGCTCTTGCCTTTTAAGGTGTGGAGCTTTATGCCTAGAATTTACCACTTTCCACACTGTCAAAAAATTAAAGGTTCTTAATAAATAGATTCTGAGTTTAACAAAGTAAAACTTTGACTCATGAGGGACATGCCCTGATGTCATATTGAAGTATAAACCATTATTGGATCTCACAAAACCACACCAGTTTTCCTGTTTTGAGGACTCTAAATCCGGGATCCATAAGTGCTTCTCCTGAAATTGAATTGAAAAGTTTGTGTTATTTGCCCTCTGTATGTTTTCCCAAGAAAATATTCACAACTTTTTATCTGGTTCTTCAAGAGGAAGCACCCAGCATACACAGACTTCCTCTATGAAGTCATGAAGATAATTGGGTCAAGGTTTTTTTTTACTTTTTGCTATTTTCTGTAGTTACTTCACACTGCTATGTGTTCATATTTTTGGGGAATATTATTTAATGTGTTCAACTAATATAACCGAAAAATTATAGTTTATATAATCTGATATGTTCAGTATATAGGAGATAAAATTAACATTCAAGGTTTTCTCACGAAGTCCATTTTATTTTTATTAATATTTCATGCTAGCATTCTGAGTCATAGAGTTCATTATTTCATCTTTACACTAACGAAATAAATATATCTTAATATTGATATGACCACAGAGTTGATGTTGAAATGACAACATCGTGTTTCTTAGTGTGGTAAAGTACAGTTTTAGGGCTGAAGGTGTAGCTCAGAGTGAGTGCCTTCGTAGTGTTCACAAGCCCTGGGTTTGATCCCAACACTGGAAAAAAGAATAAACAAAAAAAGCCAACATAGTTTGAAACATGCACTTCGATATTCCTTGGGCCTAGGTTAAGAAAGTACAGATGACTATCTCTAATTAAACTACTGCCAGAGTCATTTTCTCTGTGTTTATATTTGTCTTAACATATCTTTGGAAGGCATCTAAACAGCAATCCAATGTGGGATTCCCTTTTGAGTTTTAGACTGGTTTTGCCTGAAGAATGTGGAAACCTCGGTGTCTGGTTGAACTGGTGTGGGCAGTGGACCCTGAGTCCCCAAGAAGATGACTCTTCTGGGATAAGCATTTGGAGCTTGTTGCTAGTCACAGTGGCTTCATTCTGTGCCTAGAAAACCCCAGCAAATCATCTGGCTGAGTTTTAACTTCAGTTGTATCATGTTGGTTTCAGTAGTTAGATCATGGATGTATGTGCATTAGCAGGCATTTGCTGTGACAAACTTCCCAGTTTATGGAAAGGTGGGTAGCCTCATGTATTGTATTTCTCTATAGGGAAATTGGTCTCTGAAGAGGTTTAAGATGGACCGGCAGGGTGTGACCCAGGTGCTGTCTCGCTTGTCATATATATCTGCACTTGGCATGATGACAAGAATCTCTTCCCAGTTTGAAAAAACAAGAAAAGTGAGCGGCCCTCGTTCTCTGCAGCCATCTCAGTGGGGAATGCTCTGTCCCTCTGACACACCTGAAGGAGAGGTAAGGTACCATGAGCATCTCTGTGGGGTCAGAGGTCATACCTGTTAGGGTGGGAGTCTGGGGTTCATTTCTTCCACTTTGATTAACTGCTTATTTGTGAGGAAATACTGGGCAGCTTGTCAAGGCTACAGTGCTGTTTGGAAGCCAGCAGGTTTTGATTCCATATCAATGCTCTGAGCAAAGCAAAGGTTTCACTTTATTGTTTTTTAATTCAAAATAGCAAACACTCTTGATAGAGTCTTTAAGGGGCTCTCAGACTTCTCTCTGAAACCTCATAAGCCAGACCTCCAGTGTCTCCACTGATCTCAGCCCACTGAGCACTCAATAGCTTTTCCACCCCAAAGTTCAAATGCTACCATAGTCCTCCAAAAAGCATACAATCAAGTCTGTGGTAGCAGTACCTATTGACCTGGTACCAATTTCTATCTTCCTTAGGGTTTCTGCTCCTGTGTTAAATGCCATGACTAAAAGCAGCTTGGGGTGGAAAGGGTTTATTTAGCTTACACTTCCAGCTCATACTCCATCACTGAGGAAAGTCAGGGTAGGAACCTGAAAGTAGGAATTGAACAGAAACCATGGAGGAATGCTGCTTACTGCCTTGCTCCTCCTGGCTTGCTCAGCCTGTTCTCTTAATGCGACCCAGGGTCAGCAGCCCAAGGATGGCTCCACCCACGATGGACTGGGCCCTCCCACATCAATCACTAATTAAGAAATGTACTACAGACCTACCTACAGGCCGGCTTTATGGAGGCATTTTTTTCAGTTGTGGTTCTCAAATAACTCCAGCTTGTATTGACAATAAACTAGCCAGGACGATGTCCTTTCTTGTTATTTGAGGATAAATTCCTCTGGTTAAGGAGTATACACATTTTAAAGGTGAGGTAGTTTGTTTGAGGCAGCGTGTGTGTGTGTGTGTGTGTGTGTGTGTGTGTGTGTGTGTGTGCGCGCGCGCGTGCGTGCGTATGTTCATGTGTGTTTGAATTTCAAGTGTCCCTTTCAAGGCTGTACTTTTTTATATAGAAACAACAAAGTGGTAAGCATTTTCAGATGCGAGCTGTACCTTATAGACTACTGTTGATTCTTAGAAGTAACTGTCTGTTTTTTGTTAGGCCTGTGGTTTGGTTAAGAACTTGGCCCTCATGACACATATAACAACCGACATGGAAGACGGACCCATTATTAAGTTAGCTGGGAACTTGGGAGTAGAAGATGTGAATTTATTATGCGGAGAAGAGCTCTCTTACCCAAACGTGTTTCTTGTCTTCCTGAACGGTAGGTGTGCTACAGAGACATGTAAATCCCAAGCCAGCGTTTCTTGACCTGTGGGCCACAGCCTCCTGGTGGGGGTGGGGGACTGTTGAATGCCACTTTCACAGGAGTCACATAACAGACATACTACATATCAGATACTCATGTAACAATTTAAAACAGTAGCAAAATTACAGTTAGGAAGCGGCAACGAAAATAGTTATAGTTGGGGGTCACCACAACATGAGGAACTGTATTAAAGGGTCGCAGCAGTGGGAAGGTTGAGAACCGCAGTCCAAAGCTATCTTTTAGAAGTAGAGAGACAATATATTATTTTTTTATTTAAAGCATAAACATACTTTAATTCTGGCCTTAGACAAACCTTAATTTATTTTTTATCTGTTTTTATTGAAAATAAATGCTTGTCATGCAATATATTCTGGTTATGGTTTCTCTCTCTTGTTTCCTCCCAGGTCCTCCCACCTCCTTGCCTTCCAACTCTATAACTTCTTTTTCTATCTCTTTAGAAAACAAATAGGCAAAACAAAATGAGACAAAACCCAAACTAGAAGAAAACAAAAACAAAGAAGGAACAGAAGAAACAGTATTCAGGTGTACACGCATACACACACACACACACACCATCAAAACCCATTAAAAACATAAGATTGGAAACTATAATATACAAGCAAAAGACTAGTATGTTTTTTAAATAATAATAATAATAGCCCAAATAAAGCACTATGAGACAAAAAAAAAATCTCCAAAAGTACCATTGAGTTCTTTTTAGTAGCTCTTGGCCATCTACTGCTGGGCTTGGGCCCACTTTTAAAGTGGTTAGTATACCCAGTGAGACTCCACTGGAGAAACTAATTTTTCTTTAGGAGTGGTTGTCAATTGCAGATAGCTTCCACAGGTCCAAGCCAGGGCTGAGAGGGAGAGTCGGCACAAGATCCATTCCTAACCAGGAAGCTATCTCCAGCAGACCTTAATTTAAAGGAAGAAAAGCAATAACAGAAACAGTTGATCTTTTGGCTGTGATATCCAGGTGTCTTAGTTTTATTGGTTTCAGTGTGTTTCATTGCTGTGAAGGGACAACACGAGCAGGACAACCTTTAGAAAGAAAAACATTCAATTGGCTTACAGTTTCAGAGGTTCAGTCCATTATCATTTCAGGAAGTTTGGCAGTGTGCAGGCAGACATGGTGCTGTAGGAGCCAAGAGTTCTACATCTTTTTTTTTTTTTTTTTTTCCCCAGACAGGGTTTCTCTGTGTAGCTCTGGCTGTCCTGGAACGTACTCTGTAGACCAGGCTGGCCTTGAACTCAGAAATCCACCTGCCTCTGACTCCCAAGTGCTGGGATTAAAAGCGTGCGCCACCACTGCCTGGCTGAGTTCTACATCTTGATCTGAAGACAGCCAGGAGGAGCCTCTGTCACACTGGCCAGACTTGAGCATACATACGAGACCTCAAAGCTCCACCTCACAGTGACGCACTTCCTCCAGTAAGGCCAGACCTCCTAACAGTGCCACTTCCCACAGGCCAGGCATATTCAAACCACCACACCAAGGCTCTGAGGACACAGAACACTGCTGAGGTCCATCTGCTGCTTTCCATCTATTTGCAGCTGCTAAAATATCCATAGTAAGATAAGCTCTGTGTAGTTCTTAGTGACTAGTTAAATATGCACACAGTTCTGCAGAAGTGATCAGATCAACTCACTTCATACTCTCCAGCCTTTCAGTCACGTACAGCTCAGCAGCTGTGGCAAAGGAGATGGTTTACTCTTTTGGTTCATGTCTGTGTCTTCATGTACACTCTGCTCTCTTCAAAGCCCCCAGAGGCTGGCGGCAGTGTGGCTACCCTCTCCTTTTAACTTGATAGCTGTATCCAGTCCGATGTGCTCATCTCTGGCCATCCCTTCCCCCCCATTCAGAAAGTACTAGCCCTTTATAATACAGGCTCTGGAGGAAGGGTCAGGACCTTAGCAAAGCAGTCGGCTGTCTGCCTCATCAGTGTTTCCCAGGGGGTTGATGGAGGGCTGACTCTTAGTCTGCATGCCATCCTGTGCCTCCCTGAATCCTGGGAGGTAAAACCTGGCCTCTTGGTTTCATGGCAGGTCCAAGGCAGAGTTCACAGCACTCTCCCTCTACATGACACCTGTGGAATTAATAGGGCAGGCTTCATACCTGCCTGTTCCCGTGTGCGACTCACATCCCCGTCACCATGCTGACAGTCAAGGACAGTCAGGTGAACACTTGGGGAATTCCTCAGTCATTGTATAGTGTGATGGCCACAGGCTTTAAAGCCCTCAGACCGTCTTTGAGCATACTCTTGTGCTGCTTCCTAGAGCCCATGGATGAGTTCTGATGTTAATAACTGTTCTGAAATGATTACTCTCTGCTTCTCAGTGTTGTTATTGGATGTGTAATTTAAGGCTCACCTGTCTCTTCTCTTTGTTAGGTAACATCCTGGGTGTCATTCGAGACCATAAAAAGCTTGTCAGCACATTCCGGCTGATGCGAAGAGCAGGATATATCAATGAATTTGTTTCTATCTCCACAAACCTTACGGATCGGTGTGTTTATATTTCCTCTGATGGCGGGCGCTTGTGCAGGTGTGTTGCTGTAGAGACCTGGAGACCCTTTATGTGCACTTTGGAAGAAATGGCCTTGCTTCTAGTTTTGAAGCTTGCTTTAGCCTCTTTTTTGTCATGAAGATAAATTTAATTCAGTTGTCTCACAGCTTAGAGAATAATGGGAGGTTTGAAAACCAATGGGAGATATTTTCTGTTCCCAGAGAGTTCATTCTGCCAGGAGAGGCAGAAACAATGATGTGGCAGCCAGCTGTGCTAGGAATGGATGCGAGCGTTGCTGTCTTGTTTTACTAGATATGCTATGTGTGTAAGACCATCATCTGAATTATCTTCATTTTCATGAGGAACTCGGTGGTGTGTGAGGCTGAGCCGCATGCCCATGCTAGAGCACAGTAGAATTGGTTTTTTTCTGGTGGTCTTTAAATGTCACTCGATTCCACCAATCATGTTCTACCTCTGTATTTGGCCCAGCTTTAACGTCTTAGCATCCTGACCACTGTGGTTCCAGCAGTCCTTCCTCCCGCACTTCCGTAGGACTCCCTGAGCTCTGCCTAATGTTTGGCTGGGGGTCTTTGTATCTGTTTCCATCAGTTGCTGGATGAAGCCTCTTCTGATGCCTGGTCCAGCTTGACACCCATGCCACGAGAGGGAGCTTACCCCGATACTACCTAAAGGGCCAGGAACCAGAGGCTGAATAGTTCAGAGACCCAGTATAGAACCAAACAGGACCAGCAATTAAAAATAAATAAGAAAGAAAGAAAACAGTCAATGAAACCATCCCTAATGATATTCTTCTGTTATACTCATAGACAGAAGCCTAGCATAATAAGCCTTCTGGTAAATTCTTAATGCTTCTAGTAAAGTAGTTTTTTGCTTTACTCAGTCAAAACTGATGTTGCTGAAAATAAGATACCCACGTTTGAGTCCTCATTGGCCACTTAATGACTGTATGATTCTGAGTATTCCTAAGTTCTGAGGTTTGGTTTCCTTGGCTGTGAATTGTAAGTGGTAATGCCTCCTCAGGACTCTGCTAAGAAATAACAAGTAGGCTGTGGTAAGTGCTTACATAGAGCTGCTAGCAAATAGGCCAGGCCAGGCATGGTGGCCTTAATCCTAGCATTATAAGGCAGAGGCAGGTAGTGGTCTCTGAATTCCATCCTGGTCTCTGGTGAGACACTGTCTTAGAGGGAGGAAGTGGGGGTAAGACAACATGGCCTTCTGGGGGCAGAAGAAGCAATGACATATTCTGAGCTATTTGTGTTCAGAATGGTTTCATTTTACTTTATCCATATAATAAAACATGTTCTTTTAAAAGTTAGTTGTTTTTTTTTTACAAGTGAATTTATAATAGCAGACCAGAGAGCTGCCTGGAATGGGATTTACTGCACAAGCGGCTTCTCTGGCCTGCTCTTGATTGTGAACCTTAACCTCACTGTTAAGCTCAGGAGCCGTCTGAGCTCCTCAGGTGCAGCAGCAGTGGGCTGAGCTCCTGGGGTAGGCCAGGAGTGGGTCTCTGTTTCCTCACCAAAAGCCAGGACTTAGGGGTCCTGCTGACTTCCCTGAAGAGCTCTCTCAACTCCTGTCAGCAGCTCATGTCCCTTTTGTGAGTGTTTAGCTCCTCTCCTCGCCAGTTTAAAGTGCTCATTAGTCTTTACATGGATATTTGGGCTCCAGGATAGACACACAAGTGTCTGCTGGCTTCTTGCTCCCCTCTGTAAGAGCTGCTTATCCAAATAGCAATAGCTCTTGACATTTCTGTGCTGCGTGCCATTCTTTTTGTGGCTATTTCCTTGTGGTGGCAAAGCCCTCAGACGCAAGTCACTACTGACAGTTACAGGTTAATCTGCCAGAGTGCTCCCCCCACCTCACCCCCATCAGTCATTACAAGTCACCAGTAAGGAAAGGAAGCTGTGTTCTTCTGTCCTCTATAGACATAGAGCAAAGTGTAGCTTGAAGTCACCTGTTAGTCTGTCTCGGTGATGTTAGTCATGTATGAAACCACCCTAAATACCTTGTCTCACCGAACTCTCAAAACAGATGCTGTTACTGTCCTCAGTGACAGGTCTCTGCCTGCCAGCTCCATAGGTATTATAGCAGTTCTCCTGTGTGTGGGATATGTGCCAGGATTCCCAGTGGGTGCCTGAAACCACCAATAGTACTTGGTCTTGAATGTACCATTCTTTTAATCAGAAAACTGAGACTGCTACTAAGTGGCTCACAGGCAGGCATCCTGACAGTGCTGTGTCTCGTGGATACACTAAAGGAAAAGGGGATCCCATTCCCAGGGAGAACGGAGTAGCAGGGAACAGAATCTCACCACCCCGCCCAGAAGCGTGCATGATCTAAAACTGTTAAGACCACAGTTGGCCCCAAGGAGCTAAAATCACCAAAGAACAAAAAACCTGAAGCATGGGTAAAGGGAGACTGCTATAAACTATGTATTCCCAATGGGAAATGAAGAGATGCTTCTGTAATACTTTACATGGCTTACAAAATGTGGCATGAAGATTTTGTACCCTGAGTAGACTTCATTGATCTTTGTGGCTTTTTTTTTTTTTTTTAAGATTTATTTATTTATTATATGTAAGTATACTGTAGCTGTCTTCAGACACCCCAGAAGAGGGCATCAGATCCCATTACAGATGGTTGTGAGCCACCATGTGGTTGCTAGGATTTGAACTCAGGACCTTTAGAAGAGCAGTCAGTGCCCTTAACCGCTGAGCCATCTCTCCAGCCCTTTGTGTTGCTTTTTTATTTAAACCCAAATGATTCTTAGGATAATTGGAGGAAATTCTGTGTAGTATGTACGAACTCACATGAATATAGGGTTCTGTGTGTGTCAGAGAGGGGCGGTGGGGAGAAAAAAGACCTACATGTTCATACAGAAAAAACTACATGTGTCATCAAGCAATCCAGAGCAAGCTATATGTCTCCCCTCTCCTTCTGTGGTGGCAGATAGAACTGGCTGACATCATTCTTCTACAAGTTATTCTTTTCCTTTTTTAGGCCTTACATAATTGTCAAGAAACAAAAGCCAGCAGTCACAAATAAGCACATGGAAGAGTTGGCTCAAGGTTACAGGTAAGTGACCAAAGGCAGAAATTATTCATTTCTTTAGATCTGTACTCCCATGCTTTAGTCAGCTGTAGCATTCTTTGACATGACTGTTCGGAAAGTGTATTTTAATCTGTAGTCTACGAGTTCCTTGCTACCAAGTTTTCCAGCAGCCAGTTAAACTCATTCTCCATGCTACTGCCTGCACAGGATGCAGCACTCACCAACCCAAGTCATGAGGATTATAGAGCCTTGGTGCTATTACTGTCCACTGATACTGCCACAAGAAAAGCCCCTGTAGACGTATTGTTAACGTGGACACTGCATTCCTCATGACACAGTTTCTAAAGTCAGGATTTTTACAGTGGGGCCCAGATAGGCAGAAATCACCCTCTAGTGCTCTTCTCTTAGCCATGAACACCGTGTATTGCTCAGGGTACTGCTGCTCTCCAGGGTCTGGGGATCTGGGGAATAAGTGAGAACCAGGGTTTTCCATTGTCATACACAGTGCTCCAGTCGAGTTGCCTTCCTGTCTCTTTTACCAATATTTTCCCAGGAATTTTGAAGATTTCTTACATGAGAGTCTAGTTGAATACTTAGATGTGAATGAAGAAAATGACTGTAACATTGCTCTCTACGAACATACAATTAATAAGTAAGTAAGATTCACAGCCACAGTTAAAGTCCATCGTCCGTGGACTTTAGTGCTGTCTGTTTCACTGTCTTGTTCAGACCTTCAGGGGTGGGGTCAGGTCTCCTGTGAGGATGCTGTTCTGTAAGGAAGCACCCCTGTCATTTGTCCCAGTGAAGTGCCCCAAAATCACTAGTGGGTAATCTTTAGATTTAATTATCCCTCTAACCATGTGATGCTCAATGTATATATTTAAAAGGGAATCGCCTCTCTGATTTTAACACCCAACTACTGTAAACACTGAGCTAATGAGTTAGGATGCATAAAATGTTTGTCTTCTGAGATAAGAGTTTGTCAGTGGTTATCTGAAATCTTATTGTTAGAGGAGGAATTCCACACACAGTGTGTCATAAAAACGTCTCTGCATATATGTGCAGTGTAAACTCAGGAGGCCAATGTGTTCATATTTCTTTTGCCAAGTGGTACTTTAGAGGCATCTGTGTTCCGTTTGGGAGACATTAGAGGACATCTATCTGCACAGCTTGCTCTGTGATGCATGTCATTAATGTACTACTTGCCTAAAACTGGAACTTTTGCCGTTAAGTTTTTGAAAGGGAGTTTAATAGTCATACTTGATAACTGTTTATATCTTCAGTCACAAGCAAGTAACTTTTTTCTTTCTGCTACCAGATGAAATATATTTGTATTATAATTTAATGTTTTTTAGCCAGAATTTTTGCCCCTTCAGATGGTGAGCTTTTCAAACTACTTTTATATTCCATATTTCAAGAACTATTAAAGAACTATTTTACAGTGGACTTTTTGTAGGGACAGGGTCTCATTATGTAGCCCTTACTGATCTAGAACTTACTGTGTAGCCCAGGCTGGCCTCATACTCATAGAGCTTCTTATGTGTGTGTTTCCCAAGCACTGAGGTTAAAGGTGTATGCCACTTCACTTGGAAATGACAGCTATGTCCTTTGTGTTCCTATAGCTCTATTACTCTTACTTGCCTCCTGATGGACCCAGGGCTGAGCTTGTTCACCACCTCCATCTTCCACTTAGTCCAGGCTACTGCCATTGCTCGTGCCCTGGCAGCTATCCATGGCTCCCAGAAGCCCTTACAGACATCACTGGGCTCCTAACGTTTGCTTACACTTGATTCTCCTGCGCCCTCTGCATTCACCTTCCTAACCTACTGTGACAGCCATACTGGGCTCTCCAAACTCCTGGAACACTAAATGGCTCCAGTTTCTCCTCCTGACCTGCACCACGGTATCACTTTGTTGGGAGTCTCTGAATAACTGCTTTTAAAACAAACACCCATATTTCTTCCCCTCACATTATTGCTAGTGCTTACTGCCATAGAATAAAAATCTAGGTTTTACTGACTTCCTTGGATACTGTGTCTCTTCCTGCAGTAGGGTGTTATAAAGCAGAGGTTTTCCCAGTCTCCAAGATACTGCATTGATCCAAATTCATTTTATTTTAAAATGTGATAGTTCTATTATTTTATTCATAGTCAAGATGTGTTTTTAAATGTAGATCTCCATAAAATTAAAAAGTGAACTTAAACTGGGGATGAACCTAGTTGGCAGAGTGTTTCCCTACCATACACAGAGCACCCCATGATCCCCAGCACCAAATAAAACCAGGTGTGGTGGCCCAAGCCTTTAATCCAGCACTCAGGAGGCAGAGGCAGGCTGATCTCTGTGATTTTGAGGTGAGCCTATCAACATAGTGAGTTCTAGGATAGCCAGAGCTACAAAGTGAGATCCTGTCTTAATAAAATAAAATAAACCTGGTTTAGCGATGCACACCTATAGTTCTATGACTCAAGACATGGAGGCAGTAGGATCAGGAATTGAAGGTCATCCTCAGCCACGTAATGACTTCACCCTGTCCAGTGCTCTAAGACCCTGCCTCAGTGAAGAGAGAGCCTGCAGTCCTTCCCATCCCTCCAGACTCAAGGTGATCAGTGCTACTTTGAGTAAAAACCCTTACATACTCTGGGTGCTCTTTCCCAAAACTATCTGAGCTACTTTATCATTTGGCTCAAACCTGAATTTTCTGCAGAAATGTATTATGAAGTAACCAAGGTTCTGACAACCACTAGTCAGATATCTATGACAAGCCTGTCTCACAGGAATATAGTGCTAGGCACTGAAATGTACGAATCTCTAGTAGCTGAAATTAATGAGTAATTAATTATTATTTGGGGAAGGGATACTCAGGATTGAATCTAGGGCATCATACATGCTAGGCAGGTTCTTTACCACCTAGGTATAACCTCAGTTCCTAATTTAAATATTTTTATTATCCTACTATGTCCAGAATATTATATTATCATGTAATGAATATTTTTAAATGAGATATTTTACATTTTTCCTATTGCAAGTCTTTAAGATCTTATATATACTTAATATCCATAGAAATACTTAATCTGATAGAACTTTTACAGTTGAATTAGGTAGATTCACAAATTTAGGTTGTCTGAAATATAACAGTTTAGAATAAAAAAAACTAAGTTATTTAAATTTAAACTTGAGTTTTAAATTTTAAATTGCCCCGGCCTGTGGGGATTCATCGGGAACCTGGGGAGGGGGTGAAAGAATGGGGGACAAGAGACACAAGGAAGGAGAGCAAGTCGTGCATGCTGATCAAGCTCTCGAGGTTTATTTCAGGATAGCAGCTTAAAAAGACAGGCAAGCAGGAAGGTTACACATGGCCCAAGGCCAACCCACTACCCTAACTGGTTTTCAGGAAATACCACACATTCTTTCAATTTCTGGGACCCGAGACCACAGACGCCCTGTCCTTTCTAACCTTGCACCTTAACTGACTAAGCTTCACAGAACAACGGGTAATTTCATGGGTTTGGCTCTCGGCATCTCACAGGTTTGGCTCCCGACATTAAATCCCTTAAAATTGGGTGCAATCTAAAACTCATCTCAGAAGCCTACTGTTGGAAGTCCTTCCTCAGTGGCCAGTCAGCTAGTGACTGTGGTCTGCAGAGGTTTGTACTCATTTTCAGAGAGATCTGTTCCTTTCCCACGCTTGATACGGGCTCTGCTTGCCCTGTGGAAGTTACTGATACCACACTTCTGTGTTTGCTGTCTCACTGGTAGTGTGTGTGATGATAATGCTTTGTTCTCATATAATAAACACTTGTATACTGCCCTCTTCTCCTGTTCCCGTCACTGAGAAGAATTGATCACAAAGCCGCTCAAACTGCTCTACTCCAGCATGTTTTTATCTTAGCAGCTTCTCTCGCATCAAAGCTGATTATAAATCCCGTGGAGATCTAAGAAATAGTGTTTTATATACTTAGACACTGGTTTAGCGCTTGCTGTCTGAACTGCTTAAATCTTCTTTAACTTTCCAGAGATACCACCCACTTAGAGATTGAACCCTTCACTCTTCTTGGTGTTTGCGCTGGCCTGATCCCATACCCTCATCACAACCAGTCTCCAAGAAACACCTACCAGTGTGCTATGGGCAAGCAAGCCATGGGTAAGATTGCCTTGTTAACCCTGCTTCTGAACTGCATGGAGAAAGACTTGAATCTTTATTCTCACTACTGTGTGTTTGGGCAGGTCAGATGCTCATGACACCTGCGGGTTGCTAAGTTCAAAGGAACTCTGCAAACTCGCAGATCTCAACTGGTTTCCTTAGCCAACAAAGTTGTACATAATACATTTCCCGTAATTATAAGAGTGACTACAAACATGAAAGCCCCGAGAAGTGTACGTTTTTAACCAGGAGAGACGTGTGAAAGAGCAGAACAACGGAAAGCAAAGGGAGGAGACGGCTAAAACAGTGGGGGGGTTGCTGAGTGATGTGTGCACGGCAGTCATGAACCTGTGTGCCATGGTGGTAGTGAACCTGTCCTGTTCTTGCAGGTGCTCTTGTGACTCCTAAAACCAGTTCCCAAGTCCATTTCTTTCCTCTTCTGTATATCCATACATCATATATCGATACATCATACATCCACTAGCAAGACCTCACAGTCAGATTGGGGGGGTTGGGGGACGACCTGAAAACAGATGTCAGACAGAGCTCTCTGCTTACCGGGTTTCATTGCAGTGGGAGACTGCCAGATTAGACTAGTAGCTGAGATCTGGGAAGAGAGAGAGAGAGAGAGAGAGAGAAAAGCATACTTGTGTAGGTGGAACTGCACTAAATCTCGAAAGGGAAGCAGCTTTCAAAGAGGAAATATGAAGTAGCATCTCACAGGAGTCTTGATGCGTGGTATGTGTCTAGCAGGATGTAGCGATGTGGTAGAAAACACGCTACACGGATACGATGCGTGAAGCCGACCGAGTCAACCATCCACCCCATAAACAAGTTTTACTTACAGACGTGTTGAAAATGTTGTTCAAATCCTAGTGAACTTACTGAATTTTCATTCCCCATAGACATGTCATTTCTAACCTCAAGGGCTACAGGAGCTGCACTTTTAAGCATTGTGAACAGTAGAGGAGAAGGGTCTGCTTTGCCACGGTCAGCCCTCTTCCAGCTGCAGCTGGCCATTAAGAAATCCTGCTGCCTCACTACAGGCAGGAAGTGCAGCTATTTCTTCCTGAGCTTCATGTGCCCTTTGGCTGGCTATGGAGAGACAGAAAGCATATTGTCCTGCTGCCGTTTACCTGAATGGCGCAATGCCTGGACAGCTGGGGATATTCCCGGTGGGAAAAGTTGAACATCGGCGCGTCAGTTTGGTTGCTGTCCATCCTCAGCAGTGTGGGCTGGTGTCCTGCCCATGCTCCTGACTTGCTAACAAGTTGAAATCCACAGCACCGCGCCCATGTGCCATGAAAGGACTATCACTTCTTTTGGGTTTACCAAACCATTTTGTTTGATGATGTGAACCCCCCACTGAAACAATGCACCTTTTGTGTGCAGCCTTCAGCAGAATTAACAAGGCCAATCACTGCATGACTAATGCCACTCATTTTGTTTAAAAAATACAAACGGAAGCACCGGCCATCTTCAGCATGTGAAGTTGTTTTACAAATAAACAATAGACTTACAGGAAGAAAAAAATATTTTTTTTTTATCACAACCCTTTCCAACCCCCAAAAATAAGAACTCAACCTTTATTTTGTGGCCGCACATCTGAAGCTGGTTGGGTTAGTTACCACACACAGTTAAGCGGGGTCAGTGTGCACAGAAAGCCAATTCAGTGTCTGTAGAGTTCTTTTGTAGTCTTCTGGGTGAAGGTTTTTTTCCTCGTTTTGTTGTGAGTGTCATTTGCAATTCATTGTCTGTGTTTTCTGAGGTTGGTGTATTCAGCTGCTCTGACCCTGGGTCCTGCACATTTAGCTCCTTGGATACAATCCTCTGACGTTACTGCTGACGCTTGCAAGACAAAAGCCACTGAATATCTTAAGTCATAAAAAAAAAAAAAAAAAAAAAAAAAAAAAAAGCCTTTGTTACCATTTGTCACTATAAAGCACACCTGACTAGGAAGGAGAGTGAGAGCTGTGCATTGAAGCTGGCACATGGCGTGGGCACGGTTCCCTTTGGACACTGAAATAGCTGCAGGAATACCACGAAAGATCTGTGTGAAAGACACAGGAAAAAGGCCAGCGAGAGACCAGAGCAAAGACCCAGGTCTGAGACAAGCCCCGCCCTTGGAGCAGGACTGCTCTGGATCCTTTGAGCTCCCTGAGTCCTGGCACCTGGGAACTAGAAGCCACTTTAAAGAGGATACATTGCCAAGACTCTTAATCTCAGAGTCCATGTGGATTTTCCAAAGTCATGGTTTACTTGTTGTTTGTCAGTTAGTCAATGCAGAAAGTGAAGGAAACGGTCTAAATACTCCAGCCACCATGGAAGAGGTACTGTGTGCAGCCCCTTGCCCGTCAATACCAACCCCTTCCGTGTCCCCCTCAGAGTGAAACAATAGCTCCTTTCCTGTTGCCACAAAGAACTTCGCCAAGACCAGTGTGGACCACAGAAACTCAAAGCCTCGCCTCACACATCAGAGAGCTAATCCAACAAGCTTCCTGCAAAGGTTCTTCTTAAATCACAAACACTTTAAGTTATGAATAAAGTTCAAGTCCTCCTCAGCATCTCTCACTTCTGCGTGTGCTGGAGGTGTGGTGACATGGCTCAGGTTAGTAAGTCAGGTAGACATCTGGCCTTGGTCAGTCTCCAGGCTGTGAGCACTGGCTGTGCGCTGGAGCCGCACTGTGCGCTGGTAAGACTGAACTCGAGTCTCACTCCTATCCTGTCTGTTTTACTAGCTGGCTGTCCTCTAGAGGACCACTTCCTCTTTAAAGGATCACTCACTGGCTATCAGTGGGTTAATGAATATGCATCACGGGCCTCCCCCAGCCCTCCCCCTTCAGCTCCAAATTTCTGAGATTTGAAAAAGAAAACATCTTAGGAGCTGGAACAGCTTCTGGCTTTGTGTTCACCCGAATCTGTTTCTGAGCAGACCATTTCTTCCTGTGTTTAAACTTCAGTGGGATGTCCTGGGATTGGGATATTTAAAACACACAGTGTTCAGGAATCCCCGTAAAGTTTTGTTAATCAGGCCTCTACCCTACTGTTTGTTTTGCAGATCTATTCTTTATTTGCTTAGGAATTTTTAAAAAATGAGGGGTAAAGACTTAGCCAAATCATGAGAATTTTTTTAAAATTTAGTTTGTTTTAATTTCTGTAGCTGCTGTAGGTGTAAGTCTGTGTGATAGTTCCTGAGACTGAAATGCTTCAGTCTTTTCTGAAGTCTCCCTGAGCTTCCAACCCTGCTTTGCTAGAGTCACTCAGGTGGATGAGGTTATTGTGAGTTCAGTCCTACGGTTTAGTGTGGGCTACAGTCTGAGGGGGATGACTGGTCTGCAGGGTGACACGTGACTGCCGCCACTTCCTGAGGACCCACGGATGGAGGGTGTTGGAGGGCATTCACCCCCAGGCCCTCACTCATGCCAGACACATGCTCTACTGCTGACCTGTTCTCCCGCCTCCCAAGTTTTGCCTTTGCTTCTTGAAGCGTGATAACCATCCTGTAAGGCTCTTCTTTCTGACAAGAAAGCTGAATTCCATAGTGGCTGAGTGGCTCATACCACGGCGCGTTGTAGCTCCTGCGGAATCTCTTGTAAGACTTACTGAAGGTCTTCTCTACTAAGGACTCGCTTGCTGCTCACACTTCCTGAACGTTTGTGGACTGTAATCAGGCTTTTCTGCTACAGTATAGATTATAAACTCACTGAAGGTACGAACGTCCTCTAGCGGTGTATCCTTGTACCTAGCTAGCTTAGTAGGTGGTATGATAAATGCTAGTAAATGTTTCTGAAGGAATGACTAACTGGATGGATGGGGGAATGAGTTCGTGTCTTACTAGTCTAGAGCTGGGTTAGGTGGTACAGGTCTTTAATTACAGCACTTGAGAGGAAGAGTCAGATAGATCTCTGTGAGTTCTAGGCCACCCAAGGTTATATAGCAAGATTTTTGTCTCAAAACAAACAGAGTGGAGAATGATTGAGAAAAGAAAAGAATCCAGCATCAACCTCTGGCCACCATACACACACATGCACGTGTAACTACACATATGCACATGTGCACGCACACACACACACACACACACACACACACATACGGAGTAAGGGAGTTTTACACTAAAGAAGAGTAAACTAGAGAAATAATACAACCTGATTCTGATTTATTACAAAATTACAACAATAAAGAAAATGTGACATTGATTCAAGGACAACACATGAGTGAGTGGAACAGAATTAACAGTTGAGAAAGAGAGCCGTGCATTTACAGGCCGTTGAGTCTCTCTGTCCCTCTCTGTCTCTGTCTGTCTCCCCTCTCCCCCATCTTCGTTGAGACAGGGTTTCACTGTGTAGGCTGGCTGGCCTGAACGCATTTAACAAGGCTGGCCTCAAACTCATGGAGATCTGCCTGCCTCCGCCTCCCAGGCGTCAGGATCAAAGGTGTGTGCCAACACACCCAGCTGTGGCCTGAATTTCTTTACAGTCATTATTCCCCATCTTGAAACACTTAAGTTATCTTCATAACTAATGTTTGGCTTTTTAAAGAATTTTTAAAAATATGCATGTGATGTGGAAGGCGAGTGTGTGCATGTGAGTGCTGGTGCCCTCCGAAGTCAGGGGGGCCGGAGCCCTTGGGCTAGAGTTACCGGGAGTAGTGAACTGCCTGGGGTAGGTCCGCAGAACTGAACTCACATCTGAAAGAGCAGCAAGTGCTCTTAACTGCAGAGTCATCTCTCCATCTGGCAAAAGATTTTTAATGAAACTGATATAAGAGTTTATGCGGAAAGGAGAATTCTCAGCTAAACATTTTTTTTGTTTTGTTTTGTTTTTGTTTTTCGAGACAGGGTTTCTCTGTGTAGCCCTGGCTGTCCTGGAACTCACTCTGTAGACCAGGCTGGCCTCGAACTCAGAAATCCACCTGCCTCTGCCTCCCGAGTGCTGGGATTAAAGGCGTGCGCCACCACTGCCTGGCTTCAGCTAAACATTTTATTTTGTATATCTATGTGTAAAAAAGTGAATATCAGTTCCTACCTGACACCATTAAAAAAAATTAACACAAAATGAATCGTAGTCCTAAACATAAGAGCTAAAGGCTTTCTAACATATGATACAAAGGGTATAAACTATGAGAGGAAAAAGGATATAAAGTGAATTTCTCAAAATTAAATTGTTTTTCTCTTGAAAGACATCTGGAGGTATGAAAATGCAGGCCACAGAGTGGGAGGAGGCTCCTTCCACAGAGACACCTAGTTTATATAAAGAAATCTGGTAATAAGACAATCCAGTTAAAAGATGAGCAAAGAAAACCCAACGTGACTCCACAGAATCTACAGAATGACCAGTATGCCTGTCAGGCTGGCCAACAGTACAGTTGTCTCATAAATACAAAGTGAAACCACCTGAGGTTCTCCACATGCCTGAGAACAAAGAGCTAGAGGCTGGCGTCCTGCACGTCAGGGCACAGATCAGCATTGCCTCAGGCACTGCCAGTGGAAAGAGAGGAAGCCAGTTCTTTGGCAGTGTCTGCAAGCTAAGCAGACCGTCACCATCACCCTTTGTTGTCTCTGGTAGTGATTGAGGTGGGGAGCAAAGAAGGAAAGAACAGTCAAATGCACACAACTTCATTTTCCTACAAATGCTACTTTTTTACACGTTTAGAATATTTTCATCTCACCTTAAATTAAAGCACCTTTTCCCTATTTTAATGTACAGTTGTATACTTTGCTATACTCCTTGATGACTTAAGAAAGTTACCAAGAAAATGTGGCTTAGTAAGAAAAAGCATGTGGAAATTACTAGAGACAATGGTTACAGCAAAACGGGGCAGTGGAAGCAGACCTCAGCTCCTAGGTGTCTTTGTGTTAGCCGCCTGTGTCATTTCCCCCAGTGTCTTTTATGGTGTGCCGTGCGCCAGCTGGGTAGGCACTGCCCTTGACCTGCACCTCGGTCCTGCTCCTTAAGGACATTTGAGTCTGATTGTGTGCTAATACAGGCACGCCTTGATTTGATTTCTTTAGATATTTAATAATTATTCATTTTTAGAAAAAGATTATAGGGACTCGACACTGTAAGATTTTGGGGTATAGAAATATTAGTTTCTATGTAATGTTTTTATATACACATCCATTGTGCTTCTAAAAATGATGTGATACTACACAAGTTTTTTTGTTTTTGTTTTAAAGAAAAGTTTCCAAATGAGCCATAACCCTAGATGTGCTAAATGATTTTACTGTTGTTCCATTTAGTGGTCAGTGATGCTTGAGAATTACACTCTGGCCTTGAGAGCCCAGCTTATAGCAGGATCAGGCCCCATGGCCATTGTTGAGAGAGGGAGGCAGCCATTTATGTTTTCCTGCGGCCTGATAACGCTTGTCTCAGTTTCAGAAGACTTGTCTTGGCAGCCTAGTGGGACATTGCCTGAATCCCAGCTCAAGCTGCGTCAACTACACAGTTGGAGCTGAAGTCACAACGTAAATCTTAAATGGTTTCATAGAGAGACATAAACGTATTATCCGTGAGCTGTGTCGTAACCCCAGCAGCAATCTTAGGCTAACGCAGTGAGTGGCCACCATCAGGTATCCTGTCCTGTTTATTAGTTGTCACTGAAATGACACAAATTGTGCTTCCTAGTGCAGACTCAACAAAAGGTCCGTGAGGTTCAATTTGACTATTGTTTTTCAGCTGACTTTTGGTAAGTTTTGTGAAGATTTAAACATAGATGCATACATGCTCTGGTAAGGAGCACGGATTCTTCACTTTAATTCACTCGACATTTCCTGAGCAACCATAATGAGCCCCTCACTCTGCGTTGTGCCTTCTCTGTGGCTCTTGTCATTGCCTTTGGTGGTGATTGTCAAGAGTAGCAATTTTTTTTCTGCTCAAGTAGTTGGTTTCCGTCCTGATTTAAGATTGCTATTGATTTTTGAGGGGCGGGGGAGGAGAGGTAGCAGTCAGGGGATAGTGCTGGGGATGAGATGCGGGTGAGCCAGTAACACAAAGATGCAGAAGTTAGAGGAGATAAAATACAGAGCTTGGGTATCCATCACACTTTGGCTTAGCTCCACACAGTGGCACCTAGGGCTGATGAGAATGTGTGTGTGTGTCACCCTAGAGGCCCATGCATGAAACAAGCAAAGCGTCCCCCGATGATAACCCCAGAATGCTCAGACATAAAGGGGATTCAGTAGTCCCATGAGATCTTACAGCGGGGCAGGTCTCCGACTCCTAATTCAAAGTCTCTGTTATAGGGTCAACTGTGTGTCCATGAGCACAAAGGATGGAAAGACTCTTCTTCAGGAAAGCCATAAATTCCACTGTAGGGTTAAAGTCCAGATTTCACTTGTAGTTAATTAACAATAACCCAGTAACACACCTGTCTAAGGACTGTCAGGGGAGAAGGCTAATTGCTAAGGAAGAAAGAGCTCACCCTAGCCAGGCTGTGTTTTCACTTCCTTAGGAGAGGGGACCTAGCCTTTTCCCAAGTGTTCCAGTGTTTGTTCCTGGTAGATGGTCTTTTGGGGTTTTGTTATTTGTTTGCTGCTTCATAAGTAACAATTCAGCAAGCCTTTGCTTCTCTGCCTTCAGTTGAGATCTTTCCTGATTCCATTTTCACTTCCTATACATTTAAATCTTTTGCTGCCATTAGTTTGTGAATTCCCATTGTGCTCTGTGAGCTCTTGCTTGTGAAAACCCAATGTTGCTCACATCATCCTAAAAGAGCCATGTGTGGGTTTGTGGAGTTAACTTGTGAAATTAACCAATAACTACTATAATTATGCAAATAGGATTGATTACGTTTATTAAGTCCAAAACAGTTGAAATTGTTTAGATTGTCTGATTATATATGTTCTGGGATTTCAAATATTAGTAACTTTTCTCACTAATATTTGAAATCCCAGAACAAATATAATCAGAATAATAAAGGTGCTGTAGAAATCTATAGCTACCATATGAGTATCACTTTGAAATGTTTAACCAGAGATTCTCTTCATTTCAGTTAAGCAAGTTTAATGTATTTAAATTCATCGCTACCTGATTATTCTACAGGGTATAATGGTTTTGTTTTCTCCAATATCAATAAAGGTACCATTGGATACAATCAACGGAACAGAATTGATACACTTATGTATCTACTAGCATATCCACAAAAACCCATGGTTAAAACAAAAACAATTGAGCTGATAGATTTTGAGAAACTGCCAGCGGGACAGAATGCAACTGTTGCCGTGATGAGTTATAGCGGCTATGACATTGAAGATGCTCTGGTTTTGAACAAGGCCTCCCTGGACAGGGGTAAGTGAAATCTTAGAGCTTAAACGCCAGAAGTACTTTTTTGCAGAAAAAGATAATAGTAAATGAAGATTATAAATATTACTTGGGGTCAGAATGCAGTGAAGGTTCAAAATGATTGAACTTTATACACAAACTGGAGCTGTTGTATATTTTTTATTTAAAATGAGAATTTCCTATATGAGTATCGTATTTATATCATTCCCCCCCCCCCCCCCGGCTTCCTCCCTCCTTCATCACCCTATGGAGATTCTTAGTGTTGCTTGTGTGTACATGTGCTTAGGGCTGACCACTTGGGATTGACTAGCCCAGCAGGGAGCCTGTCCCTTAAGAAGACTGATCTCCCTCTCGGCAGCCACTGATTGCCTGTAGCTCTTAATCTAGGCATAGAAACGCGCCCATTCCCCGCCCACCTCGGCACATCAGCTTGTGCGGTAGGTGTGCTTGTTCAGGCAGCCATTTCCTTGAGGTCTCCTGGGTGCAGGACACTGCCATGTCTAGAAAATTGTAAGACCTGCTACACTTTTGTGTTGGTTTTGTTTGCTTCCTGTGTGCTTAATGACTGATATTGAAACAATGTATTAAATATTTAACTTCAGGATCTTTATTTCTTTATTTTACTAGTAACTCGACCGTTTCTCAAAGAGAAAAATAAATGAGGTTTTTTTTTCCCAACCAGGAATTAAACAGAATGTGAAAGGCTCATTTGTGTGTGTGTGGGGGGGTGGTTTTTAATAAATCTGGTAATACATGCAACAGTAAACACGTGTTGAGAGGGCAGATGGGAAAGGCTGTTACTATACAGCTTAAGCGCAGTCTGTGATCCATTTGTTAGCCACGTGTCAAAAGGCAGGAATGTACAGACACAAACCTTATCTTGTAGTTTTTGTGCTTTTTTATGCTTCCCTCTTTTAACATTCCCTTCCACAGGTCAGCACTGCATGACCTAGCCAGCACCACCTGGTCTGCAGGCTGACTTCTCTATTCAGGCTCCAGTTCCTTCCCTCTCTGGCATGCCCACGATGCCTCCCCTTCCCTCTCCCTAGTTGCTAGGCAGCCATAATAGTACTCCTAGACATGTGTCACTGGCATTAATGTTGGCTGCACTGAATTTATGCCCCTTTTTCCTCAAGTGACAACAGCCATGCTTTGAAACTAGATATTTTCCTTTCTGATTAACTGGTAACGTTGATGTGGAAATCTGAAGACTTTGTGATGTCTATCAGAAATACAGTTTAATGATCAGAGTTTACCCTCTATTAGCTTTTAAGCTCCCACCTATAAATAAAATGTCCATTTACGCTTAGAAGCAGCCATGGGATGATTTCGTGCAGTTGGGACTCCCACGCCCTGCAGCATGCTGTTAACGGCTGTGGTATCACGGTTTCAGATCATGTAATATTAGCAGAGCAGCTGGCCATCTGAGCTGAGTTTACCATGGCTGCACAGGTCACTGGGAGCCGTGATGATAAGCAGGGTCCAAGACTTGCGATGACCCTGTCTTACATTTTGTTCATCCTACAATCAGTCTCACATTTAGAAGGGAGGAGGCAGGAGCACATGTGTGTCCCTTCCTGGGGAAATAAACATTATTTTGCTTGCTTGCTTAGCTCTAACCATAAATGCCTGAATCAAAGAAAGGAAGACCTTTCAGGAAGGCTTGGCGAAAATTACAAAACAGAGTTTGTGTGCTGAGCAACCTGGCCTGAGACTAGGTGGGGTTGGTCTGTTTTCAGGTGTGCTTACCAACTTCCTGGGTGAAGGTCATTTAATTCTCTGACCATCACACAGAATGCCTATAAAAGAAAGGGGTGGCAAAGGTGGTTTCTAAGACCCTTTGCAGTTGTGGTATTTTGTGGCTTTGTGTCACCTTCCTCCAGCATGACCCAGATGGCATGCTAGACTGTGGGCGTGGGAATCAGTGTTACATAGACAGTTGGCAGAGGAGCCTGGGCCATCCTTACTGTTACTTGGCTTTTGCCAGTTCCAGATTTACCAATGGTAAAGCAGTCTGAGGTTTGTTTTTTCATTTTGTTTTTGGAAGTGTGTGATGAAGTGGCTTATTGAATACCACCAGTCCATGTCTTGTATTAGTTTCATATTACCAGGGATTCTAACCCATTTTGGATTTCATTTCAGGTTTTGGGCGTTGTCTTGTATATAAAAATGCTAAGTGCACCTTGAAACGATACACCAATCAGACCTTTGATAAGGTGATGGGTCCCATGTTGGATGCTGCTACCAGAAAACCCATCTGGCGACATGAAATTTTAGATGCAGATGGCATTTGTTCTCCAGGTAAAAAACCTTACGAATAATGAATTTCAGTGTATACTTTTTGAATTGTGAGAGTTATTTAACAGAATTTCTGAATTTCTAGTAAACAGGACAGGAAGAATCAATCTGTAATACCCCCATCTAGTTTCAGCCAGTGTGATCATTTTCACTGAATTTTCTTCCTATGTTTCTATGCGTTAAGTGTGTTTTCCCATAGCAAAAAATGTATTCTAGGCATAATCTTAAATTATATAAGAGCCACACTTGAGATCATGTTTTGAACACAATCTTGACTCTTCATCTATGCTGGTTATTTCCTAATTCACACATTTTGCTTATGGTCTGACTTTGGACTTACTTTCCCTAAAGGGAAGGACATCATTGTGATTACAGAGGTGTAATGAACTTGTATATGCGACAGCCAGCCCTTGCCTTGGGTTCTACAGGCTAGGGTAGAAGGCTGACATGGCACCAGATCACACACGAGTGTGTCAGGTTACACCAGAGTAAGGTCAGATCACACACGAGTGTGTCAGGTTACACCAGAGTAAGGGATCACAGAGAGAACCGAGACCATTGTGTGCCAAGAGGGTTTGCCTTGGTGCGGAAGTTCTGCACCGCCTGTTAGGAGATGAGCCGCCGTCTGCAGGTGGATAAGAGGTGCCAACTAACGAGTCAGAAAAGTGCAGTGGAAGCCTGTGCAGGTGTCCAGAGGTTTGATAGCTGAGGCTATCTGGAAAGAAGACTGCACATTGGGCTGTGTGGAATACAGGAACCAGCTGAATATTTTGTTGTCAGACCAGTCACCTTCCGAACAACCCAGCCATAGTTGAGCCCTCCGCGGACAGTGCTCTAGGGAACATGATTCTGCCAAGCCACACAGTGTGTGTCTCCTTTACTCTGTCTACCTTTGTTTCTTTGGAAATTTTTGTGAAGCTTTAACACTGATCACCGTGGCTTTGAAAATAAACATGAGAATGGTTATTTAAGTAGCTGGTCCTTAGTTAAAATAGTAGCAAAACCAGAGATTTTTTTCCTTTCCAAGGTAAGCTGGTGTGGTGACTTGGTACTGATTGAAATGTCTACAGACAAGTAGTGCTCCTAACCTACTCTGATACCCTAAGAGATAGCTGCGTGAACTCCATGACTGGGGTGGTGTCTGCCTTGCTGTTTCAGGCTCCTTTTCTAGTTGATTGGGGTGGGGTTTCACTTGGCACGTAGTCCGCAGTCAGTTCCTCATTAGTCCTATGAGAAGGCGCAGGTGACGGTGATGTGTTTAATGCTCCTCTCTCTTCTGTAGGTGAAAAAGTGGAAAACAAACAGGTGCTTGTAAACAAGTCCATGCCCACGGTGACTCAGATTCCTTTGGAAGGGAGCAACGTGCCCCAGCAGCCACAGTACAAAGATGTACCCATCACGTGCGTATTGATAAGACGTAGAGATGTTTGGAAAAAGAACGGGTGGGGAACTATATGTTATAAAGGACTGTGTCGGCAGTTATACCATTTTGAGTTCTGTGATATACGTAGATACAGTGTATCATGTAGTTGTATGATCTTTATACATGGAAGAACTAGAAATGGCAACTTCAGATATCTTTTCTTACATGAAAACAGTATGGGGTCTTATACATGGTATAACCTGGTGAGAGGAATGGACCAAGTGGACGAGCGTTCTGTGTAGAAGCAGCAGCAAGTCAATGGGTATAAAAGGCCCGGGTTTGGAGGGTCAGTGTAGCTTGCTATTGCTAACACATGGGAGGGTTTGGAATTCATTCTGCAGAGAGTGACACAACCAGATTTGTGTTAGAGAAAAAAAAAAACACTGACCACATCACCAATGTACTAGGATGGAGCTGTTTCTAGATTAGTTGTAATTGTGTTACCTCACCTAGGTAAAGCATCTAAATCCCTTGTTTTCTCTGTATAATGAAAGAGTCAAATTTATTAATCTCGAAATTTCTTCTCGGCTCTAAAATATAATGGAATATGAAACATAGGTGAGCCAGTAGTAGTCACCCAGTGTGATATAGAACCATCTAGGGAAGATGACTATTCTGCCTTAGACAAGCTGACCTAGGCTAAGGAGAGGGGTGGAAGGGGGTGGCATAGAACAGCGGAGACTCACACACGAGAGAATCACATTTGCTGCCATCATGATAGCCACCTACTGTACTGGTCAGCCTTCTGGGCATCCTGTGTGTGAGAGCTTCATGAGCCCTTTCACCCCATGAGCTACATTCTCTTAGAAGTTCATAGACTCTAATGGTGTGGGGATGGAGGCAAGGAAAACATGGGTGCCATCTCAAGGTGGCTTGGGTGTACTTGGCAGAGGTGGGACTTGAGTGCACAGTCTGGCGTCAGAACCCTTCTGAGGGCCGCACTAAGTGCAGCAGCATGAGAAAGAGCCGTGAGCTTGTGTGTGTGGTAGGAGAGCGCAGCTCACTTGGGAACGGTCCATGGTACCAAGTCCGGTCAGCAGAACTCCCGTGCAGTTATGTGTGCAGGATGGGATGCTCTCTCCTGTCTCCTGAAGGTGCTCAGGACCCACCTTGCCTTCCCCTGGCACATTCTTTCTTCAAGAAACCTCGCTCTGCCATTTACCTTGTCTTTCCAAACCTGTTTCAAAATCACTTCCTTTCCCTCAGTAGAAAATGTGCTCTGATGTCTGTCATCTTAGAAGAAGAATGGATTTCGGGTTCATTCCTAACTAGTTCCCCTTCTGTTTCTCTCCTTTGGGGGGTCTCCCCTGTTCCTGCTTTTCCACCTCACTTCCAAATTCTCATCTCTCCATCCCACTGAAAGAGCTATAGTGCAGGTGGCCAGTGACAACCTGTGTTCTTTTCAGTTGAGGAGTTTTGTTTTGTTTTGCTGCCCCAGGAAGTATGCTAGTTGCAGAAGACAGCAGGGAGCCAGCCAGTGCCATCCGTGCCCTGTGGAGCTCACAGCCTAGTCCAGGAAGAGGGGACAAACAGATAAGGAAACTTAGAGCTGGGCAGACTTGCCAGAGTCAGTGGCATCTCCTGTTCTAGTCCTGTGGATGAGGGTTTCTCTCATCCACGTGGTGTCTCCCATGTGTGATGTGTCTTTCTAGAACATTTGACCCCACTGACAGACCTTTCCCCCGGTTTTACTGTCAGCACTGCTCTATCCCATCCCCCTCTGGTCTAGGTTCCCACAGTCTCCACTCTTGTGTGGCCTGGTGGCAGCCTGGGCCTGGCTAGCAATGCTTGTCCCTTTTCTGGATATGCTTCCCTACTTGGAGAAACCTAACCCTCACTCCCTGGCTCTTCACTGATGTTCCGAGAAGAACATCTGCCTGTGGCTGGCTCCATGTAGCACCTGAGCCAAACCATCTTCCTCCCCAGCCCCAAACTGGCTTCTCCTAACCTTTGGTGGTGGTGATAGGTACCACAATCTAGCCAGTCACAGGCAGCACAAACCCTGCACCTTCCTTTCACCTGCCACAAGCACCAGTTCAGGAACTCCTGCTAGAGTTCTGTCACACACACACTCAGACACACGCGCTCACAGACACTTGCACACTCTCTCAAACACATGCATTCACATACCCGTGCTTGCACACTCTCTCAAACACATGCATTCACATACCCGTGCACACGCATACTCACACATACGCACTTCTCCACACACACTTGCCTGCACACACTCTGCACACTCCAATGCTTGGCGTGCTCGCTCGCTCTCTGTTCCCCCATCCCTACCCCCTTTAGTAGCTGAGTTCTCCTCTGCGTGGGCTCTTACTCTTATGTAATCACCCAGGCTGTCGGCCCTCTGCCCCTTCATGCTATGTGTTAACTTCTTGAGTGCCCAAGGGATTTTTTTTCTTAATTTCTCATCTGTCTTTGTGACTCTCTATTAAATGACAGGGTTGCCTATGGGGGACGTTACCCAGCATGCCTTTGGCATTATAGTCACACCAGCCCCCCATGCTTCTAGGGAATTGTCTCTTGAAAACATACATGTGGGCTGCTCTCAGTGGCTCAGG
The DNA here is from genome assembly GCA_028551405.1 of Uromys caudimaculatus. NCBI lineage: Eukaryota > Metazoa > Chordata > Mammalia > Rodentia > Muridae > Uromys > Uromys caudimaculatus. The sequence continues at coordinate 96,731,957 of CM052707.1, forward strand.
CTGCTCCCTCTGCTTGAGCCTATCTCACGTGTCGGGTCACCTCTGTGTTAGTGTTTGACAGCCCACCTCTCTCTGACACTGTTGTCATCCTAGGCCCTAGCAGGACAGCTCCCTGAGTTTCGGATTCCCATACCACGTCGGATCGACCACTCTCCCCTTCTTACTGGAAGCAAGCTCCTTTTGTGTGGCTCTATGTCAGAGCCTCCAGGGATCTGACTCTTGGTAGTCTCCTCATAGTGTCTGTTGTATAAGAAATGCATGAGGCAGTTTGTGTTGGGGACAGTAGTAATGTAGGAGGTTGAAGGGCTTTGCGAAAGTGGGTAGGCACTCCAGGCTGAAGCTGATCAGTTCTCAACACTCAGCTCTGCTCTGTGGCAGGTGCTCTCACACAAATTGTGTGGCCTCTCAACGCATCTGTTAATGTTGTCTCTAATATAGCCATAACCATAAGACTGTTACTCTGTGTCTGCCTCATAATAAATGTATAAGACTGTATAAGGGAAATTGTAAAATTTAAATTCAATGTTGGAAATGAGTAAGTTTTCAGAGCATGAGAGGAGAATATCAATATTTTGTGGAAGGATTGAAGAGAGTATTTCATACAGTGACAGACTGGCATAAGGCACTTAGGGGCTACTTGAAGGACTTTGTCTTCATATCAGGTACAAAGGTGCAACAGACTCCTACATCGAGAAAGTGATGATCTCTTCCAACGCTGAGGACGCTTTCCTCATCAAGATGCTCCTGAGACAGACACGGCGTCCAGAGATTGGAGACAAATTCAGCAGTCGCCATGGACAAAAGGGTAAGCGGAACCCCAAGTGTTGCGTGCTATTTCTCAGATTCTCCTGTTAACATTAATGATTGGGGTCATTATGGTGGGCCTGTTTATCCCAACATTCACTCATTTCATTTCCTTCAGTGCCCAGAATTGTAAATCCAGGCACCAGACCCATCAAAGTGCATACGGCAGGGATAGTGCTTCTTCTTAGGAAAGGCGCTGCTGAACCATTCTGTGTTCTGTTGGGTCATAGAATCTCAGCTCTAGGAGGTGCCTAAGAAATATCCCTTATTTAGCAGATTTGATTACCCTCATTTACTTGACTTATTATCTAGATAGAACAGAATTGGACATGTTAGAAAATGCCAGTATTCCTTACAAGAATTTACACCATAAGATAATGTCCCATCCTGTATCAACCTGTACATGTCACATTACTGACCTGGATAGCTCCATGTCAACAAGCTACAGTTATCTGAGAGGAGGGGTCCTCAATTGAGGACATGCCTCCATAATACCCAGCAGTAAGGTATTTTCTCAATGAATGATTGAAATGTAAGTTCCCCTCTGCCTACTGTTGGTGGTGCCATCCCTAGGCTGGTGGTCCTGGGTTGTGTAAGAAAGCAGGAGGAACAAGCTTGAGCAGCAAACTAGTAAGCCACTCCCTTCCACGGCCTCTGCATCAGTGCCTGCCTCCAGGTTCCTGCCTTGTTTGAGTTCCTACCCTGACTTACGACAGTGACAAACAGTGATACAAAATGTAAGCCAAATAAACCCTTTCCTCCCCAGCTTGCTTTTTGGTCATGCTGTTTCATTACAGCAATAGAAATCCTGGCTAAGACACAGTCCCACGTCCATTTACTATTGTGTGAAGATTGCAGACTGATGAGCATGGCGGAGCTTATCTATTAGGTTCAGTCCCACTGAAGTTACAGAAACATGACTTTCCAGTCTTACATGTAGCGAAGCCTTTCTTGGAGCAGATGCTGAGTCAGTACGTGGTAAGAGTTTCTGAGTAAGTAGGTCAGGGTTGAGGCTACCTGCAGTTCTCGATGGGTTGGCTGTCCTTGGGTTTACCTGGAACACCTGTGAGTCTGCACACAGACGGACAAAGCATTATTGTCCACATGAACCCCATTCAGTAAGCGCCATTAAACATGGGCCTCTGAGTGAAATGTCAGGAAGGCTTTGTGCTGTAGCATTTCCCAAACTGTCAATATGACAGGGATCAGGCTCCCTGACAGAGTGCCTTTGGCTCAGTTGTGTGCACAGTGGCCTTAGAGATCCGGCTTGTCTTAGGGCCTCTGACATCCACATTTCTCTGTAAGCTGAAGGGCATCCTCCCAGGGTGGCTGACCTTTACTTCAGTGAGAACTTTGTCTTCCTAGTTTTTCTTTTCCAGATGCCTTTTAATCCTAGGTAAGACCTTCTGATTAGCCCCCACTCCCTTGATAGTTCTGTCTAACAGTCTTGTCACATTTATTGAAAAGCCAGGAGGCAGAAAGGGAAGCAGCCAAACAGAAAAGTAGGTGACAAAGACTTTAACAGAGTAACGAAAGACCAGGGCTCTTGGGTGGATATAAATGTACTAGGAAGCATGATTTTTATCAGGTAATAAATGCACAGTATCTTGTACATGTATTTATGTTTACGTGTGTGGATATAATAGCACATCTGTGGCAGTCAGGGGACAGCTTTCAAGACTCCTCCTTCCATCCTGTACCTTACAGAGTTCAAACTCAGGTCATCAGACTTGGCAACCAGCACCTTTTCCTGCTGAGTCATCTCACTGGCCCCCAAACGTGATCTTAAAGGTTAATTTGTTGTATTTGAAGTGGAGGTTTGGGCTGATACAGTTTTGTGGCAGATGATGTCCCTCTGGAGGGCCTGTGCTTGCAGTACTGCAAATAGAAGAAAACTTGGTCCTCGCTTCTCCTCCACCTGTGTCTCCCAGAAGAAATCTCGCCCCGTTTCCACTTTCACATTTCTAAGTATCCTAGACATGCTCATTCACTTTAGATGTTACCAACTGATTCACTCTCAGATGGATAGGTGGGTCCAGGGACTTCAGTGAGGACTTATCAGTGTGCATCTTAATCTCCACACTGAGGAGGAGGAGGAAGGACCAGAGAACCCGTGGGGCCTGTACCCGACAGTTTGACTGAATTGTAGGTTCTATCTTCAGTGAGAGACTCTGACTCAAAAAATATGGAAGAGATCAAAAACAAAAGGCACCTGATGCTGAACACGCATTCTGGGGAGGCGGGGCTTTAAAATAATGCTCATGAGCCAGCAGTCCACCAGAGTCAGAAACTGTCTTATGCCAAGTGCTTATTGCTTGAGCACCGAGCAGCTGTCTCACAAGAAGGCTGGGTATGCACTGTAGTAGTATATATTAAGGCTGCTACAGCAGGTACCACAGATCCAGGAGGCTCACAGCAGCAGTAGACTCTCTTACTATCTTGAGGCTGGCCATCCAAAGGCAAGGTGTTAGCAGATACAGGTTCTTCTGAGGCCTTGCTCCTGGGCTTGCAAACTGTCACCTCACTGCGTCCTCAAGTGACGTTTCCCCCTCTTTACATGCATCCCTAGTGTTCGTCTTATAAATGCACCGGGCATGTTGGGTTAGAGTTCATCTCTGATTTCATTCAACTGTAATTGCCTCTTTTGTTGTTGTTGTTTGGGGGAGAAGTTTGAAAGTTTTTGTTTGTTTGCTTTTGAGACAGCCTCACTATATAGTCTTGACTCGGTATGTAGCCCAGGCTGGCCTCAAATCTCACAGAGATCCACCTGACTCTGCCTCCTGATAGTAGGCTTAAAAGTGTGTAATCACTAAATATAACTGCCAACCTGTTCTCCTTGTAGAATAGTTGTTCTTTAAATTATTTAGAAAAGGATCATGGGAAATAAATCTTAGGAGGTCACGTATGTATAAACATGCCCTGTCCTCTGTCATCCTCTCTCGGTCTGTGCTTCACTGGGAATATTCTAGCCTGATAATCATCTCCTGAGGACTTTGACAGCATTGCTATGTGGTAGATCGAGTGCTGCTCACTCATATAGACTGGCGTCGCAGGGCTCGTCACACTGGTTCTCTCTGTGTGTGTGTGTGTGTGTGTGTGTGTGTGTGTGTGCATGTAGGAGCCTCATGCCTGTGAGCACATGTGTATAAAGGTTCACGTATGCATCTGGTATGATTCCTTGCTCACATTCCACCTTTTTTCCTTTTTGTTTTTTTGAATCTGTTTTCTCAGTGACCCTGAACTCATTGATTAGGCTAGACTGACTGACCAGTGACCTTTAGGGACCTCTCTCCCTTAACCTCTTGACTTCATCTGATCTGTGCTGCTATGCCTAGAATGTCTGGGTAACTTGTAAGTACAGAGGCTTATTTCTTCCAGTTCTAGAAGCTAGAAAACTCAAGGCCAAGGGTCTCGCATCTGTTGAAGGCTTGTTTAATTACATCATCGCTAGGTAGACAGTGAAAGGATAGAAGAGCACACTGGAGAGAGAGCGTAAGATGGGCCTGCAGCCTCAGACGCTCTGCGTTCAGAGCTGATCTGTTCATGAGATAGCACCCGGAGGCCCTGACACCTCCCAGCAGGCTCCACCACCCAACACTGGGAGCCGAATTTCTCACACATGTTTGGGGAAAGAAAGAAATCCAAACCACAGGATGTCTGTGACCTGAGCAAGCAGTTTGCTCTTCAGTAAGAAGGACAAGAATGGGACAGGGACTGTGTTCTGGAGTTAGGCAAAGTCTGGGGGACTCTTGAGTAAAGGTGACAAGTGGGTATGAGACTGGGGCTAACGACGGGGTAGTGCTAGGGACAGAATTTGGGACCATGTGTGCTGTTTGTCCCCTTTAGTGTGGGACTTTTGGTGTGCTAATAATTTACTGTACAGCCCTAGTCAGTGCTGAGACTCCTCCCACACAGAATGAGGCATTTGAACCTCAGAGAGGATGCTCATCTGGTACAGCTTAATGCTTGCAGAACGAGATTTGAATCCAGAATTTTCTGAGTGTGTTGCCTCTTCCATTAAACTGTGTGAAGGTGGCTCTTTTCTATTCTGATACTCCATTGTCATTACCTCTGGAATTGCCACCGTCCTGGAAGTTTCTCCATAGAAAAGGTACAGCCTTTTCATGAGACTGCAACTTTATATTCCTCTACTGAAATTTAACTTCTTATGAAAGTGTCCCCGCTTCCTTCTTTAACTGATATCTGCTAAGGCTTTAGTGCTTGATTGATTAAAATTCAGTCTCGTGGAAAATGAAGTAAAATTCGAGCCTTCAGTTCTGACCGTTGTCTGGCCAGATGTGATCTCTAAAGCTGGAAGACAGAATGTGGAGGACTGTTGGGGACAGTGATTACAGTAGTCACACACCTCAGCTGGCAGAGCCCAGAGAGGAAGTGGGTCCCACCTAGGAGAGTTAGAGATTGCCAAGTAAAATGAGAATACACTGGAGACTGTGGTCCATAGCACCAGCTGTGTGCTTAGTAATCCTTGCAAAATGGGCTGATAAAAGTTTCTAGAGTTTGTGGGGTTCTGGGGTGCATGTGCCACAGCATCCTTCCTGCTGTGGCTGTTGTGGTTCAGACACATTCGTTAGTGGCACTTAATGTCCACTCTCTGAAATGTAGACTTGTTTACATAATACAGCTTTACCTGCAAGTTGACTGTGAATCTTCTCTAGAAGAAAACCTACAGGTTATTTTGATGTAATGTGGATTTATGCTCTGCCTTTAAAGCATGGAGCTAAACTCTTGGTGTTCAGGGAGCAGTAAGCCCTAGAGACGGCCTGGTTGGTTTCTTATCTGCTTTTGGCTTGGGTTTTTTTGTTGGTGTTTGTTTGTTTTTAAAGCCGTTGTTAGGGATTCGTTTAGTACATGTACAATACACAAATTAGATTACGTTTCTACACTAATGCCTCTTAAAATAGCCTCTCTAGCAGTTGGAGGCAGGTTGGAGATTTTAGTTTCACAAATCATGAGCGTTGATCGCTGCTCAATCATAGTCACTTCAAGGTAACAAGATAATAAATAGCTAAATGAAGCCACTGGGGACAGGAAGTTAGCGTTGGTAGCTCTGTGCTGTGCATGACCACAGAGCCAGTAAAGATCGAAGAGGATGGAGTGGGTGAGTAAGGTAGAACAAGAGAATCCACCACAGCGTGTCTACTGCATGGTGAGCAAAGACCATGACTGACCAGAGAGGCATGGGTAAGGAGCAGGGGTTTCTCAGTCCCTGCAGCATTCCCCTCTAGACCCTCCAAAATTGAGGTTCAGCTGGGTGTGGAGCCACAAGCCTTTAATCCCAGCACTTATAGGCAGAGGCAAGATGATCTCTGTGATTTCAAAGCCAATATGGTCTACAGAGCAAGTTCCAGGACAGCCAGATCTACATAGTGAGACCCCGTCCAAAACAAACAGACAAACAAACACAAAAACCAGAACTTCAACAGTACCAAAAACCAGGACTAAACTGATAGAGCAGTGCTGCAAAAGGGAAAAGTCTCGGGTGAAGATCAGGAGGCCAGCACGCTCTCAGTGCCTGCTGCTGCACTCTGTAGGAAGAAGCTTCAGTCCACTCCCTTTGGCAGTCAGAATCTTCATGAAGTACATATAGACTTGTTCTGGGTCTTTGCCTGACCCCTTATGAACGCCATCAGTGAGATCATGGCCCAAGGAGCTTTTGAGGAAGAGTATCTGGGGAGTGCTGGGTTACTCAGTGAGGGCCTCCTCTACAGCAAAGGGCCAACATGCCATGTGTTCGCAGAGGAGGCAGAGTCTGCTGTGGGTTTGAGTTCTTTAGGGAGTTTTGATTTTTTCCATGGTTCAGGGTTTCACTTGGGAGTAAAGCTGTGCCTCCCTTGTTCATGTGATGACCTTCCAAAGGGGCCAGTAGAGTAGAGCATGGGTCTGCAAAGCTGTGTGCTTTTATTATCAGCTTTGTAGGTAAAGATACAAAGAGATGGTCACATGATGCTCACGGGACACATTCTGGAGCTGGACTTCCGTTTTGAAACAGAAACAAGTATATTATTAGGCTCTTTGGCTTTTTATAAATTTTATACAGATAAAACTCAAGCATGCTTTTAGTCGGTACCAAATAATATTTTCATATTGAGACTTTTCCCTCTGATAATGCCTTTGTTAGATTTCATCCTTGGTCTTTTTAATTCTTTAGGAAAAGATTACATTAGTCTAAGGAGTTAAGTTTCATCTCAGTGTCTAGGCAAAGCAAATTATTATATTTCTGGATATCCTCTTTCTGTTTTTGCCATTCACAATGAGCAAGGAAAGAGTAGACCCCTTTGATGTGGAGAGGGGGAAAAAGCAATATATCACTCTCCTGAAAGAACATTTCTTAGTCTCTCATGTGAAAAAGGATTAGCACCTCCAACAAAGGTCCCGCGGATCACAGAACCGCAGCCATGCCAAGCAGTGTTTCTAAGGAAAAACTGTATTTGAGCAAGAGTGTTTGTCCTGGCAAACAGAAGCTTTTTAATAACTGCAAATCTGAGATAATGACATCCATTCCTTAGTGGCCCTCCCTCCTCTGAGACCAGATAGCCAGTTAGAACGCTCGTAGTCAACTGTGTTTTGAAGTAAAAGCTTGGGCATATCAAAATTCAGTTTTCACTTAGCCAGCCGTTCCGCGTATTTATTTATCGTTGGTTTAGAGAGGATAAAATTTTCTAGAATAGTTATCTTTGACTCTTGCTCAAAGCAAGTCTCATTAAAAGACTGCTTGCCTCTAAAAATTATTCAGTAATCTACTAAGTTAATTTATTAATATTTGATAAAGTAGATCTTTAAAAAAGTCCTGGCCTTACTATCCAGAACATTTAACGTCTTCTTAGTGCTGCAACGAGGCTGTGAGAGTTAGGGAAATGTTTATTCGTGTGTGCCAGAAAACCGGACAGCAAAGTTTGTTCATTAAACAAGTAAAAAGCCAGTTTTCCCAGAATTTCATTCATTATGGTTGTAGTGCTTTCTAAACTGGGTGAGCAAGAAGCGCTCAGCCTCGGGTAATAATGACATGGCTGGCACCTTGCCCTCACACAGTCCCTCAGGGTGTTAAAGTCCACTGCCACGCCACACACTGGCGGCCTTAGGCTCCGCAGCCGCCTAGTCCTGCTTGAATGTCTAAGTGGGAGGGTAGACAGGGTGACTGAATGACTACTGGTGGGAGCCGAAAGATAAGGCACATTTTGTCCAACATCCCTAAAAGTCCGAGTCCAAGCAGAAATTCCAGCAACTTACTAATGCTATAAGTCCGGATTCTGCCACATAGACACCTCGTTAGACACCTCGTTTTAAGAATTTGTTTTCTAAGAACAAGTTTTAGATCTTCTGTGGCTCACTGTAGCCTTCTGCCCTTTCAGTAAATACCCAGCTAACGCTTTGAAATTAGGGTATTTAGTGTTTTATGGCCTAGAATAAAAATCTCCCGTTCTGTTTCCAAATAGTGTAGGCTCAACACATTTCATTAAGTTCTTGACACATTTAGCCATGTGTATTTTGTAAAGTTCCTATGGTTATTATTTTTACAATAGCTGCTTCCAGAAGCACTGTAAGGGTTTCAATTAATCAGCCCTTTGTGGGCCTCAGACTATGCAAATTTATCACTTCAAACCATTCAGCTGCTCCTGGGAAAGCCATGTAAAAACACTATTGTCTTCTAGCGCCTCCTCTCATTTAGAGTGATGTTTTAATAAGGAAGCTAATCAAGTTTTCTTATGCATTATTTCTCTGTTAACATGCAAGGAAGAGCTGAACTGAAGTTACAGCAGCTGGGCTGTGGCATCGAAGCTCTAGATCTAGGGGCGATAGGCGCTTGTTTGTCTTCCCTCTCTCGGGATGATTTAAGGTGGTGGTAGAAAAGAGAAAAGGTTAGTTTGATAACTGGAAGAAAGGGAAGAAAGGAGCCACCTGTGGTAACCTTCACGTTTGGGCTGAGACATTTGCATTTCTGAGGCCCACAGACATGAGCTTATTAGAAGAACTTCTTACTTGATAGGAACAGTCAAACTTGAGAGCATTCTGGCTGCTGCTTTAACCCTAGTTAGTACCTCATTCATCAGCAGTAAGCAGCTCCCACTAGACACTCATGCCTGTTAGAGGCAGCTTCTTGATAATGTGAAATGGCCAGAACAGGCTGACGGGTGCAGGATCCAAGCTCCACACCAGTCAGGGCAGCTGCTCCTGGCTGGCCAGTCATTAAGTTGATCTCCTCTATAGTACTTCCTGCTGAGAGCAATTCGGTTCCTTATATAATAATAATTCCTTGCATTTAGATTGTTGTCTAAGAACCATAGAGTGGCTTTCTGATATTAGTCCATCGGGTTCTTCTGACAATTAATTGCCTGATGATGGAGGGGCTGATTAAACTACTAAGGCTTTATCACTTCTCCTTCCACTGCAGTCAGACACCAACTGCCCGGACAGCATCTGTTAAACAGAAGAGCGTCCGA
>CM052707.1:96741319-96891319 GCA_028551405.1 Uromys caudimaculatus
CTTCCCACAGTGTAGCTGTGGGGAAAAGGCTCACTTCCCACAGTGTAGCTGTGGGGAAAAGGCTCACTTCCCACAGTGTAGCTGTGGGAAAAAGGCTCACTTCCCACAGTGTAGCTGTGGGGAAAAGGCTCACTTCCCACAGTGTAGCTGTGGGGAAAGGCTCACTTCCCACAGTGTGAGTGTGGGGAAAAGGCTCACTTCCCACAGTGTGACTGTAGGGGAAAGGCTCACTTCCCGCAGTGTGACTGTGGGGAAAAGGCTCACTTCCCACAGTGTAGCTGTGGGGGAAAGGCTCACTTTCTCTGGCCTCCCAAACAGTGTGAGACTGGAGCACATAGCCTCCTAGGAGAAGTATCTACCAAAGCGGACCCCTGTGCTGTGTCTTGCATCACCTAGCACGTTCAACCACAGCAAGTGCCGTTACAGAAGGGTGTTAGCTTCCAACATTAACCAGATTGATCTATGTCAGCTGCATCTGCCTGCCTAGAGTTGTGTCCACACCTCCTTAGAGTGTGTGTCACATAATATAGTAATACTGTGTGACAACCAATAGAAAACCACATGCTAGTTGGCCCTCAATGGGGAAGTCACCTCAGAAATAGCTCTTGCATTAAATATATCACTGCAGTTGTCTTGAGAAGGCTCTAGCATGGAAATTTTGTTTCTTTTGGGGGGGGCGGTCATTCGTTTGTTTTTTGAGACAGGGTCTTGCTAAACAGCCTAGGCTGGCCTTGAATTCAGAATTCTGCTGCTCCAATACTTGCATTACTGGTATGAGCTACGATACCCTGATTTTTTTTCTGATATGTTAACTCTTGTTAATAAAGGAATAAAGATAGCAACTTGGTTTAGTAGCCTGCAGTGCCTGGGTCCTCTGAGTGGGCTAGCACCCAGTTATAGCTTCCCTGGACTCCATGTGTTCTCCTTCTCTACCCTTGACATTGTTGTGATTGCTGATGGAATATTACCCTCTTGGCAGGGCGTCATCTAACGTTCTCAGCTTTTACTTTTCTTCATTGACCTGTGTTTGCTAAGAGTCCTGTGATACAGCCTGTGGCCTCATTCTCAGTTGCCCCAGCGAGTACATCAAAGTTCCTGAGCAAAATGTATTTGCATTTTGCTACCAGGAGGCTGTGCTATAAACAATGGAGTTGAGCCATCAGCGAGGGCCAGGGGATGGAATTTTATTTTAAAATCTGACGTGCTGGGTAAGCATTTAGGGTGTGAATCCGTGATCATTTCCCAACAGCTCCCATTAGCCTGCTTTATTTGGAGCCCACCCTCTTTCCAGGGGTGCAGGGGTGGGGGTTCACACGCTGCCGCACACTGCATAGCATTTGCATTTTAAGCCAGCATTCAAGGGAATCGACCACAACCTTCAAAAGTTCTTAGTGCTGGGATGGACTTTATGCCTCTGTTCCTTGAGGAAACACAGTTTTCGTTTTTTCACCGCAAGAAAAGAAAAGAAAGCTTTTCCAGTGTGGTGAAGATTAGAATACTTCTGAATCAGAGAAATGTGGAAGGAAAGGAAAATATGGGGGAAAAGTATGTTTCTAAGGTTAAGAACGCTCTTTACCCCGATGGAGTCAGTAAAATGCAGACTTAAAAATCATCTGTCTAATTTGAGATTCAAGATCGTCAAATTCTGTCTAAATATTTTGTTTTAACTTCTAAGCTCATTATGGCCCCTTTGTGTTAACTTGTATTAAACTCTGTCAGCTATGACTGGTCTCATAAGCACAGTCAGTGGGGCAGAATAAGTTAATTATTTACTTGTGTCACTAGTGCTCTTCATTTAATGAAATGCACAGCTGTGTTGGATCTGCAGTTGGATGTGGAGCTCCCATTGTTCGGCAAGTCAGCAGAGGGGAGAAGCCGCGGTGATGGAGAGCCCTCGCCTCTCTCTGCTGTTCTGGCTTTCTGTGTCGATTTCATGGGTCTTTTATCACTCGCTTTCTCACAAAACAAACAACACAGGGCTGTCTGCTATGGGAACCATCTTGGCATATAAAAGGGGTTTCAGAGACTCAAGTAATTTTAAGTTAGCGAAGATTTAATTTTTGGCTTACAGGTGCCCTTGGTTCAAATATAACCAAAGCAATTCTATTATAGGACGGAATGAAAAACTCCTTGTGTATGTTTTTTTCCACAAGTGTCAGGAAAAGGCAGGGAAAAAAAAAACCTTCCCAAAAGGAAGCTGTGCAGTAAAGATTAATGGAGCCTGGAGGGAAATAACTGGATTCTGATTTTAGGAATGAGCATGTCACTTAATACCATAACGAGGTTGAATTGGCTTAATTAAATGTTTCAACTAAAACCAAGACACCAAGTGAAAGTCTTCTGTCTTCCTGCCATCCCCAAGTCCCAGCCTGCCTGTCCCTCTGCCTCACTCTGTTCTGGGACCCCCTGTCTCCAGCTCCCACCTTCTCCTGGTGGCTTGGAGGGTGGACTGCAGCCTCTCCCAGGCTGACACCAGCACCCCTGTGAATCCTGCCTGAAAGGGTGCTACCTTTTCCCTTTGGTTTGTGTTCAGGGGCTATCTGAGCCCTGGCTCTCAGCAGCCCTCACAGGCTCTTACCCCTTCCTTGTAGGGGCGCCACTTCCAACATGGTGTTCTTTGCTGTACAGGGGTGGGTGGCATCAGGGTACCCAGATTTCCGATTTGATCTCTTTCAAAGTAGACTTCCTGGTAACTTTCGGCCTCTGTCAGATAATTTCAGTATGGATAAGATGAGGTTTTGGAGGAAGGGACAAGTCACGTACTCTGCTTGATACCAGTTTTGGCATACAGATGGATTTGAACTTCAGCATATCAAGTGACTGTTTATGTTATCCATACAGGAAAGCATGAATACCATGATACAATAAAAAACCTTTTTGACCAAAATAAGTATCAGAGAAACTGGATGTATGCTCCAGAATCCAACTGTCCAAGCCCCAGCTGCAGTCTTGTTGGCAGCCACTAGAAAGCAGAGTCTTAGCACAGTTGTAAATAAGTAACTTGTTTCCTCTGGGCTTTAGCTCTTCAAGATATCCAGATCATAAAGATTTCATCTTAAGGAAGTTTGGGGGTTCTGGGGTGCTTATCATGTCTTAGGTTTTAGCTCCAACACTGCAATAACAACAACAACAACAACAACAACAACAACAACAACTCAGCTAAAAGAGAAAGGCAGCTTGAGTTATACAGAGGACAAACAGGAATGAACATCTCGGGTTTTCCAGCAGGTCCTGAGTTGGTCCGCTCACACACGGGAAAGGTGTCTTCTTTTATTACTGTTTTTATTGTTACGCCACAGTGTAAGAGCATCTGTTTCCTTACTCTGTGCAGCTCTGTGCAAGCCTTCCAACTAACTCTTATATACATGTAGTTGATCATCTAAACTCTATCCCACTCATCTTCCCAGGAAAAACAAATCAGAAGAGTTAAAAACTGTGTAGCAGCAAACTCTCTTAAAGTGTAGAACACTGTTCCGATCTGCTCAGGTCTGCTACCTTCAGAGAATGGCGTGGAGTGCTGAGCTGGAAGGTGCCCTGCTCTGCTTCCATTCTTAGAATTCCATGTCTAATTCTGGCCTTTTGCTCCAAGAATGAGTTGGCTCTTCCTTTTCTTGTTGATCTTTACAAGTTCAATCAAAGATCACTGTCTAATGTGCTGTAAGCTATAAGAATTAAAATTCCTTCAAGCAGGTTAAGCTCAACCAAGGAAGCCTCGCAAGGCGGCCAACCCTGCAGTTAGTGTATGCACCTGTTAGCATTTCGGCCATGCACAGGATTCCTTTTCTTTTTTAATGATTTATTTATTTATTTTTATTTTATGTGCATTAGTGTTTTGCCTGCATGTATGGGTGTTGGATTCCCCCAGGAACTGGAGTTACAGACAGTTGTGAGCTGCCGTGTGGGTGCTGGGAACCGAACTCAGGTCCTTTGGAAGAGCAGCCAATGTTGTTAACCACTGAACTATCTCTCCAGCCCCACACAAAGATTGTTGTCACAGGTTTTTAAAACCACATTTTACATATTTAACTGTATTCAATCATTCTTTGTTTGGTGGTCAGAGAATTTGTATTCCTGTGGTTTGGGCACAAAACCCAGCAGACCACAACCTAGCTGACAAGGAGCAGAAACAGTGGATTGAAAAGCTTCTGGGAAGAGAGCCGGCCTGAGACTGCCCTTTGGTCTTCATGGCGCTCAGGGAAGGTGGGCAGGCAGCCTGACAGCACCATTGTGTGGCATGCCAGCATGCCAGTCCACAGCCTACAATGCCTTTCTGCAAGGAGAGTCATTTTTGAACTGCTTAGCTAGCTGGTTGTTGGAAATTGCTTTTGTTGCTCTTGATGGAGACCGTGGGGAGGGTTTTGGAACGGTGGGAATAGAGATAGCAGCAGGGAGATCCCAATTAAGTGCTGTACTCTTCCCTCCTGGTCATTTGCTTTACATGCCAGAAAATCTCCTCTCCCCCAGGTGTCTGTGGCCTGATCGTCCCCCAGGAAGACATGCCGTTCTGTGATTCTGGCATCTGTCCCGACATCATAATGAACCCACACGGCTTCCCATCGAGAATGACGGTCAGTTACCTTTGGGCTTTTCAGAGGTGCTGCTCTGAAGGAAAGAAGCAGGCAGTTAGTTTAGTTACAGTGAGTGGCCCCCTGACGGATAAACGGACTCCTCGGCTTTGTCACTCACTCTCCTCTGCGGTGCGCTTTTGCACTTAGTTCAAGTGAGTGGCAGTTGTGGCCCTCAGCACAGAGTCCTGTGTGCTGAGCCTGTTCCATGTCTTTTTTGGCAGTCACTTCCTGTGATCTGCAATCCTGTCACAGGCCATGTGGCTTTGGCCACAGTGCTTAGCTCTGTACTTGAGTTTCGATATCTGAAAACTAGGGAATTCAGTCAGGGAAGTTAGTCACATGGGCCAGGGTTCTTCAGCCAGATACCTGCTAATGCTGGTGTTGGTAATGATTCACTATTGGTGGTGGTGGTTTAAGCTACTTTTTCAGAACATAAGCCAAGAGGCAATTATGCCGGGAAAACTGACGGCACGGGCAGGCACTCACCTGGCTTGTTCCCATCCCATCTCACAGGTTGGAAAGTTAATTGAGTTGCTGGCTGGCAAGGCGGGCGTGTTAGACGGCCGGTTCCACTATGGCACGGCCTTTGGAGGGAGTAAAGTGAAGGATGTCTGTGAAGACCTCGTTCGCCATGGCTACAACTACCTGGGGAAGGACTATGTCACCTCAGGCATCACCGGGTGAGTGCTGCTAAACACTGAGGTCGAGGTGAGGGCCCTGAGGAAGTAGTACTATAAGGTATAAAATTCCAAGACTGCCTTAGTCGGAAGGAACGCTGAAGCCTCGATGCTTTAGGAAATCTGATCCAAGAGAGGCCACGTTTAAGAAGCCAGACGTTGAGGGCCACCAGTTGTGTTGGTAAGACTGTCATTTTAACAAGCTCGGGTTTCTACATTGCTTTGTGGAGTACATTAACTGCATTTGATGCAGTGTTTCCCAGACTGCTAGATTTGTGCCGAGCACCAGAGGCGGAGTGCTTTGTCTCATAGCCTGGAGCTCAGTGTTCACACCTAATGTGTGCTAGGCACTGACAGAATCTCAGTAAATAAAACCACAGAGCTTGCCATTTAGATTTGTTCTTAGACATGGAACAGTAGAAAACACAAGGTAATTTCCAGCAGGCCCTCAGTGACTGCCTGCCAAGCAGGTGGTTGTCTGGTTTGGTTTGGCTTTGAGGTTTTTGTTTTTGTTCTATGTTGCTGAGGATTGATTCCAGGGCTTCATGCATGCTTAGAAAGCATGCCATGACTGAGCCTCCCCCTCTGCCCACTGCTTACCCAATTAAACTCCGACCTAGTGCTGCCTTTCCCTGCCCACTGCTCTTCACAGCCGTCATCCCTCAGACATACACCCTGATACTGCTGTCTCCCAGGCTGCTCTGTCTCCAGAGCCTAGCACGGCCTCCCAGCACAGGTGCTTCCACAGTGCCTGATGGGTGAATCTGAGAACTAGCTCTCAGCACATGAAGACAAGGGAAAGGAGAGAATGCGTAAGACATGGGGGGACGGAGGCTGTGTCATTCAGTGCGTTGTACAGAGGAAAGTACACTAAATCCCAAGAACTGGTAGGAGCCGCCTAACTGTTATTCCAGAAGGAGGTAGCTGTGCAGTCTGAGGCGAGGTTGGACAAGTCAGGGTGAAGGGTCTAGCTGCCATCCTTGACAGACAGAAGTCCACGTAATTATTGTGAACGATGAGGTCTTGAAACTCAGCTCATAGAGCATGTATGATCAAATCAGCTGCTTTCGTACCCAGTGGCACATAAAATACCCAGGGGCGGAGACAGGGCCTAGCAGTTAAAAACTCTGGCTGCTGCTCCACAGGACCCAAGTTTGGGATCCAACACCTACTGGCCTCCAAGAGCTTCTAAACAGCTGTGC
This sequence comes from Uromys caudimaculatus, assembly GCA_028551405.1. NCBI lineage: Eukaryota > Metazoa > Chordata > Mammalia > Rodentia > Muridae > Uromys > Uromys caudimaculatus. The sequence continues at coordinate 96,747,767 of CM052707.1, forward strand.
GTGCACACACACACACACACACACACACACACACACAGTGAGGGAGGGAGAGAGTGGCCATGGGCTGTGAGCCACCCGAGCCCAGGTGCAGCTCGGCTGAACCGTGGGCAAGGACCCGGCGCTTAACTGTGGCACTACAAAGAAATGTCCCAGAAGGGCCAGCGCCGCCCAGAGACCATTTCTGCTGAGAACATAGGCCCAGGGCTTTGTACACAGCGCCGCCCGGAGCCCATTTCTGCTGAGAACATGGGCCCGGGACTTTGTACAGCAACTTGTCAGATGGTAGCAATATGGGGTTCCTTAAGTAAACCATTCTGGGGATGTAATGCTTTTCTCCATTTAAGTATGGTTCAGTTAAGTAGTTAGTGATCCATTAAAAAAAAAAACAACAAAAAAACATAGTCATCACTAAACCTGTGGCCTTCATTTCTACTCAGAAATAATATTGTCTAGAGAGTGCACAACCATAGGACCCATTCAGTGCAGCTTCCTAAACATAAGTGCACTGAGAGATTAGGCTGGGCTGCATGCTGTGTGCTGTGCGCAGCTGTGAGGACAGCTGAGGTCCACACCGATTCCCTTGGCGCCCACATGGGGTGGCTGCATGCTGTGTGCTGTGCGCAGCTGTGAGGACAGCCATGTGGACAGCTGTGGGCTCCACCGCTCCCTTGGGGACCACATGGGTTTTCATCTCTTTGCCATTCACCTCCATGCCAAAGTTTGCGAAGCACTGCTGAGCCTGTTCAGATTTCCCTCTAGGACCTGCATTTGTGTCCCTGCCCTTGCCCTCACCATGTACCTGATCTTAGCTAGAAGCAGCAATTGCATGTGGCTTTACTCTGTTGATGATGGAATAGCATTGGGTGACAGAGGTCCATAAATTCTACCGTGAGTTACCATCCCCGAGGACCACAGTCATTTATTAGAACTGGAAAGACCCTTTGATACACCTTGATACACAATCAAGAAAACTGAATTGGGGAGGCCATGCAGTGTCCCTGACAGACTGGGACAAGGTCCTTGCCACTGTGACTTCCTAGGGTCCCATTGTGCTATGATTCACAGAGAGGCTCAGTAACTACAACAGCCTTCACTCCTGTGCTGGCACATTGGGGCTAGGGCAGGCTGGGGGGCTGGGGCAGTTTGGGCCAAAGGCTGCAGCTGCCTTTTTGCACTGTGTGCTGTGGCTTCCTCTGCCCTCCACTTGGCCTCATGCCTTGCTCAGAGTGAACTTCTTTTTCTGATAGGCCACTGTGGCAAGCAGAGAGAGCACTGGATTTGAGTGAGGCCTGGTCACACCACTCACTGGCTCTTACCTAACCTCTCGGGCTCACTGGCCCTGTCTCTACATCATCAAAAGTGGAGGCCCAGTATGCCTGGATTAAACAGCACTGGCGAGTACTTCCTTCCCTTTGAGGAAAGACACTTGGAGAAAATGAAAAGATTTTTGAAGGTGTCCATTCCTTGGCTGTTTGCTTCAGACGAGACTTTTTTTTTTTTTTGGTCAGAGCACTTACATAGTTTTGAGATTCTTACTGTGTTTATTCATTAGTGGAATAAGTTGTGTAACAAACATTTATTGAGCACTAGTTGTATGCCAAGCAGGATCATATATGCTGGAACCACTGTGGCAAAGGAGACAAGGAACTGACTTCTCACGGGAAGGCAGACAGTAAGCAGAGAGGCAAGCAGTGATTATACCCAAGGTGCTGAGAGCACTACAGGGTGGAGAGAGGGGAGAGGGAGGGGTCCTTAAGAAAGGTCTCCCAGCTGTAATCCTAGCACATAGGAGGCGGAGACCAAAGATGCAAGCTTGACACCAGCCTAGACTGTATGGAAGTTCCAGGCCAGCTTAAGCTCTATGGTCAAGGATTGACAGGGCCATGCATACACCTGACAGAAGAGCCTGTCATCATGGGCTGGTGGGGAGAGGTCCTGAAGTGGAAGTTGTAGTGTGTTTGGCATGATAGCCATGTACACTTTGGGCTACATAGACTTATCAGAAGAAGCCATTGGGGATTTTATAATCTGCTCTGATTTCCGGTTTGGGAGGAATCTCTCTGGATTGTTATGGTAGATCAGATTGTCTAGTGCTGAGAGTACACACAAGATAAATCTGGAAATAACAAATCAAGAAAAGCTGGTGGTCTGGTGACGCAGGTGGTCGTGAAGAGAGTCGTCTTGCTGATAGCGTGTTTCTCTATGAAAGCATCGTCTTTTCATACAGTGGTGTGCTTCTGTGGCTCTGGTCTAGCCTTTTCACTGACTACAGGCTGGAGATTGTCCTCCCCTAGTCGGTCATAAATCTCTGAGAAGACAAGTAAGGAAAACCTCCTGGTGATGAGGCCTAGTGAAGGCTGTCTGTCCAGTTACCCAGACTCTGCTGCTTAAACCCAGTGTTGGCTTTTCTTTCAGTGAGCCTTTAGAAGCATACATCTACTTTGGACCTGTGTACTATCAGAAACTGAAACACATGGTGCTGGATAAAATGCATGCCCGGGCCCGAGGACCACGAGCGGTTCTTACCAGGTACAGAAGCATTGGGTGGGGGTGGGGGAGCTGATGCTGCTGTCAAAGCATCAGTCACTTCTCTGTGGAGATAAACAGTCCCAGCAGAGATTCTGTTTCCCTTAAGATACCAAAATTTGGGTGTGTTAAACATTGTCTTGGTTACTTTCTATTGTTGTGGTTAAACAGAAGAAAAAGCCTTGTCAAAAGCAACTTGGGAGGAAAGAATTTAATTAAATCTTTCAACTGTCAGGTGACACTCCATCTCAGAGAGAAACCAGGACAGGAACTCAAGGCAGGAACTAGAGCAGAGACCACAGAGCTGCTCACTGGCTTGCTCCTCCTGCTTTCTGATACCTCTAGGTCCACTTGTGTAGGAATAACACTACCCACAGTGAGCACGTCACTCAAGAACTGATCCAGAAAATACACAAGCTTGCCTACAGGCGGTCTTAGGAAGCATTTTCTCAGTTGAGGTTCCTTCCTCTCAGAAGACTTTAACATGTCAAGCTAGGGAAAAAACAAACAAACAAAAACCTAACCAGCACAGTTGATCCCAGGTGAACTCAACAGAGAACCATTCAACTATAACTTTTCCTTTCTCATTTGTCCCCAAATTGTCATATTAATATTAATATCATAATAAAAAAACATCTCAACTTTTAAAAGCTCCATGGTCTTTAAAAAATTCAAATATTTTAAAAGTCCAAAGTTGCTCTAAAATTCTAAAATCCCCTTGCTGTAAGCTCCTGTGAAACCTAAAACCAAGTTAGGTATTTTCTTCCTTCAAGAGGAAGAATCAGGGAGAGCTGCAGTCGAATCAGCTCAAGGCATGTTGTCAGGGTCGGGAACGGGGAGTGTGTCAGGAAAGGGAGGTAGGACTGCAGCCTGCCTCCTGTAGCTGCGCATGTCTTCCTGTGGGGAGAAAAAGTATTAGGAAAATAAGATTGCATCACAGGCAGTTAGAGCAGTTAGACGGCGCCAAGGTAAGGGGGCCTGCAGGTCCTCTCTCCACGGTCCCTCTCATGGATGATAGTACCCACTTCACAGAGTGCTAGTGTGTAAGGACCAGGTACAGGCACCCCACAGGTGTTCAGTAAGTCCTCCCTCATTTCCACTGAGCATGTCTGGAGCACTTGTTGTTCTTGCTGAGGACCTGGGTTCAGTTCCCAGCACTCACATGGGAGTTCACAGCCATCCTGAACTCCAGTTCCAGGGTATGCCGTGCTCTCTTCTGATCTATGAGGACACCAGGCACACATGTAGGAAACATACATACATGTGGGCAGATCGCTCATACATAAAAGAGAATAATCTTTTTTAAAATGTTTTTAATGACAAAAAAGGAAGAAGAGCTAATTGTCAGGGTAATCACTGTCTGAGCAGTGAGACCCTGCGTGGGCCAGGTGCGTCCCCCCTCCCCCCAGGTTCCATATCAGTTCGGGTCCCTTTCCAGCATGGAGGTTGTCTATAGTCAGTTATCTGAGGCGGCTGAAATGCAAGCACTGAGTCTGCCCACAAGTAGATGACCACTTTCACCTTGTCTGTCTGCCAACCTCCGTGAAGGGAGTAGCTGACTGGGGTGGGTCTATAAGCAGATCTAAGTGGGCAGGATTGTGTTCTTGGTGAGCTTTCCTCTACTGAGGGTTCCTTCAGACCTTGTATCAGCTTTTCAGATGTAGATTTTCTTTCTGATAACCTACTCTTCAATTTCTCCCTGGAGCAGCCAGCTATAATAACAACAAGAGCACATTAACATCTCAGCATATGTTGGAGACACTGTTTGCTGTGTCATGGGAAGTCAAGAAAGCAGCAGGCTTTGGGGCCTGCTCTAGTTTGCTCTCTGCTCCTTGGGAAAGAAAGGTTTATTTGGCTTATAGTTTACAGTCCGAAGCCAGAGCAGGAACAGAGCAGAGACCATGGAGAAATGATGCTTTTTGGCTTGTTTCCCCGAGTTGCTCAGCTTCATTGCTTATACAGTTAAGACCCTCCTGCCCTGGGATGGCACTGTCTACAGTAGGCTGGGTCCTCCCACATCAATCAACAATTTAAAAAAAAAAAAATGGCCCACAGACATGCCCATAGGCCAGTCTGATGGAGGCATTTCTTCATTTGACACTCCCTGTTCCCAGGTGTGGCTGGGTTATCAATGAGTTGACAAAAAACCAGCACAGAGCCCTCACAAGAGCTACTGGAGACCCAAGTTTCTTCCATAGTCTGAGTTTCTTTCTTCTGTGCTTCTAAGTAACATCTCTAAAAATACTCAAAGGCCTTGCTCTCTGATTTGAAGACTATGACCAGCAATGACCATGATGTAATGAATGCTAACACTAGTATTTGGGGGAGTATATAAAGAATATATTGTTATGTCGTGTAATAAAAGACTGTACACTTAGGCTTTGTTTGTCACAGTGATAGCCACTAGTACACACTTTTGAAGCAATTCAGGGTCACTCTGATGGGTGTCTTGGCTGGCAGGAGAGCCGGCTCCAAAGCTATGCTTTTGGTCCACGTGTGATGGTTCCTCCCTTTGCTGTGCCTGATGTAGTCTGGTCATTTACTTAAAAGGCAGCCCACTGAAGGGCGATCTCGCGATGGCGGCTTACGTCTTGGAGAAATGGAACGTGACTGTTTAATTGGCTATGGAGCGAGTATGCTTTTGCTGGAACGACTAATGATCTCAAGTGATGCCTTCGAGGTTGACGTCTGTGGGCAGTGTGGGCTCCTGGGATATTCTGGCTGGTAAGTAGATGCCACATGTCTCTCAGACCACATCCCTTGGCCGAGGTAATGATTTAAGGACTGCTCTGGACCAGACTCGGCTGCTGTGCAGCCTTTGCCTATAATCACTTCTGTGCCACCATGGTTGTGTGTCTGTGCTGTGTGTCCGTGCTGTGTGTGTCCGTGCTGTGTGTGTCCGTGCTGTGTGTGTCTGTGCTGTGTGTGTCTGTGCTGTGTGTGTCCGTGCTGTGCATGTCCATGCTGTGTGTCCATGCTGTGTGTGTGTCCGTGCTCTGTGTGTCCATGCTGTGTGTCCGTGCTCTGTGTCCATGCTGTGTGTGTCCGTGCTGTGTGTGTCCGTGCTGTGTGTCCATGCTGTGTGTGTCCATGCTGTGTGTCCGTGCTGTGTGTGTCCGTGTTCTGTGTGTCCGTGCTATGTGTGTCTGTGCTGTGTGTGTCCGTGCTGTGTGTGTCCATGCTGTGTATGTTTGTGCTGTGTGTCCGTGTTGTGTGTGTCCGTGCTGTGTGTGTCCGTGCTGTGTGTCCGTGTTGTGTGTGTCCGTGCTGTGTGTGTCCGTGCTGTGTGTGTCCGTGCTGTGTGTCCGTGTTGTGTGTGCCACCACGCTTCTCACAAGAAGGCATTTGTGTGTTGATTCTTTAATGCTGCATTTATACTGCTGTAGTTGAAGCTCCTAAATAGTACAGACTTTAGTTTTAATAGTATCTGAGGTGCTGGAGATTGGCTCAGCACTTGTTAGTTGTTACTGAGCAGGACCTGGGTTCAGTTCCCAGCACCTGCATGATAGCTCACAACACCCATAACAGGAATCTCAACCTTAAAAAAAAAAAAAAAGAAAAAAACAAAAACTGTTCCTTAGGGAATGTTGTATGGAGCTCCCAAAGCCGCATTACCTCATACTCTGCAGCAGCAAAGCTAGGACTGAGACCTGGTATGTGTACTGTGTGCCCTTACCCACGGCAAATACATCTGACTGTGCATTCCACAGGGCACAGTGTCTGGCAGGCAGTGTCTGCTGTGTCGGATGCAGGCCTAAGTCTAGGAGTACAGTAGTGCAGAAGACATCCCACCCCATTGACTGCTGTCTTACTGACCGGCGCTCCAGTTTACAGCTGGTAGATGCTTAGTGAAAAATGTCACTGCTGAGAGACCCCTTGCACTGTGGCATTGTGCACTGTGGCTTTCTGCACTGTGGCATTGTCAGTATGCTCATTATGTAGTTTACAGAGCTGCTTTAATTCCGACCGGAAGTCTGGTGTGTAAAGGCCATGTGACTGGGTGGTGCTCCCTGGGTCCGGTAGGTGCTGTACAGCTGTAGCACCTCTCTTTGTGTCACTCTGCTCTGCCAAAGAACAGAAACTTCTGCTTAGGGCTCGTTAAGGTCTGGAGTCCTGCCGTCCCCATATAGCTGACAAAACCTGTGCTCCCCAGTTCCTCCTCCCTGACGGATTAGAGGCAAGGTCTCACAGCATCTAAGTAGACATTCCAGGGATGGAGAAGAGCCATGATACCCTCTGCCGTTCTCAGCGGCCCTACCCAGAACCCCTCTTCTCAGAAGACCGGCACAAGAGGACAGTGTGTGAGGCTGAGTGAGCGTGGCTGGGCTTGGGGACACATTGCCATCTTTTCCCCCACAGACTCCCCCCAGAGCCACTTTGCAGGTCAGAGATCAGCTGAGGGCTGGGCCCGAGAGATGGCTTAGAAAGTACAGGGACCTAGAAGCCTGGTAACCTGAGCATATACATACATACATTAATGAACAAACGAACCTAGGTAAACAGAGTACATGGTTTTGTTGGTTTTTTTAAAAAGAACAAGGGGGCTTCTTAGAACACAGTGCATACTTGCTAGCTCAACGACAAACCTTTTAGCAGATTATCTTATGATTGCTGTGTAGATGAATTGATGAGTCCTGCTTATGAAGTTAATTTGGACACTAATGGAAGAGGTGGCCACATTCTGGTTCATTCTTTCCATAAAGTCACAGAGATGGTCACATTCTTTCTTCTTGTCAGTGAGATGGGGTTCAGTCCTAGGATGTCCATTTGTCTTTTGAAGTGCATATTGGGCGTAGTGTGGGCTGCATAACTACAGGAAGGGGGAGCAGGGCATAACGGGGTGGGCCTGGGGCCTGGTCCCCGGCTCGAACCTTCCAATCCGGCACAAGGACTTTTAAGGAATTACTTTGAAGAATGGAATGGAATCGTCATTTCATTAAAAACAGGAACCATGAGACTTCAAAGAGCTCTTGTTTCCCTTCCTGTGTTTTCCCCGCTCCTCTGATGGGAACCGGGGGTGGGGAGGGGGCAGTGAACCCGGCTCATAAGGCTCGCACCTTTGTCTCAGTGCTGGGTGCTTGAGTACACCTGCCATGACGGGAAGGGGCACAAGCCGCTCCACCTCAGCTAACCTCTGCCTCGGTGCCCTGTTCCCTTCAGTGTCTAGCTCCGCTGACCGCAGCCCTGATCATGGGTTCTGCATGCTATCCTTTGAAAGGGCTTCATCAGGTGATGTCATCTGACTGTCCTTATCTGTAGCCGCATAGACTTGATATGTCTGATTTGAGTGCCCTACTTATATACCCTGTTGCCAACAGAGAAAAATCCTAACCCATTCTGCAGTCTGGCCACCTCCTCATGAGCCACTCTCCGGCCAGCGGCGTAATGACGCTGCCCTTTCCCACTCATTACTTGGGCTCGTGGGCCCAGCTCGTGGGAAGGAGCAAGCACAGCAAGTCGGAGGAAGCCGTCCTCTAATAAGCTGCACAATGGAGCTGGTAATTAGAGCGGGGCAGTTCCTTGGAGCAGGCCCCCGTGGGTGACTTGCACATTAGTAAGGCATTGCTATGGGGAGGTTTACAGCAAGACTGTTGTTCCTCAGAGGACCCAGGGCAGAAGTCACCAAAGAACCCCATTAAGGTAATGAGCTCATGGAGGACGCTGCACTGGGCATAGACCTCACGTGCGGCCACAGCTTCCTCTTGCTGATCTCTTCCTAGAGATCAGTTTACTTTTGTTCTTGGTCAGGTTGCTGCCTTTGCAGATTGTTCAGACATAGAGGAAAAAGCTTGGGGTGTGTGTGTGTGTGTGTGTGTGTGTGTGTGTGTGTGTGTGTGTTACACTAGAATGTTTTGAATCAATACATTAAGAAGATTAGTGGGTTAGTCAGACTATGAATCAGCACATATGGGAATTTTAACTAGATTAACTGAAGTTGGGAGTCACCATGTGCTATGTAGGACAGGAAAGCCAGGAAGAGGTTACTGCAGTTAGGTCTGCTTCCCCAACTTAATTAAAGTGATATAGGAGAGTAATTCCTGACCCACCCAGGCACATTAAAAACCTGTCTTGATTCTAATGCATTAAAGAAGTCTTTGAGCAGTCTTTTAAGAGACTTTATATTGCTAAAGTTCATATCATCAGTGTGTCTGCTGTCGGCATGGGTGATGGCGCACGCTTCTCCTGCCTGAGCCCTCAGGAAGCTGCCTCTGAGGTCACCGTCACCATGTAAATTCTCGGCCTCATGCTTGCTCTCCTTTTCTAGAGTTTAAAACAGGAAAGGGTGTGCTACTGCACACTCACCTCAGCACCTGGTAGATGGCCAGGGGTCGCTGCAAGTTTGAAGCCAGCCTGATCTCAGGACACACCAAGGTCCTGTAGCAAGCCCCTGTTAAATAAACTTAGAGTTAAATACATCATACACACAAAAACAAGAAAGCAGCTGTATTTTATTGTCTGTAGAAATAGCCTTTGCCCAAAGCTACAAGTGAGGAACACAGGCATCCCCGACCCCCAGGGGTGACTGCCCATCACAGCCGAGTAGCAGTGTCCTTGGCCTGTGCCTCATTGCCCTTATTTTTACTTACTTTTAAAATCATAAGCCCTTCTAAGATTCTGAGAAAAGAAGATCCAAATATGAGCCTTTAAAAAAACCTCATACAGCCTCCACCGTCCTTGAACTTAGGATCCTCTTGCCTGTCTCCCAGGTGCTGAACTTACAGGACCGTGGGGGGGGTGCCACCACATCGACCCAAATATACACTTTTTATTTTTACATTTATTTGTAATTTTTGTACATGTGTATTAACATGCAAGTGCCAGAGGGTCCTTAGGTCCGAGGATAATTTGTCAGACTTGATTCTCTCTGTCCTCCAGGTGGGACCCAGGGATAAAACTCATCAGACTTGTTGATGCCCCCACTGAGCTCTCCTGCCCCTTGTTTCTTCCTTTTTCTTTTTACTGTGTAAGGATATTCTGCCTGCACGTATGCCTGTGTATGTATGTGCATGCCTGGTGCCTGTGGAGGCCAGAAGAGGGCGTCAGATCCCATGGAACTGGAGTTACAGATGGCTGTGAGCCACCATGTGGGTGCTGAGAATCAAGCTCAGGTCCTCTGGAAGAGCAGCCAGCGTTCTCCACCATGGAGCCATCTCTCCAGTCCCTCTTTACTTTTGCATTTTCAGAAGTCCTCAGACTTTGAGGCCCCCTGGGTGCTGTTGAGCTGACTGGGTTTTTCCTTCCACTGTGTGTCCTGAACATCTCCCATCTCCGTGACGATGAGTCTGCTGTTCTGTTGAATGTCTGTGTAATGTCTTCTGTATGTATGTCCTGGGTAAGAGCCAGCTGCCCAGTGGGCACTCGAGGAGTTTCCCACTCTGTGATCTGGTTAACAGCCTTGCTGTGGACGTTTTTCTGAGTGAGATCTTTATACTGTAAACCCTAGAAAAATAATTCACTTTCTCCTCAAGGGACCTTCTGTAGATGAGGACTGAGAAGAGTTTGTGGGCCCTCCCCCCTCCCCCCCCGAAAGAAGAAGGCAAAGAATGTGGCGTATGTAGCTAGCACTTTGGTGGGGACCCAGGCTGCTGCACGGGTTGAGTGGGATGTTTGTGTGTATGGGCATGGATTATGTATTTCTCAGGTTTTACAGGGGCAGCTCACTGTAAGCACTGATGGGCAGGTCCTGAGGGCACTGCCGCTCCTGTTCAAAAGGCTTCTGTCCCATCAGACTTTAAGTGCCTCGGTGGTGGGAACTGAATGTTTTTGTTGGTCATGTTTCAGAGAATAATAGAACACAGAGATGCCCCCAAACATATGGGCGTTGGTGAGTCAGCAGGAAACTCATCCAGCAGTGAGACAGCTCAGTTCCGATGATTCTGATTTCTGGGATTTTTTTCAAAACAGTGTATAAGCAAATGTTTTCCCTTATGAAGAGAACATTCTAGAAATATAGTTAATGGACTCCAGTTGCATACTTTTGAGCTGCAAGGAATGCTTTGCATCATTCTTGATTTTGCATCCACTGGTGTTCCTTTAGTTTTCTGAGCCATCAGTCTTTGCCTGACAGCGATGAGGCACTGTACTGTACACTGGGTACTGTACCCTGGGTGCTGTACACTGGGTACTGTACACTGGGTACTATACACTGGGGTGCTATACACTGGGATGCTGTACACCGGGGTACTGTACACTGGGGTACCTTACACTGGGTACTGTACACCGTGGTACTGTACACCGGGGTACCTCACCCTGGGTACTGTACACTGGGTACTGTACACTGTGTGCTGTACAATGGGGTACTGTACACTGGGTACTATACACTGGGGTGCTGTACACTGGGGTACTGTACACTGGGGTACCTTACACTGGGTACCGTACACTGGGGTACTATACACTGGGGTACCTTACACTGGGTACTGTACACTGGGTACTGTACACTGGAGTACTGTGCACTGGAGTACTGTACACTGAGTACTGTACACTGGAGTACTTAGGGTACCGTATGCAGGCCTTCGTTCCCGCACCTCTGATGCATGCTGCCTTGGGTTTCAGGTGCCACTACTGCAAGTCTTCGTGCCACGTGTCGTCCCTCCGCATCCCGTACGCCTGCAAGCTGCTCTTCCAGGAGCTACAGTCCATGAACATCATCCCCAGGTTGAAACTGACCAAGTACAACGAGTAAGGCTGTGCGGTGCTCACAGGGTATGTCGGTCCGCCTGTGCAGCCGAGGCAGGGGGCTCTCAGTGAGAACTCTGAGGAGGCGGAGGAAGAGCTGTCTGAGGTCCGGACACTGGCTTGATACCCTTGACCTGGAGCCTCGAGCCACAGGAGGTGCTGGGCCCACACACCACAGCTCTGTGTGGAGTCACACACAGATGGACACCAACTAGAGAGAGTGCAGCGCCTGTTAATTTTGTTGTTTGTTTGTGTTGACTTGGAGTCTCACTCTGTATCTCAGGCTGGATTTGAACTCACCTCAACCCTCCTGCCTTCGTCACCCACAAGTGCTGGAATCATGGGTCTGAGCCAGCATGTCTGGTTTGTTTATGTTATTATGTTTTAAACTGTACTTATTAGAAAAGCCTTCCTCCTCAAATTCCCTCTGACATCTTTAAGAGAACCCTGGTTCTCGTCAGATGTGGAGGAGGTACGGAACTGGGGTGTGGAGGAGGTACGGAACTGGGGCTAAGATGGTAGCTCAGTCAGTCAAATGCCTGTTGCATATGTATGAGTTGCAACCCATGTAAGGACTGACATGGTACCTAGCAACTCATGTAAGGACTGACATGGTACCTAGCAACCCCTGTGACGAGGCACCTAGCAACCCATGTAAGGACTGACAGGACACCTAGCAACCCATGTAAGGACTGACATGGTACTTAGCAAACCGTGTAAGGACTGACATGGTACCTAGCAACCCATGTAAGGACTGACAGGGCACCTAGCAACCCATGTAAGGACTGACGGGGCACCTAGCAACCCATGTAAAAGTCCAATACTATGGGGTTGGGGAGCAGATAGGCAGAGACCCCTGGCACTCACTGACCAGCCAGTGTAGCCAGTCAGTGCACTTCAGGTTCAGTGAGAGACCCTGTGTCAGGGGTTAAAGTGGGTCCTCCCCAGTGTCCCTGTGGCCTCCATACACACATACAAAGAATGGGTAGATTTGTGGGCACAAGTTTTGTTGAGGTGGGAAGAAGTAAACTGACTCTCAGGAGGGAGCAATTGACATATGTGACTCTGGCAGGCCAGCGGTCCCAGCTTGCTGTCATACACTGAGACTTCAGTCTTGATGGAATGTGATCAGTGCAGCCTACCTTTTAAGAATCTCCTCCTTTATCTGCCAGACTGTGGTTCTTTTGAACCTGCAGGACACCTGGGTTAAACCATGGACACCTGGTCATTCCCTCATTTCTTGCCTGTTCCGTTCCTACGAGAATGTTAGCTGTCCATTTTCTCAGTTTATTCTTAACTGTTGTCCTGAAGCCAGATAAATATTTATACTAAGAGTTGCTTATACAAAGAGAGAAAGTCCCAGAGCGTCCAGTAATGGCATAGGCCACATTCTCCCGCCACACCAGAAATGCTCCTCTGAATACTAACAGGTGCCACTGAGAGGGGTCAAACACTGAGAGGGGTCAGACTCAGGTGTACTGATGAAGCTGGGGGCCCGAGGACTTTTCAGATCTACTCACCCCAGGCTCATCTGGATGAGTCACTGACTTGAAGGCTCAACCCTGTTTGTTTTCTTCACAATAAAGATGTGGCAGTCAGAACAATACTCAGTGAGGTGACTGTGAGTGGGCAGCCTTCGCTGCGTCTTCAGAGACTCATGGGTGTCGTGAGTCAGAGGAGGCACCCACGCCCTCCCTGCAGGGTTGGTCATCCCTTACCAGATCTGCCGCCTCCTCTTTCCTTACGGATGGCTCTCCAGATAGCTATACCGAGGTGTGTGTCCTTGGCCGTGTGCTTGTTGAGCCATCAGGAGGACTTTTTTCTTTAGCGATCTTGCCTGTTTCTACCAAGTCCATCAAGGGTTGATGACCCTGCAGGAATGGGCCCATCCCATCACTGAAGGAGCGAGCACCAGGACATCTGCTCAGCACTCCACGATGCCCTGTGTTGGGGGACCAGGAGCAGGATGTGTATCTTCTTGGTGGAACTCAGAATCCAGGAGAGGTGGCTCCAGGTCAGACCTCATCGGTGTTGCAGGAACACCCGTGCACACGGACACACACAGGAACACCCGTGCACACGGACACACACAGGAACACCCGTGCACACGGACACACACAGGAACACCCGTGCACACGGGCACACACTCAAGATCTCAAAGCACGCTCAGGGTGATCAGCTCCCTATTACAGCTAAAGAAACTGAGGCAGAATAGTCAAGCTCCCCCCACCCCACCCTGCACCACACCACCACAGGGGGATGGCAAGAGCTTCAAACCTCAGGCCTGTGTGGCCAAATCTGGTTCAGTGAACGTGGTCTTCTTTTAGAAACTCGGGTGCCACTGAGTGTGGTACCCTGTAGATGAATACCCTCAGCCATCCCCGGCAGGTGTGAGCGTCAGGAGAGTCGGCACCTCTCTGGAGAGAGGGATTCACAGTTCTTCACGTGCGCACCGCTTAGGGCCCAAACCAAGATGTCGGTAAAGGGAGCAGCTGGGTAGCTTTGAAGCTAGCAGAGACCACACTTGAATAGCTGTTTGTCTGACAGCTTTAGTGAAAGGACACAGCGGGAGCCAGGGTGCAGTCATCGGTCGCTTGCCTGCTACCCCAGCTCTGTGCCCAACACTTACACCAAAAGGCCACAGTTCCCTAGTCTTATGGCAGGTGTCATTTTAAGTCATTCTAAGTCCGTTGCTTTAACAGCTACCAATCAGATCCTGTTTATAGTAAGGGCGGGTAATTCTGACAGGAATCCATGACCTTTTTCCCTGAAGGATTTTAACTGATTTGGAGTGACATGGGGTGAAGTTGAAGTCTCCACCCAACACCCATCTTGACGCCTGATTCAGCAGAGTCATCGGGCTGCAAAGACAGAATCTCACCTGTTGCCGAGGCAGCCAGCTGGACAGACCAACAGCCCACGCAGGAAGAAAGCTTAACCACGTCCCTGGGGTTTCCCCTGTCCCCTGGATGGGTCAGCTCAGGCTGCCCTGTGGCAGAATACCACAGGAGGCTGGCTTAGATGACAGATCGGTTTTCCTAATTACGAATGTTCAGAGTCTACCTCAGTCTGCAGGATGCTGTCAGCCAACCCTCTGATGAGTCCTCAGGTGGCTTTTCTTCAGTGCACCCTCAGAGCATCACTTGGGCACCCTCTATAAGGACACCCGTCCCAGTGGATTAGCATTCCCCTTGTCTGGTATCACTAGTTCTTACAGCGTCTGTTCTCAGAATGCGGCACACTGACAGGGCTTCAGCGTCAGGAAGCTGAGGAAACTGCCTGGTCCTTTGTGCCCCTCAAGGCGTTTGAAATAGTTCATCACAGCACAGGTAGAAATGTGGGAAATACCTATCCAAGCCTACTCACCAAAAGAGATATTCTTCTCCAGATGTGTAGCCAGTGGGAAGTGTGGTGTGGTATATGAGTGGATGTGGGGGGCAGGGGGTTGTGAGTGTTTGGTCAGTGTATACCAAATGTACCCAGCAGCATTGTCATAGCCCCTGATTTTACATAACCCCTGCCCAGTAACAATAGATACATTATGTTCCTGCAGTGGAATACTATGCAGTGAAGAAAAGGAATCGCCATTGCACATAATATTGATTAATAATACTGATTGATAAATCAGTCATCTCACAAATTAATTACTGGGAGAGGCCCCAAAGATTACATATTCCATTGGTTCTTTGTGGCCTTTGGTGTTGCTGGGGAAACAGGTCTCATGCAGTCTGGTCAGACCTCAAACTATGTAGCCATGAGTGAGCTTGCTTCAGATCCTCCAGGCCTCACCTCTTCAGTGCTGAGATTGCAGTACACCCCCAAGCTTGGTTCATGTGGTACTGGGGATCCAACCAGGGCTCGTTGCATACTACCAACTGAGCCACCTTCCCAGGGTCTTTTGGTTTCTCTTTAATTTAGAATTAGTCAGAATTGATCTGTGGCATGAACTAAGCCATCGTGGCGGTTCCCTGCGCAGGAAGGGCTGAGAGGAAGGTGCTTCTAAGGTCCTGTTGGCGACGTGCATTGTTTGTTCATTTGGTAATTCCTTAAGTTATATGTTCAGGGGCTGCCTCTCCCTGCCGGCTTCTCCTCCTCCCTCAGGATAGCCGGCCCCTTGTACACCAGGCTGCGCTGGAGGGAGGGAGGCTTGGCCAGGGCCTTGGTCCACAGTGAGTGCTTAGGCAAAGAACACCCACACCTGGAACAACTTCAGAGAATTGGTCCAGTTTGTTGGAGGAGGAAGGGGGTGGGTATTTATGCCCGGGGGCGTGGCCAGGGCCTCTGGGGCAAGGTTTGTGTGGCTGTGTACCATTGGCCAGGTAGGGGTGTTAGAAGATACCTCATTTGCACACTCAGGGGCTGTAGTGTCAGGGTGTGGTGTGGGGGTGGGGGAAACCTTGTAAGATCAAACAAGGAGTGAGGCCTGATAACTGTCAGGGTAGTAATTCTTTCTAGGTTAATGGTGGGGCAGCCATCTTTCAGGCACCAGGTTGGGAGAGGGGAGGGAACCAATGCCTGCCTTCCTGAGGTATCCAGGGATGAAGCTCCTCAACCCTTCCCGTTTATCCATTAAGGTCCCACAAGGGACCAGAAAGATAGCTCAGCAGTCATGGTTCCCATCACTCATATTGGAAGGCTCACAACAACCTGTAACCCCAGCTCCAAATGATCCAACACCTCATAAACAAGCACAAATAGTAATAATCTTTTAAAAGGTGTCACATAATTTTTGCATCGGGTTTATGCTATTCTTTAATATTTTTTAAATCCACCAGGTAACTAAACTGTTCAGGATACATGCTCAGCCTCATAGTTATGTGGTCTCAAATTGTCTTTGCTCCTTGAGTCTTCCCATCTTTAAAATAGAGGGATAATTGTACCACCCTATGCCATGGTGTGTCTGGCCCAAAACAGAGACTGACACGGCTGCTTTTGTTCTCACTGAGAACGGCACCTTTCCATCACGTGCTTGCCGGGACATTCTGGCCCAGGGAACTTCATCAGGCCAGAATCAGACCCCACATAGATAGGAAGCTCACTGGGTGACTGGTTCCCTCGGCCCCCAGGGTTCATCAGTTCGGGAAGCAGCAGCAGAGCAACACAGGGAAGCCCAAGCTCCTTTGCAGGGGGAGTTTGGGTCGAGTGCAGAAGCTGTATTTAGACAAGCCACCCTGCTTCCCAGCCATGATGAGGAATGACAGCTTGGAATCACTGTTTACCACTGACATCAAAGTGGGGTGGGTTGTCAGTGCTGGAGCCCTGCAGTCTCCCAAAGCCCACAGAAGACTTCCATGTGGGGAGTCAGCACCATTTCTAACAAGCCCCTGATTGGGTGCTACATAATGGGCCCTGTTTGGCCGACATCTTTATTTGCAGTAATGAGTCACACAGGACTTGAACACTTAGGGCATGTGGCTGGGCCCCTCCACGTGGGCTCAGCACATTCTACTGTGAAATGGATGGTCAGGAAAGCAGCTGTAAAAATCACACCTCTCCCCCTCCGGATTGACTCCATGTGTGTCTTACAAAAATGTGTATTTCATTTGTCAGCTGCAAGTTGTTGGACTTTTACTACACCAGACCATGGGGCCAAGATGGGTGGGAAATCAAAGTCACACTTCTTTGAAGAGGAAGTTTTAAATGGGGGTGGGGGGAGAAGTGGCAGTCAAGAAGTATATTGTTTGTTATCAAAACCAAGCTACCAATTTGATTTGAGACTCCAGAAGCAGTTAACAGACTGGCTTCAGGAAATCAAATTTGCGACTTGGAATATCACACTAGAAAATCCCAGAACAACACGAAACTCACCTTTTCACTCACAAGTCTCTCATGAAGTTGAAGCCTCTTTAAATCTGTGTAACAGCTGCCATTCCACGCTCAATAAATCCTAAGTCAGGTTTACTCCCAACCATCCACGTTAATGAAGGCAAGGGGAAATTAAGGCAGGTGATGGATCCAGAATTCGTTGAGACTGTTCTCAGACGTCAGCCCCTGCTTTCCCTTCCCCACCTGAGCTGCCAGCCCTTCCAGGCTTATTGAACGTTCAGGAGCTCACAGTTCCTGGGTCTATCCCAGCTGCTCCTTCAAGTCCCATCCCCGTCCTTGAGGGACTGACAATGCCACCTTTAAGTCAGTGCCATAGGGAGAACTGGAGGCTTGGGTTTCTCAACTCTTCTGAGGGTGAGCCTACAAGAGCCGAGAAGCACAGACCTTAGAGCTGCTTTCCAAAGTGGACGGGGAGTGTTGATGGCAGCTTGCGTGAGGGCAGAGGCCCCGGAGAGCCCCAAGTGGTCTTTTAATAAGCCGAGCCTCAGCTTTCTCACGTGTCCGAAAGAGTCTGCATATGTTACAGGGCCTTTTAAATGGAGTCAAGGATAGTAAGTCTATACATATGCACTTCTGTTTTCTGCTTCGGTGGACTGAAAGCTGTCACTCACAGCCATCCCTTAGCAAAATGGCCTTTGTCCTGCCTTGACAGGAGAAGACCAGCTGGGAGACCAGAGCATGCTGTGGTCACAAGCAGGGACTCAGCCACCTTCAAGTCCTGGTGCCACCACCTCCTACCATCTATGATCTTGGCCAAATTAGTTTGCCTGGGTCTCCTCCTTCATCTGTGAAAGTGAGACAATAAGAAGACTGACTTGGAGCCAGCCAGTCAATCTGCTGGAGCCACAAAGTAAGTGTTCAATAAATATCAGCTGTGGTGTCCTAATGGAACCTATTTGCCAGCCTCAGATGGACTCTTCAGTAATGTCTCACTTTAGGGGAACAGCCTGGTGTATGGATACCAGAGCTGTATCCTTACAGTGACTGGTTGACATTTTTGTCCAGATGTTACCAAGTAGGTCTGTGGGGATGACTCAGTCAGAAAAGCATGATATCCTGAATTTGGTCCCCAGAACATGTGTTAAAATGCTGCAAATGGGGACTGGGGAGATGGTTATCCAAGCATACAGACCAGGGCTCAGCCCCCCACAGTTTACATAAATGATGGGTAGATATGGCAGCCCTCCTGTAATTCCATCACTAGAAGGCAGAGAAGGGGGTCCCCAGAGCATGCTGGGTAGCAAGCCTATCTCAATGATCTCTAGGTTTGACTGAGCAATGGAATCAATGAATAAGGTGGAGGAGAGATCAATGATCCTGGTGGCAACCTCAGATCTCACATGCATGTTTACACAAGCACACATGCAGGCACATGCCCCAAAATGAAAACTGGGGGGTGGGGACCCACAAGGCATAGTGACATGCTCTCATAATTTCAGCACTGGGGAGGTACAGATAAATGGATCCCTGTGGCTCACTGACCAGTTATCCTGGGCTCACTGACCAGCCATCCTGGGCTAACTGATAGACTCCAAAACACAAAGGAGATGGGTGGTATGTCCGAGGATGACACTCAAGGTTGTCCTCTGCCCTCTGCATGCACACACATGAACACACACTCAGAATAAAGAACATCTTCCCAGATGACCTTTGGTTACAATGGAGATAGAGTCAAGAGATGAGGCTGACTGAAAGGAAAGCCCTCTTGACTGGCAGGAGCAAACAGCTCGAAGTGTTTCCCTAGTGCTGAGCCTACAGGGCATTTTCATTTGTGCAGGAATTTCAAGATGTGCATATGGCCTTGCAGGGCTTCCCACCCGGCATCCCTACTGCTTCATGGGACCAGATCATAGAAATGTTTGTGTGTGCCAATATTCAGCTCTGTGCAGAGGACTCGGCATTCATGTCTCCTGCACAAGAATCCAGTGACCTGCATGAGAAAGAATTTGTGCATGAAGGAATCTTTGGCTTATGTGCAAAGGAAAAAGTCTCCCCTGGAAAAATGCAGGCCTTACACATTTAGCAGACCCTTGTGTCCACAGAAACAGTCACCGCCAATTAGGCAATTGCTGGCAGATCAGAAGCAAAAGCCCGCACATGAAACAGAGGGTGCGGGGAGATTGCTGCCTTCTATCTCTGAATTATGAGCGGCCAAGCTCGCCTCCCCCTGTGTCCAGTCTGTTCTGAGCTTTTCCTGCTGTGGACCAGAGGCCCCAGGGACTTTTACACACCCCAGTTTTCATGCAGCTTACTGATTCCTTTCTCACATGAATGAAAAACGCCTTTGATTTTGAAGACTCACGTCTGTTTTGTGTAACACTTAACCAATGTGCCAGAGTCATCCTGTACCTTAAAGAGGATCTTGCACTGGGTTATTAAAATCAGTCCTTCTGGGAAGAGTCACTTTGCTCACTTAAGGATAACCATCCACCTCTTCTAATGACGTTCATCTCGTTAAACCTGGATTAAGGAGCCAAGGAGAGGCTGACCAGCAGCTGGAATCCAGCCAGAGCCCATAGATGGACTTAGGCAAACCACAAGAGCGGCTTCAAAGAAATAGTAGGTTCTGCTGATCAGCTGATCTGGAGCCCTCAAGCCTCCCAGCCCACTCTGCTGTGGAACCTTCACTTCAAAGTAGTCGTTCTAGTTAGACCATGCCAAGCCAAGAGAGACCTGGAACCAGTTGGTTTGTCTGGTACATGTAGTCGACTGGTTGTCTCATTGTGGAGTTCCCTAACTCTGGAAAGGGTTAAGGAGAAATTAAAGGATTCATCTGCCCCACCAGACAAAATTCTGCTTTCTAGATACCAGGCTGTCTACTGGGTCCTGGGACTGCAGGAATGAGCTGGATGACCCACTTGCTCTCAGGGTTCTCGGCAGGGGCAAGGACACAGAGAAGCTTAGGGAGGAGGCCTGGGGTTCATGTGCATAGCACCGAGAAGTTCAGCTACAGGATTCACATATAGGAGGGGTTAAGTGGAAACAAGCAACTCACACCAGGTCACCGTGGTCAAGTCTCCTCTCCCCTCTGCTCCTGACCGAGTCACTAAAATGAAGGGGTTCTAGGTGGATTTTGAAGTGTCTCTGTGTGTCCACTCACCCATCCATCTGTCTATCTGTCCATCTATCTGTCTGTTCATCCATTTGTCTGTCATCCTATCCTGTAAACCCACACTTTAAGGCACTGTTCCATTGGATGCTCAGCCGAAGACTCTGACTCTAGCAATGCTTATCAGCTTACGTCGTCTCCAGGGATGACTGACTTCATGAGCTTTGCGCTGTAAATGCTGGCTCTAGAAACTGGCTGTGAGACTATATTCCTCTGCCCGGCATCCAGTGGCATCCCAGAGAGGACACTTTTGAGGAGTCAGGGCACGTTTCCCAGAGAAGGTTTCCGCCCCCACTGATTTCAGGTGGAATGGACATTAACCAATGAAAGATGATCTAAAATGGGGTCTGTGGAGCAAGGAAGTGGACTCTTAGGGGGATAAAGAGACAGGAAGCCAGGGAGTGCCTAAGTTCTGACTTGTACAGAGACGCTGATAGTGAGCCTCCAAGACAAGGAGAGACTAGCCAGGAGCCATTGTTGGGGATGGGTACTGGAGTCAGCAGTTCATCTGATGAGACATGGGGCTGTGGACAGGCCGTTCCTGGTGATTGAGAACATGAGAACGGCTCTCTCTCGCTCCCCCTCTCCCCCACTTCCTCTCTTCCTCCCCCTCCCTATCCCCTTTCTCTCTGCTGACTAAGTTCCATTGCATATTTATACCACATTTTCTGTATTTATTCATTCATCAATGGCTAGCTACGTTGGTCCTATGCTACTGTAAACAGCATTGCAGTGAATACATGAGTACGATGTCCCTCCCACATGCTGACTTCAACTGCGTTGGGTATATCCCAGTGGTGGGATTGCCAGGTCACATGACAGTTCTGCTCCTAGTTTTGAGGTGCCTCCATTCTGTTTTCCACAATGGCTGTACTAATTTGTGTTTCCATCAACAATGTAGAATTCCCATTTTCCACATCGTTGCCAATATTTCTTTTTGTCTTTTTGATAATAGCTATTCTAACGGGGGCGGTATGACGTATCCCCTGCTTTTGATTTGCATTCCCCCCAAGGATTAGCGATGTAGAGCCATTTCCTATACACAGTTGCCATTTGAGAAATGTCAGCTCCTATCGCTGACCCATTTTTTATCAGTCATATCATTTGCTTTGAGTTTTTTGTTTTGTTTTGTCCTATCTTGTGTTTTGTTCTTGTTGGGGTGGTATTTGGGTTTCTTATATGTTTTGTAGATTAATCCCGGTTGAATGAAGGCTTGTGAACATTTCTCCCATTTGCAGGCAGCGTCTTCTTCCCGCTGACTGTTTCTTTTGTTTTGCAGAAGTTTTTTAAATTATGTGTAATACCATTTGTTAATTTTTGCTTTGGTTGCCTGTGCCTTGGGGAAAACTTACAGACCAATGTGCTGAAGCATTCTCTCTTTATTTTCTTCCAGTAGTTTCATGATTTGTAGTTCATCCCTCTGTGATGTCAGCTACCCTGCATGTACAATACCTAGATCTGAGATTGCAAAATGTAACACAGGCAGTCACCCCTCCTTCATGGAGCACTTTTAAATTGATGAGGAAGTTCAAAGGTAAATTTCACATAATAAAGGTCAACTATTTGATACTCCCCCCATACAGGTTGTCAAAATATGAATTAATTTCCTAGCATCCTTCAGTGGGAACCAGCAGGCTTGGAGTTTGTTGTTGTGAACTTATGGGTTGAAATTCATTGTGGTTATTCTCTTTCTGTTCACATTGGCTCCTGAGTCTACACAAGCTCAGTAGAACTTAAATATCCTTGCCTTGTGGTATGCCATGATTCTTCAGTCTCTTATGAAACATTTCCTAGCTCAGGCCTGGCCTCAACCATGTCTCTTCCAGCCAGTTTTCTTTTTGTGGGAAATATTTCAAGATTCAAATCTAGGTGGTAGGGCTGCTCACTACTGTTGAGTACGTAATTGTTTCTATGCCTTTTTGGTAGTTAGAGATGATAGAGATAGATAGATAGATAGATAGATAGATAGATAGATAGATATAAATAGATGATAAATTAGATATAAATAGATGATACATAGGTAGATGGAGAGATGGATGGATATAAATAGATGATAAATTAGATATAAATAGATGATACATAGGTAGATGGAGAGATGGATGGATATAAATAGATAGATAAACAGATACATGTATATACATACAAACACACACATGTAGCAAGTCATCACAAGCTATGGTTTGAATGTGCTTGTTCTAATTCGGGTATTGTCAGTATGACAGTATAGAGGTGATTACATCATTGAAGCTACCCCTCCCCCACATGTCAGTGAAAGCAGCTTCCTGCAGGTTTTGTGAGTTTGTAAACCCTTTAACACTATCCAAAAGAAAGCTGTAAGCTATATTGGTTTAGACAGAGAAGACCATAATGAACTACTAGGAGGCATTATATATATAATAATAAAGAAGACAAGATTCCAAAACAACAGCAAAAAGCCCAGCCCTTGATGTGTCTGCAGCTGAAATAAATCACCAAAATCTGTGAAGGGAAAGGCGATGGAAGGAGAGCAGACAAACCTACCCTGGTGTTCTCTGTCAGCAGCTGACAGATCAGGAGTCAGGAGCAATGTGGTTGACCGGAACAGCAGCCTCAGCCACGTGGCTAGAACATTCCATCGACAGCAGCAGTTCTCAAGGTCACATGACCATTTATCAGGCTGGACATGTGCTGTGCCACCGAGCACCACAGCAGCCACAGGAGCTACATGAGGAAACTGTGACGGCGCACAGACGGACGAAGAAGGACCGAGTGACGGAGGGCTAGCCAATGGCCATGGACTGGGAAACTCCATAGTGTTAAGACATTGAGTTTTCCAACCTAGCATCTTATACAGATGCAGTCCAAATCAAAACCTTCGCAAGATAGGTTGTGGGAACTGACAAAAGGATTATAAAGTTTGCAAGGAAAAGCCACAAAAGAACAAAGGAGAGGATTCACGCCAGGTGATTTTAAATCTTAATATGAAGTAACAGTCAAGACAGTGTGGCATTGGCGAACGATTCAGTGTACAGATTACCAGCTTCGCACAGTGAAGGCACAAACAGACTTACACAAAAGAAGAAACGCATGTCAATGGAGAAAGAATATTTAATTCAAAAATGCTGGAATAATTAAAATGTAAAAATAATAATAAAAAATAAACTAGAAGTGAACCTGGATGCAGGTCTTACATCTTTCACAAAAATTAAATCAGAATGGATTCTAGACCTAAATATGAAATCCAAAACAACAAAAAAACAATTGGAAAACTTTCAATTCAGAAAAAAGTTTTTTTTTGTTTTGTTGGTTGGTTAGCTGGGTTGTTTTCTTTTGTTGAGAGAGTTTCTCTGTGTAGCCTTGGCTGTCCTGGACTCCCTTATGTAGATTAGGCTGGGCTCAAACTCACAGAGATCTGCCTGCCTCTGCCTTCTGAGTGCTTGGATAGAGGTGTATGCTACCACACCCAGCCAGAAAAGAGTTTTTTTTGTTTGTTTGTTGGTTTTACCTAACAACAGAATTATGGAGAGGAGAGGGAAGGGGAGAAGAGGAGAGAGGAGGGGAGGGGAGGGGAGGGGAGGGGAGGGGAGGGGAAGGGAAAGACAAGATAGGAAGGGGCTGAGAAGGAAAGGAGGTAAAGAAAGGGGTGGGAGCCGAAGCCCACACTCCAGACTTCGCTACAGGAAAGAAGACAAACAGCACTTGCTGAGTCTCCTCAGCCACTGCTTTGCAAGATGTACCCAATAATTTCTTTTTTAAAAAAATAAGAGAATTAATTACAAAAAATCAAACTACAAAAAGACCTCAATGCACTAAATCATTACAGAAAAAGCTAAAATTCTTCCATGTCACCAGAAAAGATATGCACATAATGGAGTCTGGAAAGCACAGCCTCACGATGGGAGGGTTTTTAGGAAGAATAAAATATAGATTATGTAATGACCAATCTGATTGCCAGTTTGACAGGATTTAGGATCACCCGAGAGAGGCTGGGCTGGGACTCCGGACTGAATAAAAAGGAGGAAGTGGTCTGAGCAGCAGCGGCCATGTGTCTCTGCTTCCTGTCGCTGCAGTATGTCCAGCTGCTCAGGGTCCTGCCACCAGGCCTTCCCCATCATGAAGAACTGAAACCTCAAACCATAAGCCAAAATAAACCTTCCCTTCTGGTGCTTCTTAAGAAGAGTTTGCTTTCTTCGTATGTATATGAGTGTCTGCGCACATGCATTCCTGGTGCCCTCAGAGGCCTGAAGAGGATGTGGGATCTCCTGTTACTAGAATTATAGATGGCTACAAGCCACCACGTGAGTGCTGAGAATCAAACCCGGGTCCTCTGGATGAGCTGCCAGTGCTCATAACCACTGAGCCATTGTTCCAGCCACACTGTAAGTGGCTTCTGTCGTGGATTTTGTCACAGTAAAGAGAAAAGTGACTAATAAAGTCTAAAACACAATGTATAACACAGTGGACATCAAGTGTGTCTACTGCTCTTTGTAAAGCCAAGTATGAAGTTGTTTAAAAGAAGATATTCAAGCTGAATCAGAGATTAGGCTCAGTCCTTAGCACTCCTGAGATAACCCCAACATGGCAGCCTGGAAAATTTGGAGATATAGGTCGACATTCTGGGGAATATAAACAGGAAGGAAACAAAGGAAAAATGTCACTTACTGAAGTTACAGGAAAAAGCATTATATTGGGTAAATAAAGGCAGTTTATAATATAAACTGAACTTAAGACCTGATTTTACATTTATTCATATACCAAATGCAATAGCATCCCAATTCCTAAGTAAGTGTGTGTCGGAGGGGTGTGTGTGTGTGTGTGTGTGTGTGTAGCTAAGAAATTGAATTAGCTGTAGGAAACATCTTTCTATGCAGATATAGTTTATGAAATAATAAACTGATAAAAGACCTAATTAAAATACTTCAGGCAAGTATTTTACCGAAACCCCAAAGCATGTTTTACTGTGTAAGTCACAGCACAAAGCAAGGCGAGAAGGCCGCTAAGTCAATGACAAGACAATGCCCACCGCCATTGTTCAACTGGAGAAAATGCAAAACAAGTTCTAGAATATTTAGATAATGGCGATAAAGAAAATGTTCACATTTAAGACTTTAGAGATTACAAAGTAGCATGAAAAAAATAAAACCCTAAATGTTAATATTTATCAATAGTATAGAATGGAGACAAATTAACTCATAATCTTGTTCAAGGAATTAGAACAAGAGGAGAACAGTAGACAAGAAGAGCAGAAGGAAAGGCAAGTTTACTGTATTAGAGCGCCAAGGGGCTCTATGAACCAAGAGTGTAATCAGGAAAAAAGGAGACAGAAGAAATAATAAGGAAGGAAACCAAAATTTATGAGTAAATTAAATCAGTTGTGAGTCTTAACTATTTGCTTTTAAAAAGGATTAAGATAATTTTCCAAGAAAATATAAATGCCTAATATTCATCTTAGAAAGAAAGAGGTTTCTGAATAGGCTAATGTATAAAATAAATACCTTTAAATTCATAGCAAGTTATTTTTCATGGAAAATAGACAAGCAGAGTCCCAGTAATTTTAGATACTACTATGTATTTTTCTCTGGCATATTAAAAAATACACCTATGAAAGTTCATGCTTCAAGGTTCCACTGTTTCCCATAATGAACCGACACACAGAGAAAAATCAAACAGAGCTAGGCTCAAAAAACAAATTGAGCACTTCAGAGAACTGGCTGCCAGGACAGTAACCTAAAGTGGATCTCCTAAGTAAGAACACAGACAAGCTGGGCTTGCAGCCTGCCATGACCTGAGAGCCTGACCTTATCCTGGGTCATAGGGCCTAAAAATTCTGTGCCACTGGGGCTGTCACCAAACAAGAGGGGCTGCAGGGGCCACCACATCCTGGAAGAGTGAACCATCACCGCCTGGGGCAGCCCGGAGCAAAGTTCCAGGGAAACCGTGGTCCCAGGGAAGAGCAGACACAGCATGTTTATGACCAGAAACTAGACTGTACTATCCACATGGTACGTGCATAGAGGCCGGTGGTCAGCTTTCAGGGCTCAGGGCTCTTCCATCTACAGATTCCATCGATGGAACTCAAGTCAATCAGCAGTAGCAACAAGTGCCTTTACACACAGAGCCTTCTCTCCAGACCCGTGATCATTTAACTGACAGCCTCCCCTCCCCCACCCAACTGAGATCCCTAAGACACTGTCTCTTAAAGTGGATCCAAAAACCTTTTCCATTTTAACTATGTGACTGGTTATCTAATAGCAATAATGGGAAGACAGAGTGGTGTGGTGCACTGCGTGCTCGGGTGCATGAGGGTGTGTCTCTGTGTGTATTTCTGTGTCTGTGTGTCTGTGTGTGTCTCTGTGTGTGTGTGTGTGTGTGTGTGTATGTCTCTGTGTATATGTATATCTGTGTGTATGTGTGTGTATGTCTCTGTGTATGTATGTCTCTGTGTGTATGTCTGTATGTGTGTCTGTGTATGTCTCTGTGTGTATGTCTGTGTGTGTGTATGTCTCTGTGTGTATGTCTCTGTGTGTGTATGTCTCTGTGTGTATGTCTCTGTGTGTGTGTTCTGTGTGTGTTTTAAGAAATGGTTCCTATAAGGAAGGACAAGATAGGATATTTGGGACAGGAATTAAAATATTAAATATTCCATAACAGACACTGTTTTACATATTTGGTTTTGTTAGCATGTAACATGGAAACATGCTTTCTTTTAAAAAATGAAAAAAGCTGCATAGAATAAGAGAATCAACTTAGACTTTCAACCCTTGTGCTCAGAAACAATCACTCCCATACTTACAATCAGAGAAAACTGACAAACCGAACAGCAAGGAGTGTTTGGACCCCTTGGAGGATGACCTTGCGGGGCCAAGTGCCCTCCGAAAGATGCAGGAGGAGGAGGCCCCAGAGAGGCTGGGAGCCAAGACAGGACAGATGGGGCAGGAGCCCCGTGAACTGACAGGAAGACATGAATGGTTGTTTTCATGAATTGCTGGGGTTCAGCATGAACAGTGTGAACCACTGCAGGAGGGAGAAGCTCCCAGGGACCCCAGTCTTCAGCACTGCCCTGCCTGTAACCCCACCAGGTTCTCACGGCTAAGATCTAAGAACGACCCCTTTATGGCTCTAACAGAGAAGACTCATAGTTATAAAATATGTCCAGAGCTGTTTCCATAACAAAAGCCACACTCCGGGATGGGGACTTCCCCAGAGGCTCACCCCAGAGCCCTGTGGAGGTAATGTCACTCCTGTCCCAGCCCTCGCTCATCTCTGTGTCTCACTCAAGGGGGAGAAGAAGCCACAGAGAAGAGACGTTTGTTAAAAGTCACAGACACTGAGCCACTAGAAGGCTGAACTGGACTAGGGTGGGAAGCCCCTTCCTCCCTCCACCCCTACCTCACCAGCAGTTTGTGAATAGAGTAATGCTTCTACAAGCATTAGCCAGAACTGACTTCCATTCCAGCTAACTTGAATCTTCACAATAAACGCTGGGTTTGAGCTGTCAACAACAAAAAATTAGGAGGGCACTGGAAGGTGGCTCCGTGGGTGAAGCACTTGCCACTCAAGTTGAAGGAACTGAGTTCAGATCCTCCAGAATCTCCATAAAGTTGGATACAGAGTCTGGAATCCCAGTGCTCTTGTAGTGAGGTGTGGGGTGGAGACAGGACCCTCAGAGGCTTCTGAGACAGCAAGCTTGACTCACACAGAAGACCTTGTTATGGAAGAAGACTGTTACAAACAAGGTGGCAGGAAACGTCTGACACCCAGGATCTTCCTGTGACTCCTTACATGTGCACCTTCCCTATGTGACTATCTCAAGGCAATGAAATGGTGTGTAGAAACTATTTCTAGAAGACTCTAGCAGAGACTAGCCCCTAGGATTTGATGTGGGCATTTTACAGCCCATTAGAAAAAAATAAACTCAGTCTCTGCGCTGAGCGCCAGCTAATATTAAAACCACGAAGCCAGGAGCAGCTGATCCAGCTAGTAATACCTGACCCTGCAATCTCTTTAGTAACGGGTATCTGTAACCCTGATATGCAGTTCCAGAAAGCACACACCACCTCTTACACGCTATTCCTGTCAAAGCTGTAAACCTAAATGTGATCTTTTGGACCCAACTGCAAACTCAGAACCTGAGGCAGACAGAGGAGAAAGTGAAATGATACCGTCAAGGGGCGGAGCTCACATAGGCTGATGGGGGCTCACAGGGACGCAGGGAGTGAGCTCATGGAGTTGTCTGGCTTTGGAGACTGACAGGGGACTCAGGGAGGGAAAGGAAGACTCCCCAGATTTAAAAGACTGAAGTCAGAGCAACCAGGTATATGTTTTGTGGGGGCCTGTTTTGGATCTTCATGAAGACCAACCAAGTTTAACAAATTGTTAGGAACTCGGGTGGGTTTGGTCAGTGGATGTTTGGTTGTTAGGCTCCTGTTTTGAGTGCTTGGTCTCCAGCTTGCAGTGTGGTCTTAGATTTTTGTTTGTTTTGTTTCAGGCAGAAACGTGTTGTAGCTCAAGCTGTGTTGCCAAGCGTGACCTCACCCCTGATCCTCCCGCTTCCACTTTCCAAGTGCTGAAGTTGCACGCATGGCCAGGAACACAAGGCGGGAACTCGAAACACACACCAAGGGAGGACATGCTTACCTTGTGTCTTACTTAGGGTTTTGCTCTGTGAACAGACACCATAACCAAGGCAAATCTTATAAGGACAACATTTAATTCAGGCTGGCTTACAGGTTCAGAGGTTCAGTCCAGTATCTTCAAGGCAGGAACATGACAGCATCCAGGCAGGCATGGTACAGGAGGAGCTGAGAGTTCTACATCTTCATCTGAAGGCTGCTAGTGGAAGACTGACTTCCAAGCAGCTAGGATGAGAGTCTTAAAGCCCACACCCACAGTGACACACCTACTCCAACAGGGCCGTAACTTCTAATAGTGCCACTCCCTGGGCTGAGCATATACAAACCATCACATTCCACTCCCTGGCCCCCATAAGCTTGTTCAAACATATGAGTCTATAGGGGGCCATATCTAAACATAGTATAATGCAAAATACATTTAGTCCAATGTCAAAGGTCTTCATAGTCTATAGCAGTCTCAACAATGCTAAAAGTCCGAAATTCCAAGTCTCTTCTGAGATTCATCCAATCACTTAACCATAATTCCCAAAGCAAGTCAGGAAAACAGCTGGGCAAACTCTAAACTCTGCATCTCCATATCTGATTTCAAGGAGGTCTTCAGATCTCCAACTTCTCTTTTTTTGTTTTTTGTTTTTTGGGGTTTTTGTTTTGTTTTGTTTTGTTTTGTTTTGTTTTGTTTTGTTTTTTCGAGACAGGGTTTCTCTGTGTAGCCCTGGCTGTCCTGGAACTCACTCTATAGACCAGGCTGGCCTCGAACTCAGAAATCCACCTGCCTCTACCTCCCAAGTGCTGGGATTAAAGGTGTGCGCTACCACCGCCCGGCTCCTCCAACTTCTTTTTCATCTTTGTTAACTGCAACAGACTTCTTGCTCCTGGGCTGGTTCCACTCCTTGTTAGCAGCTTTCCTCATCAGATATCCCATGGCTCTGGAATCTTGAACATTTTGGGGTCTCCAAGGCAACTTCAATGTTACAGCTTCTTGTTTCAATGTCTGGGATCCACACATGATCTTCTGGGCTCCTCCTAAGGGCTGCTATCACTTCCCAAGCTCTGCCCTCTGTAGCACTCTAAGCTCAGGTTGATCCACTCCGCTGCTGCTGCTGCTGCTGTTCTTGATGATCATCCCATGGGGTCTTCTGAAGCAACTAGGCCTTACCAACAGCCTCTCATAGGCTCTCTTCATGGTGCCAGAGCCTCAACTCCTTTGCATGACCCCTTCAGTCCTGGGCCATCAACTGCAACTGAGGCTGCACCTTCACCAATGGCCTTCTGCAGACTCTCACAGTGCCCGAGCCTCAGCTGCTCTTCACAGCTCCTTCATGCCTTCAAAACCAGTACCACTTGGGTGACTCTTAAAGCCCACACCCACAGTGACACACCTACTCCAACAGGGCCACACCTTGTAATAGTGCCACTCCCTGGGCCAAGCATATACAAACCATCACACCTTGCTTGGCTAGCTTTCTTATACACCCCAGAAGTGCCTGCCTAAGGGTAGTACTGTCCACAGTGGGCTGGGCACACCAACATCAATTAACAGTCAAGAAAATACCCAAGTCATGCCTACAAGACCCTCTTCCCAGTTTGGTCAAAGGGTCGTGTGATTGGCTAAATTAAGTACCAGTCCTTTAGGATGCCTTTCAGATGAAAATAACTAAGACATGCAGTGTTCTGGAAAGATAAATAAACCGAACACTGATGAAACAAGGTTTCCCTTTCCTGCTTCTTTTCTTTCTCTTCTTTTTGTC
The DNA here is from genome assembly GCA_028551405.1 of Uromys caudimaculatus. Classification (NCBI taxonomy): domain Eukaryota; kingdom Metazoa; phylum Chordata; class Mammalia; order Rodentia; family Muridae; genus Uromys; species Uromys caudimaculatus. The sequence continues at coordinate 96,778,264 of CM052707.1, forward strand.
TGAAAGATGAATGTGACACTTGGAGCGTCAGCAGCCCTCCTGTGACTGTATGCCACAAACCAGAAGACCACGAGTCACCTGCACTCTAAAAAAAGCCAGAGTAGACAGCTAGGAAGAGTTGGAGCTCCCATGTCATAGCTGAGCTCTGTACTACCCTGGGGGACCTGCAGATGGGCATCACCTATGTGAACAAATCCATCCTGGGCAACTTCTCCACTGTAACCAGTGTGCTGAACATGTCAGCTAAGAGAGCTCTCATGACAAGAATGAAAGCTGCTTGGAATGGGCGTGGGTCGGGGGTACTATGCCTGGAATATGTGTGGGTTGGGGCGCTGTGTCTAGAACTAATGTTTTCAGAGATGGTTTGCCATGGCATCTGGTGGATGAGATCCCATGGAGAGAGACATTTGCCACTGCAATTGAGGAGACTGACATTGGAGAAATCATTCAAATAGATATCAGTGCTGCCAAAACTGGTGCAAGAGAAGCTCAGATGGCAGAGTCAGTTCTTCCCCCTGAGCCAATGACAGGACAGATGACGGCAGATGGAGCTACACCAGCGGGTCTCACCTGTGAGTCATGGCCCTTTTGAGACTTCGAATGACTTTTTCACAGGGATTGTATATCAGATATCCTGCATATCACGTATTTATGTTATGGTTCATAACAGTAGCCAAATTACAGCTATGAAGTAGCAATGAAAATGATTTCGTGGTTGGGGGTCAGCACAACATGAGAAACTGTATTAAAGGTCCCGGCATTGGACGGTCGAGAGCCACTGAGCTACGGAGAGATTGGGTGTGGTTGAGCACGGGGGACACATTTCAAAGAAACTTAGATTTGTTCATGGGTTTTTTCCTTTTATAGCTTATTATTACTTTAAAATATTTACTATTTATTTACTTGCAATGCTGGGGTTTGAACCGAGGGTTAAGAGCAGTGGTCCTCAACCTTCCTAATGCTGCGACTCTTTAATACAGTTCCTCACATTGTGAAGACACCCAACCATAAAGTTATTTCCTTGCTGCTTCAAAACTGTAATTTTGCTAGTTACGAATGCTAATGTAAATTTCTGTGCTTTTCGATGGTCTTAGGTGACCCTTTGTGAGAAGGTGGTTCAACCTCCAAAGGGGTCAGCATCCCCAGGTTGAGAACCGATGGGCTAGCGTGTACTACAAGCACTCTACCTCAGAGATGTAACTGCATCTTCATAGTAACTGTCTTCATAGTTTCTACCTCGAGACAGGCTCACGCAGTTGACTAGCCAACATTAGCCAGGTAGCTGACATGGCAGGCTTGTACAGCCCTGAGGAAGGGCAGGATCCTGAACTCACAAGTTTGGGTTCTTGGGGATGAAGAGAGAAAAAGATTCTTCTGGAGAGGGCCATGGGGTAGCAGCCAGGTCTCTGGTGAGAAGGGAGATGAGAGAGATTTCAAGAGAAGTCTGCTGGGGACAGATGGAGCTCCAGAACCCCAGCGAGGGACTCGGCAAGGATGAGGTCAGCTTCACAGGCAGCGTGGGAAGAAGTTCATATGAGTGAGGTAGCCAGGGTATCTGGAAAGGCCTGACTTCTGGTGGTTCTAGGGGTGGCGTGTGCCATCCATCTCCAGGTGAGGGCTCTGCATCAAGGACTGGTCTCGGCTGGAATGCACGCAGAGGAGATGCAGACTTCCCAGGAGCTCAGAGTCTTAGACATATCCTAGTGGAGAGGGTATCTCAGAGGACAACTCTCATGGGACATCTTTTATATTGGCTTACTCTTTCTTGAGACAAGTTGCCTGGATTTAAGGGGTGTCTTTACTGTTTCTTGCTGTGCAATCTCAGGCAAGTTACTTTGCCTCATGTAATGCTGGTAGCCTATCTCCCAGGATTATTCTGATAATTAAATATAATTCATTTAAACACTTTGACCTATGGCACATTCATAGTGATGCTCAATAAACCTCAGACCATCATTAATAGTACTTTTATTCTCTTAAAGGCAGACTAATAGACCAATCGTAACCCCTGCCTTTCCCTTTCTGACGATTAGACTATGCTTTCAAAGCTTATAACGACAAATGTTTATTTCTAGCTCACAGGTCTCAAGATTCCCTGGGGAATCCTGCAGTTCTCCAGGCTGCCTAGTATGGTCCAGTCAGCTGCATGAATCACTTATTGTGGGACCAGTAACCAGCTTGAGGCTACTTGCAAGGCAGGTCAGGAGCCCACAAATCCAGCACTAGAGAGTGCGCATGCGTGCAGGTGAGGCACTCCTCTGGCTGGCGGGGACGTGTGTCATACAGTCCTTACCTTCTTTTGATGGAGGTAAGCCAGTCACCATACCCGGGGCCAGAAGCCAGGCGGTAGGAGTGGAGGGAGGTTAGAAACTGTAAATCGCCACCACCCATTGACATCATGCCTATAACAGTGAGGACAGGGTTGGGTTGGGAAGTGCAGGGCTGTGGGGACCAAAGCGTAGGAGCGGAGCCCACCAGAGGATCGCCCACACATCTTTGCTTCCATGCCGCACAGTAATGGCCCCCAGAGGCCGCCGTCGCCACCAGTGCTACACAAAACCCGTCGATCTGTGTCTTCTTGGGCCTGCCAGTCTGCTGGACTATGAGCAAGTTTTATGGGTACTTCAGGCCACCTCCTCCCGGCATCCTCCTTGCCCAGCTCAGTGAACAGAGTGGGGGAAGCTTCTGGATAAGGCGATGATGCTCTGATGCTTCTCCGCATTCTCTTCAGCCATGGATAACCAGCACCAAGGCTGGAGGAATGCTTTCGGTCGTCCTCAGAGTCTCCAGAGCCCTGCCTCCAGCTGCTGAGCGCCAATGTCCACCATCCCTTTCCTTCAGCCATGGCACCACCCTCTCCAGCAACCAGCCCCTCTTCCTGCCACCACTGTGTGGTCATCCGTGATCCCAAAAGGCACTGCTAGATGCTCAAAATGTCTGCAAGGTCCATTTCTTTGCATAGCCTTCGAAAGAAAGCATCTTCCATTACCCCCTCCTGGGTCACATAGCACATCAGACAGATGTTCCCACTGGCCTTCACCTCTGTCCCAGGCTTGGTTAACTCAGCTTCTGGTGTGGCCCTCATTTTCGCCAGGCTTAGCATCTTCTCCCTCCCCAGTCTCTCAGCTTCTGTACCTTCCTCCACTGCCTCTCTGTGCTATGCTCCAGAGGATAGGATGGAAGTTATCCCAGCCATTCTGACTGCCCAGGCTGGGCATACTGATTGCCAGTTGCCCTCCCTAAAGAGGGGACAGCAACGTGCTCCTTGTGTAGAGGGGTTAAATGAGATAGTATCACTGAGGTCTGTGGCAGTGATACCTATTAGTATTCGACTAAGCCATTTTATTAAAGGATGACAAACTTCCAGGAAGCCACGCAAGCTGCCACAACTCCGTGTTCACTATGTGTGTACCCAGGTCAGCCCCTGGATAGCATTCTTTAGAAGTTATTTTAAATCTGACTTGCAGTGAAAGCACCATTTTAAAGCTCCAGTGTCACCTCCGGAGTGACAGTTCTAAATGTTCGTTCACTCCATCATGTAACAGGCATGCCACACAGCCCAGTCAGCATCCTGCCGTCTCCCTAGCTTCACTCGGATATAAGCTCAGAGAACCCCTCTCCTCTCAGGCTAAGCAGGGCAGGGATGAGGACGACCCTGTTGCCAGCCTCAGTTGTGTTTGTCCAGCGCCAGCCGGTTGGCAGCTCACTGCTCCTCCAGCTCCTGGTCCTCCTCTGTCACCCTTGCTTTGTGAGAGCAGCCCACCCTAACACACACACACACACACACACACACACACACACACACACACACACACACACACTACTGAGTGTAACGCTAGCAGCTTCTGCGGAACATTCACGCCTGTCTTCTACAGATTACCTCTGCCCCACAGGTTCGGTGATCAAGAACTCCCCAGAGAACCCCAAGCACTCCGGGTGGTAGCTGCTCTCCTCCCTGGAGACAGGATCCTCACTGTCACCTGATGCACCCAGCGGAGCTCTGCTTTGACCATGCACCCTGGCATTTAGTCCACGGGCCAGTGAAGCTTCTAGAAAAAGACTCAGCCATTGATCTCTCACTTCGAACCCATGGGTTATCCATCCCCTTCAGCCGCTAAAGCTTTTCATCTATCTCCAGAGAGGGAAAGCTGTGCCTGGGGGCTGGTGGCGGAGGGCTTCTGGGCACGAGATAGCGCTATGTGAGAGGTTGTTCCCTAGTCACAACCCGGGTTGGAATTCAGCAGCAGCTAGAATAAGAAGGAGCAATTACACACAGAGGTCCGGCAGGACCTGGGGAGAGCAACGTGAAGAAACGTCGTTACCCCCCATTTCACAAACGAGGAAGCTGAGGCCCACAAAGATGAAGGAATTTTCAGAGCTGAGATTCGAACCCAGTTCAGACTTCTGCCCGACACTAGGCGCTGTCCCTTCCCCGCGTCTCCTGACCTTAACTCGGCACGTGCTGGTCTCTTGCCCCCTCCCACCATTGTCCCACTCGGCGAGGTTCGGGGGCTACCCGGAGGCCCGAGGTGGGCAGACCCGGGGTCGCGGGCAAGAAGCGCACCCGGCTCGGCGGGAGGGACCCGGGCGATCCGCCCCTGCGCTGCTGGCGCTGCCTCTGTCCATGGTCAAAGCAGCGGGGTAATCCGCCTTTCTCTTCCGCCCGCCGAGCCCATTCATATTCTAATCACAGCGCGGCCGGCCCGCGAGCGGCCACTTTCCCGGGGCCACGGGAGCCCCCCTCCACCCCCACTTTCCACTTGTGGTCCACAAGCCTCGGCCCCCTCCCCCTCCCGCACTTTCAACTGCGCCGGGGAGGGGTCCCTGGGAAAGCCGCGTCCCCAGCTCAGACGCCGGGGCTTCTCACCAACTCCGCTGCTGGCCGTGGGGGACTGAGAGGGTGGCGGAGGGGGAGCCGGGGGACATGGGAAGAGGGAGGGGCTCGGACACAGACAGACTGACATACAGGGTTATGAGAAGAGGCGCGAGGGTGGGGGGTGAGGGTCCCAGAGACCCAGGAGAGACAAAGAGACTCAGCCAAGGGAGAAATGGAGAGCGAGACAGCGAGGCACGCAGACCTGGAGAGACCCGTGGGGCGAGAGAGAAGGGGTACAGAAGTTCTGGACGAAGCAAGCCAGCCCCTCACCCCCTCGCTGCCAGGCGTCCTTCTTGTCCCTAAGACTGGCGATGGGAACCTAAGGCTTCAATTGCCCCTTCCTCAACCTCTGCTCCCACGCACGTCCGCGGATCTGCGTGGAAGAAACTCAAAACATACCCCCCTCTGCATTGATCCCGGGCCCCTACTCAAAATCTAACTCAAGGCGAAAACGGGGCGTGTCTTAAGGGGAGAGAAAAAAGGAGTCGTGCCCACTCGTGGCTGCACAGGAGACTCCTAGGGCCCGAATACCTCTGCACCCCCCTTCATGGCTGCACCGCGCGGGGCCCGGGCGCGGGAGGACTGGCGAGGGGGGCAGATCTAAGCCAATTTTGATTTCGCCTATAATGAGTGCTGGGCTAAGGCTGGAGAAGGCCTCTGGAACTTTAAATAAGAAAAACGTTGCTAATGCTATAATAGAAGGGGGAAGTCGGAGGGCTGGGATTGCGTCGCTCTGAGCCCCCCTTTTCGGAGGCGGCTTTTCTTATTCAAAACAGGCCCACAATGGGCTTCACAGTGCGCCTCGCCACGGCCCCATCTGACGGTGGCCATTCATCAGGCCCGCTGGCCTATCAATGACATTGCTCCCATCGGGGCTCCTATAAAATGATGTTTTTTCCCATGAAACATCCGCAAACATTTTGACGGGTTTGGCTTTGCCCGACTGGATTACTGAGTGTCCCCTCTCTCGCTGGCTCGCTCGCTCGCTCTCTCCCTCTGTTCTAGCTTGCTTCCTTCCCTCGCTTCTTCGCCTCTTTTCTTTCCTCTGGTTCTTTCTTTTCTCCTTTTATCCTTTTGCCCTCTCGCCCACCGTCTCCCCCTCTCTCTCGCTATTCCTTCCTTCCTTGCTCCTTCCCTCCCTTCCTCCCTGGGCGTCTCTAGCACAGGGGATCCCCAAATATCAGGACTTTTGGGGGGCGTCTGTGCTGTCCATGGGAAGAGCATGCATTGTGGGTTACTGGAGGAACCCGACATGGATTCCACAGGTTAGTCCTGGTGGGACTTGGGGGGAGACATTGGGGCGGAGGAAGGAGAAGGGACAGGACGGGGGGGGGCACTTAGAGTTGCAAAAAGTTTAGGCGGGGCAACTTGACAGTGGGATCCCAGGAGATGAGAGCATGCAGAAGTTTTCGGTCCAGCGCAAGTGTGTAAGTGGATGCATGGAAGTGTGAGTGTAAATCTGTGTGTGCGCGTGCGCGCACGCTGAGGAGCGCGCTTTCACTTGGACATAAAGTTGCATAAAGATGCTCGCTGGCTCGCGGCGAGCTCGAGGTGCTTAGGCTACTTGCAGGAGCTTTGCGAGCCAGCCGCCCCCGCCCGGCCCCGCGGCGGCCCTTGCTTTGGGCAGGGTAGTGGTATGCTTAGGATCTGGGGTGAGGGCCCGGAACGTCCAAAGGCGGGGGAGGGCGACCGCGTACCGCGTCTCACTGCGCTCTGGAGGCTCTTGCTGCGGGGAGGGAGTGGCGGCGGCGAACCCGGTGGTCCTGGGGCATTCGTAGCTTTGGGCTATGAGAGATGGGCGCCCAGGACTGTAGCCTCCGGACTGCGAAGATGCAACCTTCTAGCCGCTCCACACGGAGGCTGTAACTTTACAGGGAGGGACTGGGGAGATCAGGATGCAGAACATCAGAAGAGGCCTGGCACTGAGTTTTGTGAACCGGCCTGCAGTTTGAGGGCTGTGTGGTGAACATCAGGCACTAGGGTCGCCACGGTTCACAATGTAGACGGAAAGACACAGAATCTCTCACAACGAAAATAGCCAGCATCTTCTCCAGTCGACTCGTCGGTCAACTTCTACGCCTAGCATCTTTGGGGACCCGCCACACTTTAAATTCTGTTACTTTTTATGCCCCCCCCCCCAAAAAAAAACCAAAACCCTTTTCTTCCCTCCAATAGGCCCAGTCTCTCCACCAGGCCGCTCCAATCCCTGCTGGGCCGCAGCTTTGGAGTTTTGAGGACTGGTAGAACAGCCTGGGCATAGGCAGGAGCTTGACTGAAACCTGAGAGAATGTGAGGGCATTACAGCCGAGCAACAAGTTCCTGCTGGCCTCAGCTGTGCCCTGACACACATTAACTTACATGCAAATAACACCACAGACAGCTCTGCCCCCACTCCACCCGCCCCTAGGCTGGTCGTAAAGAGATGTGAGATGGGATTAAGCTCTGTAGTTATCTTTCCCAGACGTTCTTCCGTTCTGAGGGGAAGGTTCCAGGCCTCTCTTGGCCTACATTGCAGACCTGGTGGCGGAGACCGCCGGCCTCTCTGCAGCATTCCAGGGTACTTTCCTGTCTCCCGCACAGTCAAGCCCTCACGCTCTCCTGGGTGGCTGTGAGACCCCTGAGCGTAGCTAAAGCCTGAGCCTCTAAAGTCCTGCTTAGTTAGAGGCGAGCGCCCGCGGGGGCTAGAAGCGGTCTTCTCTGGAGAATGGCACCGGGCTCGGGCCCCGTTGGGGTCTTCTCCACACGCTAGCAATCCTGGTTTTGGAGAGGGAAGAGCCTTTGCTTCAATATTCTTTTAACTCAAGAAAACCCCCCTAAGAGCCACGGCTCTAAAAGTGAATGGATTTAACTAGATTAAGCCCATTTGTACAGAATTAGTGGTCGAGTATTTTCAAGGGGTCCGTATACGGTCTCGGGGGTCTCCCTCATACCCCAAAGCTGGCATGTCCTAGCTGGGGTATTAGTTGATCCCTCCACAGGACTAGAGTCCTTTGGGTGTTTGGTGAGGGGTGCCTTAGAATTGTGAGCACTTTGTATTTTTAATCGCGGGTTATCAGGTGGTTGTGTGAGCACCGGCCACTTCCATCCCAACTGCGAACACCCCAAATGGGTTATGAAACCCCAGCGCTCCCTGGCTCCTCTCTCATACTTAAGATATATATATCCCTAGATCACACTCGTGAACTCAAAATCAAAAGGTTTGGCTAATGGCACCAATTGAGAAGTCACTCCAGGCGCACCAGGTGACATTTCACATGCAAAACTCCGGACAAGCGAAGTGCCTAGGTCCGATCCAGGAGCCTCCCTCCCTTCCAGAGAATTAATCCAATTAGTCTTTCTTCTGGGTTTCTCTTGTTATGTAAAAGGTTCATTCTCCCTACCGGAGCATGCAGAGCCCAGCGCTCCACTGGGCAGTTCGATTCTATTCCCTTGGCGTAAGGCTGCGCTCGAGTAGAAACGCAAAATCAGTGATTTCATTCTTAACGGGTTCAAACAACAGGCTTACAGCAGTTGCTGGAGCGAAGTTCGCAGCATCCATGTTCAGAGGGGCCGGCAAGTCGAAGCAACCTCTGTCTCTTAAAAGAAAAATCCCCGCAAAGTGCCTCCGGCATGGGAGAACGGTTTTGCTGGGGCCGGTGCTCTAGTGGCCTGCCTTCGGCCCACTTCAGCGTGACCTGCGGAAACTCACCCCTTTGTTCCGCGCATCGAGCTGGTAATATATTCCTTGAGTTTTTCCAAAATACACTACAAATGTGGGGCCAAGACAATGGCCCGGTCGGGGGGAGGCCCAGGAGCCGGCGCGCGCCTCCTGGGTTCTCGGCTCTCTGGTTTCTCAACACCACAAAGCAAAGCCCCCTCGAAGATGGGACTCTGGCGGCTTCGCCAAGCTCCGCCGGGCTGCAAAGGCAGAAGGCGCACTCAGGATCCATCGACGTGCGGGTCCTCCGGGACTGAGTTTAACAGTCGGAGATAGCACGCACGACCCAGCCCGCCCCAAAGTGGGTGATCAGGCCTGTTTGGCCCTTACTCTCTACGAGGGCCGCTAGCGGTGGCTACTTGTTTGTGTCTATCCGATTATTATTCTGTCTCCTCTACTCAGAGCAGCGCTCTTGAGGCACCCCTTAATCGGTTTTGAGAATGAGCAAGGAAAATGGACAGAATTTTTGACCATCAGGAAGTTGTATAAAGTTAGGCTGAGACAGCTGAATCGACTACGAGCCGGAGGGTCGGTTCTTGTTAAACGGGATCGCTCCGTAGAGAGGTGCACGGTGGCACTTCAACTGGAAGTTTCTAACTCTATCCAGTTTTCACCCCCAACCCCAATCCCATCTCCAGAGCTCACAGCTGGGGCATCAAAGATTCTCCAATCGGATCTGAATGCCGGGGGGCCCACTGGTAAGAGGAGACGCTGCTCTGCAGGCATGGTGCCCTGCTTTAGGTACAGCCTAGTTTCATGGGACCTAAGGTGAGACATCCTGGAGCCTTAGGTTTCTGCCCGCGGGGTAGAGAGCACCCAGAGGGAGCAGGCCTGGGACCTCCTATCTCTTCCCTAAGGCGAAGGCAGCCCTGAGAACTAGTCTGTGAATTAGAACAGGAAGCAGCAAGAGATCAGAGCCTTTATCCTACGCTGAACTAGCTTCACTCTCCACAAACGTTCCTGATTGTGTGTGTGTGTGTGTGTGTGTGTGTGTGTGGCCAGAGAGGTGGACATGCGAGGTACTACCCTTGCCACCTGCTAGAATCTAAGCTTGGCAGCAGGGTAAAGCGAGCGTTGCGTGGTCCCCGGGCTCCAGAGACCCACGATTGCAGTCTTGGGCCACGCGGTCTCCAGTACAGAGGCCTGACTCCACCAGGCTGCGGGCTCGCGATTCCACAAGGCGGGCCCCGGAGAGCGCACTTTTCCCAGTGCGGTACCCAGAGACCCGGAAAAGTTAGCAGGGGCTGCTCAGCGGCTCAGGCCTGAGATCTGAACAGCCGCCGCCCCCACCCCACCCTCTATCCCCCAGCGCGTCGCCATGGAGACTGCTGGAAGTTGGTGGTGGAAAACAGACCCGGCGCAAAGCAAAATATTATGAGTGCAGTTGGGGTGACTTCAGGGGGGCGGGGGACCCGAGGGCATGAGCGGGAGCCAGAGGCGACAACAAAGGGCCGAGAGCAAGGAGGGAGAGGAGTTTGTTTGGGGCCTTCCCGGGCGCTGTGTGAGTGCTGGACCGTCCTGCTTCCCAGAGGGGCCAAGATCTCTAATTTCTCTCCAGCAGCTACACCTTTTCCCAGCCCGCTTGTGCACCCTTGCTCCCACCCCGCCTCTCCGGGTTCTCTTCCAGCGTCCCTCCTGGTCCTGAGTGAGGCGCCAGCTGGACAGTACGCCTGCTTCCCCTAGAGCCACAGGCTAGTTAGCGTGAAGGGTTCTGGCTTTTCTTCCCCACGACCCGTGGGTCGCCCAGGAGAAATTTTCTCATCCTTCTCCTCAAATGGGATCTGAAAAAGTGGCGGGTTAGGTGCCTGACCAGACATCTCGCTGGTGGAGAGGGCATTCTGTCTGACAGCCTTCATGTGGCCAAAGAGCTTGTGTGTTATTCTGGCTCAATCATTTGTAATTCAACTTTAAGTCAATCAAGCCCTTCCCAAACTATGCCTCTGCCTGGGAAAAGACCCGCAGACAGGTTCGACTGAGATTTTCCAACAAGTTAGACTTAGCCCTATTCCGGGTTTGGCTTTAGTGTGGGGGTCTACGAAGCAATATGCAAGACTGTTTTGTCAGCATTGTCTGAACTATGTTACACAATGACTGTCTCTCCAAACCAATAATATTCTAAAACACATTGGGGTCACTTGGGGATTTAATAGTCAAAAGCCTTGAACAACTCATTTTAAAAGGACCCTTAATTTTCTTTCTTAATGTCAGTCTAAGGTGCATTCTTACCACCCCTCTCCCCCAATACCCTGCCTCCTAAAAAAGATTTACAAAAGGTTACTAGATTTTTGGGGAGCAGTGTCAATGGAGGCTTCTAGATGTTGAAGGCAGCACCAGAGGCCTTGGCACATGCTGGCAAGGCACACATAACAAGTCGGTGTTCCAAAATTCACTATCAAAGGACAACCACCTTATAATTCCTTTCTTGAATCTCACAATCCCATGACATTTTGGGCAAAAGAGCCTTTCCCATTTGTTTGAGACTCTGTTGACTCATCCATAAGTATGGAGTAGGTAGTTTTAAAAGTCTGCATTTGAATCTGGCACGCATTTGTAATTCTCGCACTCCGGAGGCATAGTCAAGAGGATAATCATGAGTTTGAGGCCAGCCTGGGCTAAATACTCAACCACCCAGGGATACTTACAAGACACCATCTCAAAAAAGAAATGAAATGGCTGTGTGTTAGCTGAGATTGTCCTGCATGGCGCATACCTGTGTCCAGTGTCTGATGACACACACAGCATGTGACACCTGCCAGGTTCCCTTGTCTATAGTGTAGCTTCAGGGACATAGGTCCTCACAGGTTCTGAATGAGGGAGGCAGGGAAGCATGGAAGTCCTTTTCTGTTCCCACTGCTGGACAGCCATGGTTCTAGGATAGCTATTGTGTTTGCCAGGCAGTCATGGACAAAGCTGAGATACAAGTGATGACATCACAAACCAGAATTCTGGAAAGGCAGAGCTTCAGTTTCCCGGGCCCCTGACTACTGCCCACCCTACATGCTCTACCGGTCTCTTGGCACCCTCTTCGGCAGCCCCTCTAGGGGTCCCGAAACACTTCAGGACGGAAAAGGTGGGAGAACTCTCGGCGGCTGCTTATACCCTTCCCCCTCTCCTTAAAGACCTGCAGTTTGATGAGGGTTTCTGTGAGAGAGAATGAACTCAAAGACTGCATTCCTGGGAGGTATAAGGTAAAAAGTAAGGGAATCCTTTGGGTGTCATTCCATCTCACTTAGTTGGGTGGCAGACCCCGGAGACATCTAAGCCATAGACCTAGCAATCAAGGATTTCAGAGTGTAAGTTTCAAGAGCAAACATGAATGCATTGAGACTGGCAAACCCTACAAGGCGTGGTAAGGGTCCCCTTAGAACTCAGAGGCAAGGGTGATACATCAGATGGCAGTGGTGTCAACCCCAGAACAAGTGTGTCACCATTAGCCATTAAAACCTTACCAGGACCCTGCATAGTCCCCCTGTGGGATGAGGCAGGGTTTGAGCTTGCCTGAGGTGAGGTTACTGCTGTTGGTGGCAGTAAGAGGAAGGAGGTCCCTCCAGCTCCCAGACCGCCATCTTGGACAGCCTCCTATATAGTTTTACACTAGAACAGCAGGAGACCATCTAGCCTTGAGGTGGATCTGGTGCCCTTTTGGCAGGAGAAAAGTGGGTATGTGAGCATGGAGAATTATTGACTGCTCTGTAGAAGTGTGCGTTCTGCATGGAAGAGGCGTTTAGATAATAGCAATGGCGGTACGATGGTGATCGGACATTGACCTCATACATCTTGCACTCACTCATTAATTCACTCAAAAAACCCACATCTCCTGTGTATCTGACACTTTGTCGGGCTCGGTGCTTAATTTAAAATGCTGCCTCTGCTTCTGTAGGGCACAAATTTGATACAAGTAAATAAGTAAATGGGTAATCTCAGTGAGTTTTCAACTGTTTTAAACTGAGGTTTTTTTTTTTTTTAATGGAAGTTTCTATTTAGCATTTTCAGAAAATACTAAACCCCAGCTGGCCCAGTGAAGACAGAGGGCTGCTCTTCTGTGGGTCAGCCCTGCCGTCGGAGCCGCATGCCTCTGGCCTGAGATCTTGGCATTGCTTGGTCTCTGTTTTCTTTTGGGCAGGTACAGCAGGCAAGGGGTGGCCGTGAGTTGCACAGTGGGGATGTTATGAGAGAAGGCTATCCCCTCTTATGGAGAGTACCCACTGCACATCTTCCCTTCGATAAGATGCTTCATTGGTGCAGTGCCCCCCATGAGCCCTAGAGAAAGAACTGTGCTCACGAGGTCAGAGGGGAGAGCAACAGGCTAACTGCACAGTCGGCTCCAGACACAGCTGCTGCCAGTGACTTGGTAAGATGCACAACAGCTCTGCCTTGTCTTCTGAGTGTGTTCTTCAGGGTCCACTCCTTTCTGAAAATGCTACATGGAAACTTTCATTAAAAAACTCCTAAGTTTAAAACAGCTTTGGTTCACTTTATAGTTACGATTATTTCACTCTCTTGTTGTTAATCTCTTGCTGTGCCTAATCTATAAATTAAAATTTAACATAGGTATGCATGGGGGTCAGGTGAGAAGACATTCAGGTACTGTCTGTGGTTCTAGGCTTGCCCTGGGGCTGTGAAGGTATCCCTGGTGGATGGGTGAGGGGACTTCTGCATCTTTGAAAAACATCTAATTTTGTTTTAGTTTGAGACAGAGTCTTAGTGTGTAGTCCCCAGTGGCCTAGAATTTACTTTGTAGACCAGGCTGGCCTTGAATTCACCTGCCTCTGCCTCCTGAGTTCTGGGATTAAAGGTGTGAACTTATTAATCACATTTTTAAATGCATGTGTGAGGTCGGAGGACAATTCCGTGGGAGTTCCTGGTCTCTCTCCATCTTGTTATATGTGCTCTGGGATCTAACTCAGGTGACTAGGCTCGGGAGGCCATGTGCCTTTATCAATTGAGACATCATCTTGCCAGCCCTAAAATATCTTCTGTGTACAATATTACCCATTGTGTTTTATGCAATGGTGGTCTAGCCACATGGACCCTAGAAACTACTCAGTCAATGCCAGATCCTGAGATTATTAACAATCGCCTGCCTGGTCCATCTACACTCAATTCCTGCTATCTGGTTGGAAAATGAGGACAGGATTCTTGAAGAGTTTAGACTGTCTCAGCAAGTTATGATGCTTGCTGTCTAGGCCTCTGTTTTGTCTGTCTTCCTTCCTTCCTTCCTTCCTTCCTTCCTTCCTTCCTTCCTTCCTTCCAAGCTAGGGATGAAACCTCAAGCGTGCTTGGCAAGTGTTCTACTGTTGAGCAATCATAATGTCAGGAGGACGCTTTCCTTTCAAAAGGACTTAGATTGAGGAATACATTCTATTTTCACTTCTATACCTTTCCTGTGACCTAAAAAAGGCACTTTGTGGGTTGTGCTGTGATTTTTATCCTTGCCTTCCTCAGTCTCTAAAGGAGATGGAAAAATACATCATTGTAGAGGCGACAGACGCTGACTGGAATTCAGGTCCTGCAAGATGGTTAGAGATGTGCTCTGGATACCCTGCTGAAAGCCCCCCAGACTTTTCTGGTTCTGGGAATGAGCCACCCCTGCTCCCTGCATCTCAGTTTTCCTCTACTCTGTCTCCTCCAGCTTGCAGACCACACTTGTTCAAAGACTAAGTCACTTTATTCTTGGCCTCCTGGAAGCAGTAAGTCTAGTTAGTCTTTCTCTCAAAGTCTCTAGTCTTTCATCATGGCGAGAAAAGATTGTGTTCTTTTGCCCTTCCTGCAGTATTTGTGGTGTGTGTGTGTGTGTGTGTGTGTGTGTGTGTGTGTGTGTGTGTGTGTGTGTAGGTGTGTGCACCTGTAAAAGGGAGGCGTGAGGAGGGCCTCAGGCATCCTGGTCTATCACCAGCTCACTTCCTGTAGACAGCATCTCTCACTAAATCTCCATCTAGGCTAGCAGCTCACAAGCTTTGCAGCTCTCCTGTCTCCCACCTCATGCAGCAATAGGGTAGCAAGCTCCTGGGTGGCCACAGCTGTCTTTCAATGTAAACTTTGGGGATTTGAACTCAGGTCCTTTTACTTACAAGTAAACACTCTTATCTTCTGAGCCATCTCCCCTCTTCCACACACAGAGATCATAAAAAACAGAAAAGAATGAATTGAAGCCATTTGCTTTCACCAGAATTTGGCCCAAATGTAGGCAACTGGAACGTAATAGCCTGTGCTAGTAAATTAGGTATTTGCATCATGTGTGTGCCTGGTTCCAATAGGCCAGAAGATTTATGTCAGATCCCTGAAACTGGATTTACAGGCAGTTGTGAGCCACCATATGGGTGGATGGAATTGAACCTGGTTCCTCTGTGAGAGCAGCCAGTGCCCTTAACTGATGAGCCATTTCTCCAGACACAAGAGCATGAATTCTTTAAGCTATGTGCCTGGGCTCTAATTCTGTGGTTACTTAGTCCTCAATAAAACCCAAAACTGTAATCTGCCCGTGTATACAACCAACAATTATTGAGCAGAGAATATGGGATATTGGTTTGTGATGTGCTTGTTTTAATTTAAAGAGACAGGGCATAGTGAGTGCTTTAAGTCCTGTCTTCTAAACACCCAGTTGTGCTAACAGTCGACATTGTTTAATTGTAGCCAGAGACTGCTAAATACAGCAGATATTTACTTAATATGAATAGAGAATTACCACTTCATAAGCCCCGAGACCATCACGTGGGAAAAATGCGGCATCAGTGCATGCAAGTGGCTGGATCTTTGAGCTGACTTTGGACAAGGTCATTCAAATGGGGAATAATTAATAACTACTAATTACATCTCTAAGCAAGTATCTGATTTTAAAGCACAAATGCATCTTGTTGAGAAAATCATGTCAATGAATTTGTTTCGAGTCTTGTGGATGCTTCTGTAAAATCATTGTGCGTTGCATTAGGAGGAAGACATGTTTCTTTGGATGCTACATTTATAAAATTTATAATTTTAAAAGTGATCACGGGTGCCTTTTTTGAGTTCCGTGTTATCAGGACAATTAGTGTAAATGTGGGGTATACATGCGCTCAGCCTACCCATAGCTGACTATCCATAGCTAGTGTGCTGAATCGAAATGTTCACGAGGGACCCACGCTCCTTTTGGAGTACTTAGGATTTCATAATATCTCCAGAATTGGACACATGTTATGAATTCAAACTTAACTAATGATGGAACTGAGTGATTAAACATTTCCCCAGGTTTACATCATAGTGTTCAGTTCTCTAGGCAATAGTCTAGGCCAGTGGGTCCTCAGTGTGATCCCTTTGTGGGTCAAATGACCCTTTAACGGTCACCTAAGGTCACCTAAGACCATCAGAAAACACAGATATTTGCACTACAATTTACAACAGTAACAAAACCACAGTCATGAAGTAGCCATAAAATAATTTTATGGTTGGGGTCACCATAACATGAGGAGCTGTATTAAAGGGTCACAGCATTAGGAAGGCTGGAAACCACTGGGCTAGGCTGAAGGAAGAATTAGAGTGTTTACATAAAGTTCTTTGTTCGATAGATAAATAAAAACAAATTAGATCATTCTATGTTGTCCTTAGGTGATGAGTAAGTATTTGGGGTAAAATTTCTGTTTCTAAGAGTTTTGTCTGCTTACTTGTTGACTCTTTTTTTCAAACTACAAACTACAAACCAATTTCTCCATAAAACATAATTTGGCACCATAGAACATAGATACATCTGGCTGGGAAAGTTCTGGAAGTTTGTAAGGGATGACTGCGGAGGCCTTGGAGCCCTCAGTTAAAACACCGAACCCTGGAGAAGCGCAAGGACGTTTCTAGGGGGCGGAGTTTGTGAAGCCGCTTGTTGTTTCAGTAGGGGGCACTTCTACAAGTGCCAGGCTTCTAGATTAAAGAAGAAGAAGAGAAGAGGAGGAGTAAGAGAAGGAGGAGGGAAGGAAGGAAGGAAGGAAGGAAGGAAGGAAGGAAGGAAGGAAGGAAGGAAGGAAGGAAGGAAGGAAGGAAAAGTCTTCCTCTAATCAAGGTTCCATTTGAAAGTCTGAAAACTTTGCTGAGAATAAATAATGCTCATTCTTCATCATTGGCGTTAATTGGGTCCCAGGCTGCAGGGCGTTCTCAGCTCTGGATGTCCCACGGGCACAGGGGAAGGATGCCGTGTGTGAGGAGAGCCCCCGTTGTATGCACCCATGAAGCCCAGGCAGCATGTGCTCCACTTGCAGGGGAGAGCTCCGACCAGGCCGGACCCTTGGTTTGAAGCATCCTGTGAGGTCTGGGATCTACTCAAAGTTCCTGGTACTGAGATTCCTAGCAGGAAAGAACGGCTCTGTGTGAGGAGGTGGAGGGGAGGGAGGGAGGGAGGGAGGGAGGCAACGATTGCAAGGTGACTAGTTACTTTCAAAATTGTCAGTTTTCTCTTATTCAAGTGAGCCTCTTTTTTAAATTGGATGGTGCGTCAAAAAATGTTCCCAACACTATGCTAAGTACTTATGCACAGTACTTCACTTAGGGATCCTATGGAACTCATGGCATTCTTTATCCCCATTCACAGAAGTGGAAGCTGAGAATCAGAGGATCTAGGTAGCACACAGTCCTAACCACCGCTATCCAGACAATATCTTAACATGGCTTCCCTGGTTCCAAAGCTGGACTGCCTCCTTCACCCACTAACACCTATAAACAGAAGGGAGACACCGATGTGCACATTCTCGCCCACATCCCTCAATACAGTCTTTGGAAATCAAGTCTTCCCAAGTCCTGGTGGGAGAAAGTAGCTCAAGCCGCAGTTCTCTGGGGTACACTGTCATGGAGACTGTGGCCTGGTGCTGACAGCAAGCAGCTGGTGGAGGGCGCTCACACGTGCTCCTTCCTGTAGGGACAACTTCGTATACAGTGCACCTTGCATCTCAGATCATTCTGGAGGCATCTGAGTTTAAGTCAGCACTTACTGCTGGGCCAGTGGCTGGCTGCCAGTTGCCTTGGTGAATTTGGCATCTTACACACACCATTCAGAGCGTCACCCTTCTTTGTGTTAGACAATCTTTCACATGGAAGAGGTTCAGTATACGTTAAAATACGTGTTAAGTGTGCAACCACAGAACGAGCATGGTTGGCTCTGCTTGCCTTAGAGTGGTGACACCTGGTTTCATGGGCAGAGACTGGGCGGGGCTGCTAAAGTACCCATTTCCCAGGAGATTGTCAGAAAAACTGAAGGAGCAAGCAAAGGACCTTCATAGGACCTGGCACACCAATATCGAATAAACAGGGTCATCCACCTTTTCCTGGTAGCCTTGTGATGGTCTCCAAGACACTCCCTCACCCCATTCCCAGGACGGTATAGAGGCAAACACAAGTTTGCAAAATAGAATCTATTTTTGTGGTTGTTGTTGTTTTGTTGTTATCCTACTGTGGTGGGTCTTTCATGATGCTACCTCATAATTCTGTGACCTAGCACAAGCTGTCCTTCCCATTTGACGTTGGGCAAAACTGAGGTTCAAAGGGCTTCTTTTCCATGCATTGACTTACATGGCAAGTTAGTCCTCAAATGTTGTGATGTCGATGTTTTCGTTTTTGAAAGCTTTGTTTAGTGTGTTTGAGTGTGTGTGTGTATGTAAGTGTGATTGTGAGTGTGTGTGAGTGTGTGTAAGTGTAATTATGAGTGTGTATATGTGTGAGTGTGTGTGTGTGTGTGTGTGTGTGTGCATGCGTGTGTGCCTGTAGGACTTTATGTTTATCATATTCACATGCAGGTCTTGCAGAGACCAGAAGGGGGATTGGATATCTTGGAACTGGAATCACAGGCCATTGTAACCCGTCCATGTCTGCTTGGAACTGGACCCTGGTTTTCGGGGGAAGCAGCCAGTGTTTCATTTGAATCAGGCTACCTGCATACCAGTTAAAACACCTGTCAGCAGGGAGAGGGGCTGCTGGTTTCCCAGCAACAGAGTCCCATGGTCCTCGTTCTGTCCCCTAGTGCTCCAGCCACACATGGGTCTAAAGAGAAGTTACTTGCCTTGTGGGTGTTGACTTGAAACGTCATCTCTTGATCTGCATGCTTTCCAGGGCTCATTGTTTCCTGTGCTGAGCACAGGCATGGCACCCACCAGAATGTCTGGCACATAGAGCAATAGGCATGTACTTGACCCAGACACCCACCCTCAATACCTCAAGGTCAGGGTAGTTTTGCTTTCATTCTGAGAAGCTTGACTTGAGTTCTCATGGAATCAAGTTCCAGATACATAAACAGCAGATGAACCCCTATGTTCTCGAGCACCTACTATGTGCCAGGCATGCTGCTGAGACTAATTCATTTCTTCCTTTCCCTTCTCAGTCTTCTTGTGGGTCTGCTATCCTGTTCAGGGAGGAGCAGGTGAGCAGGGGCTAGGTCATTTCTTAAGGAGCTCAGGAGATTTCTTCTAGCCTTCATAACAACCTCAGGACAGATGGTTTTCACAGGAGGAAGACTGAAGCTCAGGAAATTCAGTAATTTACCTGTAGTCACAGAGTTTACCTCATCAACTTTAAGGGAAGAGTTAGAATTGGCATTTTCTTGGTTTTGAAAGCCCTGTTCTTCTCAGAATATCTCGTGATCCAGTATCAAGGACCCAACAGGGAAAATGGCAGCAGAACACAAAAGGGGCAGTTCAGCTGGCATGCCACGAAGATCACGATAGAGAAGCACTCTCTATGCCTGGTTTTACCTAATTCTCCCTCACCCACACTTCAAGGAGGCTTTTGGCATATGATGCCCATTTTGCAAGTGAACAAACTAAGTTTTAAGGATGTTGTCTGGTGGCTCACTCAGGGTCACAGAGTGAGAAAGTCTGACTTGAACTTAGGAGTTTGGCTTCATGGTCCATGATCTTAACTGCTACATTGTCACTGTACTGGCTGGTTTTGTGTGTCAACTTGACACAAGCTAAAGTCATCAGAGAGGAAGGAGTCTGGGCTGAGGAAATGCCTCCATGAGATCCAGCTCAATTAGTGATCAACGGGGGAAGGCCTGACCATTGTGGGCAGTGCCATCCCTAGGCTGGTGGTCCTGGGTTCTATAATAATGCAGACTGAGCATGCCATGAGGAGCAAGTCAGTAAGCAGCATCCTCCATAGCCTCTGCATCAGCACCAGCCTCCAGGTTCCTCCCTGCTTGAGTTCCAGTCCGACTTCCTCCAATGATGGACTGTGATGCGGAAGTGTGAGCCAAGTGTGAGCCAAATAAGCTCTTTCCTCCTCAACTTGCTTTTTGGTCATGGTGTTTGTTATAGCAATAAGAACACACACGGGGGGCGGGGGAGAGGGAGGAAGGAAGCAAGGAGGAGGAAAGGGAAGAGGAAGGTAGAAAGGAAATGAGCAAGGAAGGAGCTGCTGTCTTAAGTACTGGGAATTGTTACGGTGCTTCCGTTGTTTTGTTCTAGAACTTGTACAGAACTGGTGCTGCACAAAGCTCTTGCTTTGCATTTGTTCTGTTAACCCACATGTTATAGGCAGACCAGTGTTTTCCACGACGGGACACTGAGATAAGTTTATTTGCCTCCAGTCCTTCGACCAGGCAGGAAGCAAGAAGCCTAGAATTCCTGTGTAGCCACCAACTCATAGTCCTCTCCAGGGGCAGGGGATGTCTTCAGGAATGACACCACAGAAAAAAGAGTGTTAGGCGTTCATGCTAGGCATGAAATTTGAATGGACACTGGGTCCCAGTGACCCAGGGATGGATCTGAGGAATAGAGCTACAGGGGAGAGAATGCTCTATGCTGGAATGTGCAGAGGAAAGAGAAATGACAGCTTCTTTGGGGACACAAATCCCATCTGTGGACACACGGATGGAGTCTGGGCAATAACGAAGATAAAGGACAGACAGTTTCTAGAAAGGATGGTACTGTGGGCAGGTAGGGTTCTCTTTCTAGCATTAAAAAAACATGGCTTCAGTCAGGCGGTGGTGGCACACACTTTAAAACCCAGCACTTGGGAGGCAGAGGCAGAGGCAGGCAGATCTCTGTGAGTTCGAGGCCAGCCTGGTCTATGGAGTGAGTTCCAGGACAGCCATGGCTACACAGAGAACTCTTGTCTCCAAAATATCAAACAACAAAAACACGGCATCTATGGTAGATGAGTAGGTAGGAAGGAGCCATTGTGTAGAGGAGAAGGGTCTGTTTGTTGGTAGCCTGTCTCGGAAGTTATGTCGGTTGAAATCTGCTTGGGGCCTGCAGCCTGGGGTTTGAAGGCCATGAGCATGGCCTAAGAGGGCTGGAGAAGGAATCTAGACATATTTAAAAAGAAAAACGGCTCAGAGAATGCCAAGGATCTGATAATTCTGATTTTCTGTGAGTTTTAACAATGTTGTGATGCCAGACACAGAAAACTTTGAATCCTGCTGGTGCAGGGCAGTGTAGATACGTCCCCCGGGGCAGTGTAGATATGTCCCCCAGGGAAGAGGAGGGAAGCAAAAGCTGTAGGGCTGGATCTGTGATTGTTCAGCCTTCATGCTATTCTCTGTTTATAGAGGAGAGGTCTGCTCTGACCCTGAATTTACCCCCCACAGGAGACAGAGGTGAGCTTCTTCCTCTGCTCTGGTCTCTAGGCATCTTTGTGAGTTGGAAACTGAGTAAATACCACTTGTGCATCCTGGGAAAGGAAGAGATTTTCTTATTAATCCTTGCACTGAATTACTAAATCTCTCTTCCTGCGTTAGCGTTTTATATATGGAGATTTCCTGAAATGGAAGCAAGCACAGTGCATGGCTGCAGTTTGGTTAGCAAGAGCCAGGCTCAGATTCAGCCCAGGGGCAAACTGGTCACATGACAAGGTCACATGACTGCGGGCAGGTCAATGACAGAATGATTATGTTGATAAAGAGTTCCACCCAGAGTCCACATCCTAGTAGACTGTTCTCTCTTCCACTTGGAGTCTCCTGCATCTGTCAGGGAACACGGATTAGTGATGGGTATGGACCCTAGTCCCAGACTTCAAACTGGCATTTTTAAAAAACAGGTTTTTTAAAAAACAGGCTCTTTTCTTGTCTTACCTAGCCCCTCCTTCCTTTCTCACCACATCTGTTCTGGTGCAACAGCCCTGTGGACTTCTTCTGGCAGAGGGTAGCAAAGAATGATCTACACAGAATTAGATACTTAAAACATTATGAGGGCTTTTTATTTTCAGTTTTATTTGGGAGGGGTAGGTAACAACTGCACAATTGTTGAGAATAAACTGTAGATGACATCCTGTCTTAATATCAAAAGGTTGGACATGCCTGGCTGCCTAGTGTGGCTGGCTTCCTGCATGGGGTCTGTGAAGTCTATTTGCCTTAAAGCTTCTCACTACTGAAAGTGTCCAGTGTAGATAGTACCTGTCACAGAAACCCTACTCCATGGCTCCTCTTTCTGCAAGTCTCCCTTCTACGGTGGTGCTTAGGTGGGACCAGATAGAGATGGCCACAGGTGCTTTGCCTATCATCTCCCACTTTATTCAAAAGCACTGAAAGTTTCCCAACCAGCTACTGAGCAAAGCCAGACTATTATCCTGTGCTGGTTCCAGAGCCAGACTTGGACGTGCACAGGCCCCACAGCATCCTAGAGGGCCTGACAGGGCAGGTGCTGTACCTATGTGCAGAACGGGTGCCCGAATGAATCTGAGCAATGGCTGCCAAGGTGCCTGTTAATTTTTTAAACTTCGTTTTATTTAGTATGTGTATGAGCGCACAGGCACATGTGTGTTTGGACACATGTCAAGTTCAGATGTATTGAGGTCAGAGGACAGTGTTTTCTCTTATTGAAAGATTCTTTTCTCCCATAACATATCCTAATTACTGTTTTCTCTCCCTCTATTCCTCCCAGTCCCTCCCCCAACCCCCCTCTCATCTAGATCCACTCCCTTTCTGTCTCTCATTAGAAAGAAACAGGCTTCTAAGAGATATTAATAAAATATAATAAGTGAAAACAAAACGATTGCATTGAAGTAGGCCCATACAAACCAACAGAAAGAAAAGTGCCCAAGAGAAGGCACAAGCACCAGAGACCCACTTGATCCCACACTCGGGAATCCCATAAAAGCACTGACCTGGAAGACACTGTATACACAGAGACCTGGTGTAGACGGATGTAGGCCCTCTGCTTGCTGCTTCAGTCTCTGTGAGTTCATATGAGCTTGTTCATGTGAACTTAGAGGACCTGGTTCCTTGGTGTTCTCCATCTCTCTGCCTCTCACACTTTGTCTGCCTCCTCTTCCATGGCATTTCCTGAGCTCTAAGGGGAGGGATTTGATGGGGACATCACATTTAAGGACTGAGTGTCCCAAGGTCTCTCACTCTCTGCATAATGCCTGGATGTGGGTCTCTGTATTTCTTACCAAGTGCTGCAGGAGGAGGCTTCTCTGATGATGGCTGAGCACGGCACTATTGACTTATGATTATAGCAGAATGTCATCAGGAGTAATTTTATTATTATTGTTTTTAAGACCAGTAGTATTTGGTTTTACCTTAGGTCCCCAGGCTATCTAGCCTTTGGTGATTCCATTTAGATCACCTTTCTATGTCCATATATTTTAGGAAACGTCTACTGTATTAGGTTTTCAAACTATCCTTCAAATACCCTTCATCCCAGCTGTGTCTCCTTGGCGTCCCTCCCTTAACCTCCTTCTCTTCCCCTACCTAATGCTCTCATTTCAGCCCTGCCAATCCATTCAAGGTTATCCATCCCATTTCCATTTCTTACTGAGACCTATCTGTCCCTTCTAGTCCCTTCCTTCCTCTGTACCTACCCTCTGTGGTTCTACAACTGTCACTTGGTCATCCCTGACGCCAGAGCTAATATCCACAGAATAAGCAAATACATACCTTATTTGTCTTTCTGAGTCATCTTAGTCAAGATGATTTTCCTAATCTCATCCATGTGCCTGCAAATTCTATGATGTCATTTTATTTAACAGTCAAGTAACACTGTGCTGTGTAAGCATACCACATTTTCTTTATCCATTCTTATATGGAGAGACATTTAGGTGATTCTCCATTTCTAGCTATTGTTAATAGAGTGGCAGAGAATATGGCCGAACATGAGTCTCTGGTGTAGGATGAAGCATCCTTTGGGTACATGCTCAAGAGTGGTCTAGCTGCATCTTGAGGTAGCTCTATCCCCAGCTTCCTGAAGAACCGCCATGCTGATTTCCACAGTGGCTACATACACTCCGTTTCTACCAGCAATGGATGAGTGTCCCCCTCTCTCCACATCAGAGACAAGTTTCAAGAGTTAGTTTTCTGTCGTGTGAGTCTTGGGGATTGAGTGGGGGTCCTCTGGCCCGACCTATCTCAACGGCCCAGCCATCAATTTCCTGAGTATGTTATTCTTCTGCCTGCTTCAGGGACTTTGCACATTTCGTTCCTTCTGCCAGGGACCCGTCCTTTCTTCCCTCTTTGCTCTGTTCATACCTGTCAACTCCTTAGCTGTCACTTCAGTATCACTTCCACTAAGATTCCCAACTCCCAAAATAAGTCAGATTTTTTTTGTCCCCCGTGGCACATTTTATTGTGTGATTATACACAACTGAGCTAAAAACTCCAGCCTTCCACGAAGATCTTGCGTCTGTACTGTATGGCTGGCGCCAGGCACAAGATACTTTACAAAGAGCTGGCAGGCAAATAATGGAATGGGTGGATGTAAGTTCCTTCATAGGCTCCCCTTTGTGGAAGCCTGTGTGGTTCAAGTCATCCGTAGAAAGCGCTCAGATGGCTCCTTAGAACATTGGGATAAATGTGAAATTCTACCCTCGGCCACTCAGTCCCCATGTGCCCCAGCTCCTTCTTCCTTGCCTCCGTCTTCCCCATCACAAGGGCCACCCAGGCGGTCCTCACTCTCCAAGGCCATTCCTGCCTTGGGCCTTTACCCTCCAATGCCACCTCCTCAGACCAGCAGTTAGCATCCCTGCTATCTAAGACAGTATCTCAGGCCTTCATTACTCCATTCTGTGCCTCTTAGTCACCACTCTAACAGCTCTAAAAGTCCTCTCATTTGTCTGTTTGTGTCTGTCTCCACTGTAGGACACAGGTCCTCTGAGCCAGGACCTTCTTAGTCTTGTTCATCACTAGATCTTTAGCCTAGCACAGAGTAGGCTCCCCATCCAAATTTGGTGAACGTGGGAAGAAATAAAGGCAAACAGGGGGTGGGGCTGCCTTTGTGGTTCAGCCCCTTCCTGGATGGAACCCAGGGGCCCCTGGGCTAGGACCTGTGGGGTTGCCATGGTAACCACCGACTGACCCAAGGAGCCCTTTGGAGAGGCCACAGCTGCTGCCTCCTAGGGTCCAGATTCTGTGTGTCCCCACCAATGTGGAGCCAGGAAAGAGAGAAGAGAGACTGGGAGGGAATGATCCAGAGCAGAGCATGGCCTGGTGCTGGAGATGACAGACAGAGGAGGCCATGGCAACCCCATTCCACTGGTAATGACCTGGGCTCTGGGGAAGGGACCTGAACACAAGTCCTCTTTGGCATATCAACCCTTTTATGTAAGTGTTGTTACAGTTGGGGGTTCCTAAAATAAGCCCCGGCACAGTGTCCTGAAAGACTGCTTAGACAGAGAGCACGAATAACACCTTCTATTAAAAACCTGGTGACACTTTCTGTCAGGCAGCCTTTTCTCAGGTATTGCATAAGACGTTCCTGTTGGCTCCAGAGCTCCGTGCTTCCTGTAATGCTCCCTAGGATTCCTAGCTGCTTCTGAGCTGCCTGTGCGGCTCCCAGGCTGGGGAGCCAGGCCTTTGCAAGCTGCTCCCAAGGCACTCTCATACCCCCGTCCTACCAAGTCCTTGGCCCATAGGTTGGCAAACTTCACCTTTTCCCAGAATCCACCTGACCTTTCTCTACTCCATGCCCCCATCTCTGACCACACACTTTCCTTGTTTGTCTGACTGGTGGTGAATCCTTGAAGGATCAGCCAAACTCTGCCAGGCCGAGATGGTTCTGTCTTCCTTCCCGCGGCCACAGAATCTCTGTAGATGCCTTGCTTCCTTGCCAAGTGCTCAGGATCAGGGTGCCAGCTTTGGAGTTAGACCTGGCTCAGCTCAGCCATCAGCCATCTAAGTTGCTCTACCTGGATTCGCCCTGTCTGTCTTAATTTCTTTCCAGCAAATCAGAGCTAGTGGGCTTTCTGCCTTGGCTTCTCTGAGGAGTATGGAGGAGGTGTGTGACACAAGGTAACTGGCATGTGGTGAATACTTAGTCACTGCTACAGTTTGTAGCCCCTGCTGACTATCCTGCTTCATCTCTCCAGAGAGCTGCTGGGTTCTAGGAGATGGTGCCGTTCCTGTTTTCCTGGGCCCATGAGGCCACATGGGTCAATCATGTTGTCATTGGTATCTTAGGGCCTCTTTTGAAAACCCTGGTAGGCAGGGATTCAGGAACCTGGGGCCGACCCCCAACACCACATAGCAGGGGTGGCACCGGTACTTGCTCTCACAGTCCACCAGGACCACGTCTGCCTCCTTTCCCACCTTGTCCTGACTGTAACACCTTCAGACGCCATGTCAGGCATCTGGGCCTTAAATGGAACATGGTGCTGCCTCCTTCTGATTCTTCAAAGGGCATGTTCCCTCTGTGACTTCGTCTTTGCCTAAATTCCTCATCTTCCGAGGCCTTTCTGAGGGAGGCTCTCCCTGTCTGTGACCCCAGTAACTGGTCTTTTGCTTTTGTTTTCATTAGCCCTCTCTGCCAACTGGTTTTCTAAGGGTCCTTAGCTCTTGAGGAGAAGATACTGAACAAAGCAAATAAGGTTGTTACATTTTAAGGGCGAGGAAAATAAATTCTAGAAAACAAATATGTAGGCCTTGAGAGCCTAGGCCCCAGGGTTCTGGATGAACAACTTCTGTTGGAATTGTCAGAAACGCATATGGCCGTTATTGTAAAATGAACACATTCATAGCACAATCTCAGGTTCCCGTGAACACGCTCCCCAGGCTTTCACGAGGCTTTGGCTTTTCAGATTCATTTTAATCGGTCCCTCCGTCCCCAGAGTATCAATGTGTTTGTGAAGCAGAGCTCTAAGCTCGAGGTGCCTGGGACATGCTATCTCCTGGATGCGGCAACTTCCAATTTCTACAGCCTGCTAGGAAATCTGTATGCTCTATGATTCTGCTTAATCTCGTCCTATGACATGGAGAGAGATGGAAATCAGGGTTTCTCAGTCTTTGAACCAAAGTGAAGAGGCATGAAGGTCTGCCTGTGAGTAAGAGCTGGTTAGGCCCCTGAGAAGTAAGGCTCCTGGGCGGGCTCAGTCGCATCCTGCTTCCGCTGTGAGCCCAACTGTGTGCTGCGGCCCAGGAGGCTGAACTCACGGCCATCCTCACACCCTTTGCAACATTGGCCACAAGCTTGCTTTCACAACAGGAAGTCATCAAGTGTGAATGGCAAGTTCCTTCTGTGCTGGGACAGTGCCAGTGTGGCCGCACTGGTCACAGCTGGCCCTGCTTTGTGACTTTCACTTCAAGTTCCCCTGTCTATAAATAGAACTATCAAGTCATGGCGAGAACACTGTTCTGAGGTTTAACTTAGACCCATGTATGATGATGTGTTCTTGGGCGACACTTGCCACATGGTAGGAACTTCTTATTGCTGGGGTGGTGAGGTCTGGGGGGAGAATGCATCCAATCCTGTTGATTTAGTGTATGCAGCACCTCTGGGGCCAGGCATAGCAGACAGTTGGGCTCAAGGTGGAAAACAGAAGCTGAGCATTGGCGGTACCTGCCTGGAATCCAGCATTTAGGATGTGGGAGGATTGAAATGTAGAGGCCAGCCTGGGCTACATCATGAGCCTGTTGTCCAAAACAAACAAAGAGGTGGGGAGGAGGCTGGAGAGGTCAGCAGTAAAGAACGCTAATTGCTCTTGCAGGGACCTAGGTTTGGTTCCCAGCACCTGCATGGTAGCTCACACCCATCAGTAACTCCAGTTCCATGGGATCTGACCTCAGAGGGAACCAGGCACATGTACAAACATGTACACATGTGCAGCCAAAGCGGTCATCAAATAAATCTAAAGTGTTTTTTTTTTTTCTTTTTTCTTTTTTTTTTAAAGAAGGAGAACAGAAATTATAGGATCCTGCCCTCGAGAGTTCAGGAGATAACATCTACCTTGACTTTAGATAGTCACAGAAGACAGAAGCTAATCTCAAATTTTGTTTTGTTTTGTTTTGTTTTGTTTTTTAATTGCACATAGCATTTCTCCAGCATGGCTTCTTACACCAAACACACACACACACACACACACACACACACACACACACACACACACACACACACAAAATTATGCTTTTTCTAAGTTGGGAAAAAGCCTTTAATGTCCTGTGCTTTTCATAGCCTTGACAATGAAGAAGATCAGAGCCTCCCACAGCTATGTGGACAGGTCTGCTTATAAGTTGTGCGTTCTTTAGCTTCTTATGGCAGCAATGTAGCACGCATTGAGGTGAGGCTGGGCGCTGTTTACTTGATTCTCATGGAGAGTCCAAAGAAAGAACCAAATGAACTCCACTCCTGAGATGTTTGAGCTGAGAACTGAAGACCCCGCTGTACGTGACAAAGGCTGACAAAGGAACAGGCAGGAGTATTTAGCAAAAATTATAACGTGTAGGTAGAGTTTTAGTGAAAGTTCTGACACAAATCAGGTTTTGATTGAGGTCACAGCACTGACACTGTGTCTGGGTGCCGTGTGGGAGGCAGGAGAAGGAGGCTCCGCTCACACTTGGGAACTGAGGTTGTGACCTTGAGTTGCTGGTCCTGGTCTCTACCAGCTGGGTGACTTTGGCCAATCATCTAATCGCTCTAAGTTTTAGCTTTCTTACCTCAAAATATGTTTGTTTCCTCTCTCCCTGCCCCGCCATTTTCCCTTCCCTCTTGGGATGGAGTATGGAGATGTTTACCAGAGGTTCTCCACCTTAATTTTTTGTTTTATTTTACTTTTGGTTTTTCAAGGTAGGGTTTCTCTATGTAACCCTGGCTGTCCTGGAACTCATTTTGTAGACCAGGCTGACCTTGAACTCACAGATCTGCCTGACTCTCACTACCAAGTGCTGGGATTAAAGGTGTATGCCACCAGAGCCCAGTCCCCAATTTTTGATATGGTGTCTCTCCGTAAACGGGGAGTTTGTCTATTTGGCTAGACTGGCTGGCCAGCGAGCTCCAGGCCTCGTCGGCCTTCTTTGGTCTCCCCAGAACTGGGATGATAAGCTGCCACACTCAACTTCTGACGTGGGTGGGTGTTAGGGGTCTGAACTCGGGGGCCTCACGCTTTCTCAGAACAGCATTTCACCTACTGAGCTGACGCTCCAGCCCTAACACATGCCTCTTACCAACTCCTAGTTCACAGAGCTCTTGGGGTGAGCCATATCCCAATTTGAACTGTGGAACACATAAGTGTTCAACATAGGCTGGCTTTTGTTACCCAGTCACACACTCTACAAAGGTAGATGAATTATAGAGCCTCATTAAAATTCTGTATCAATGTCATTCTGGTTGAGAATGATAAACCCCACACAGCCCCATCCCAGTCTGGACTGCAACATTTCTGGAAGCGTAGACACCCCAATTATTCACCCAGAGTCTGGACCCTTTGAGTTGACTCTGTTTGCCAGATATCCACAAGACACTGACTGACAAGAAGATGTTTAGAAACCTGGATAACAACAAAGCAGGAAAGATTTCTTCCAAACATCACTGAAACAAGGGGGACCTTGGACCAGAAAAATGAGACATGACACTTGCTGTTCCATCTCTGCCAGGTGTCAGAGACTGGACTCATTTGGGTGTTCCCGGGGACAGAGCGGAGAGCAGCTCACTGCACACAGTGTGTCTTGAGGTCAGAGGGAGCCTTGGGTGTGCACCAGCAGGCAGAAAAGAATGCTCCATCACATCTTGCTTGTCTTCTCATGGCCCTTTTTACTGTCCCCCTGTCCTTGGGCTGGGCTTTTATCTGTCTCTGGTGCTGGGACTGAGCCACAGCAGACAGGAACAGGACACGAACACTTTTGCCTGACTCAGGACATGGTGGTCAGGGGCTGTGCCATTCTGGCCCACCTGGTGTGGAGAACAAGTTCCTCCTCTCTAGAATGTTACCAAGTTTTCCAGAACACTCATCTTAGTGCAAAGGGTTCTCATGGCCGAACCAGGCCTTACCAAGGTTAACAGGACTGGCTTGGGTACAGTCTAGTAAGGGACAGGAAGAATCATTTTGTTCCTAGTCTTATGAAAAGAAGAAAGGTGTGTGTGTGTGTGTGTGTGTGTGTGTGTGTGTGTGTGTGTGTGTAAATGGATATTCATGTGTGTGTAGGTGCATATGTATGTATGATTCCTACAGAGACAAGAGGACATTTTCAAGTGCCACCCTTCACCCTCAGGCACTGTCCACTTCGTTCTTTTGAGACAGACTGTCTCACTGTCTTGAATGTCACATGGTAAATGAGGCTGGCTGGTCAGCAAGCCCCAGAGATGCGCCTTCTCTGCCCCACTAGTGCCAGCCTTGTAAGCATACACCACCTTGCTGAACTCAGGCCCTAGTGCTTGCTTACTGAGCCATCCCAGCTGCAGATAGCGCATGCTCACGCTCCTGGTGATGTGGTTTGATCAGCCATGGATGCTGCCAGGGAACCGTGTCAAGGCAGGGAGGGGTGAGGAAATCACAGTAGCAACATTTTGGAGAAAGCTGGAAAGGGTTCTGGAGACCCATTTGCTTTGGATACAATGTGATAACAGACACCCACCCACCGGTGCACATCCCAGCTTTGAAATGTTACAAGCTGCTGCCTTCCCCACTGTGCCTTTGAGCTTTGTGGTCCATGATTTCAGCTTCTGCACTTCTCACTTCTCGGGATTGCTCAGAAGCACCCGATTTCCATATCCTCTCAACAAGCTGGCCTTTGTTCCTCTCCTTGGATCTCTTCCCCCTACTTGTTTATAATTTTGGAAGTAGCTTTTAAAAGAACAGTTGGTTGGGGCATCACTTAAAACAGAACAGAATTCAGCCCTTCTCCCTGCTGCTTGCTCTCACTTTGTCCCCACTTGGGGAAGCACACTTACCTGCCTGGCTGCTCTATACAGCCTGTGGGCACTCACCTATGGTACCAGGTACTCACCGAAGAGTTTTCATCAGCTTTTGGAAGTACAAGCAATTCCCATTGCTGAGCCTTCCTCAGGACTCAGCTGCTTTCTAGGAAAAACAGAGATTAAAATCCTCCCTTCTGAGGGTACTTTTGGGAACAGAGGGAGATAATCTAGAAAGGGCTTAATTAGATAGGAGATCCTGGCCCCCATATTGCATAGGCAATGAGAGCCAGGGGTGGTGGTGTGAGACTACAATCCTAGCATGAGATGCGAAGGCAGGAGGATTACCAACATGGGTTACATAGTGACTTCAAGGACAAAATGGGCTACATCTTGAGATGATCTGAACTGACTGGAAAAGAAGGGGAAGAAAGCAGCCATGTTTAAAACCACACGGCTATCAATGTGGCCAGTCCTAGCCTAGGGCCACACATACATTCCCAAGAATTGCCATATTATATAAAACCACAGTGTACAGAATACAGAACTTGCTGGAGCAATTGTTTAGGAAGTCAAGGCTCAAAAGCAGTCGATGACACATAATAGAATTATAATAAAAAACCAGTAGAACAGCTTGACCATTAAGAAGTGTGTAAACACAAAGTCCTGAAGATCGATTCTGGAAGCAGGGATCACAATGGTGATATACTGGGAATTCCTGCCAGGTGCTAGAAGTGGGTCACGCAGGCAGAAGTGACTTTCTTTTGAGAATCCCGAGTAGCGCAGGTAGATGTTTGAGGCAAGAGCATTTGCATATTCCTTTGGACTTCATTCAGAGGTTTGCAGTTTTCTTCTTTCATCTAATTGTTGTTACAGAAGAAATGGAGTCCAAGGAAGCACCAACGTGGCCCCACACTCAAACCTGTCCCTCTGGTATTACTTGTAGTGGACTATGTTGGGCCCGAAGGAGGCAATTGATTGTATGTAGCTCATGTTGTTGAATGAATGGCAGGATGAGTATTGGGTGTTCTAGAAAATGGAGTAAGCCTTATGCTACATTACAAAAAAATAGACTCTTAGTTAACTTTCGAAATCGGATAAAAAACCATAGTCCTTTAGATTTTGAAGATGCTAAATAGATACTCTGGTACTTTTGGAAGAGTCCCCTTTGGGGATCACCTGACAAAAGGAGGTGACTTCCAAGTTCCCAGCCCTCCTCCACTTCAGCCAGATTCCTCTAGCTTTTGTTTTTATTTGAAGAAAAGCGTCTCCTACCGACAGCTAAGTTTGGGAAGTATCACCAATGACTTGATCAAACTATGTTTTGCAAATCATGTCTCAGGAATGCATCTCATGTGTAAAGGAAAGACGATCCTTCGTTGATAGTACTAGGCTTTGAATGTTCCAGAATTAGTAGATTTTGACCAAGAGATCTTCAAGTGGGTCTGCAAATGGCCACGTGGCCTGCAAGCTACTTGGCAAACTTTCACCAGCGATGGTGCACTTAGAGCTATACAGACAGTCCATTTCTGGTTCAGGCTGACCTGTAGGAAATCTTACGGTCATGTACATCTAATAGATTCGTTTCTGTCTCCTACAAACAGAAGCCCTGTGGTTGATTGATTAATTGATTCATTGATTATTGTTTTTCTTCTGTAGAGAGCTGGATTGAAAGATGTCTCAATGAAAGCGAGAATAAACGCTATTCCAGCCACACATCTCTGGGGAATGTGTCTAATGATGAAAGTAAGTGTTCGATTCTCCTTCCTTTATGACATGCCTGACCACGCTATGGTCCTGATGGGAGGGCGCACTTCTGTTTAGCAAACCTTAACCCTAGCCTTGCTAGGCTCACCTGGATCAAGACACTCTCTAACCAGGAATGTGCTAGAGAGAGAGAGAGAGAGAGAGAGAGAGAGAGAGAGAGAGAGAGAGAGAGAGGAGAGAGAGGAATCCAGTCACGTGGCATGGAAACCTGGACCAGCCTGGTTTGCTGCTTACACACCTGTCTTCCACTGTGGCGTTTCTAGCCTGTTTGCCCCACAGATCCCATCAGAGTGATGCTGTGATTGTGTAAATGCAGACCCCGAGGGGAAAACGCTTTCTGTACCCACTATTGATGTGGCTGTGTTGGAGGTTTACTGCTTTAGAACAACAAATTAATGCCTTTGCTTCTGGAAAGTAGAGATGTCTTCTGGACCTCAACTAGGAACTAGAATTACTTGTAGGATGTAAATTCCCACATCATCACCTTTCCTTGTGCTGTGACAGGCCTCACAGTTCAGGATTCCTATGGTCATCACTGGCACTAAAAGGGGGTACAGCTCCCTACATCACCGCTGCAGATCAGAAGAACCTTTCCCTTTGAGCAGGATGCATCTTAGCCCAGCTTTCTCGCAGCCTGAGCTGGGACCACCCGCCACCAGCCCCTCAGTACATTCCTTAAACCTGGGCCCTCAGTGTGTGGAGGTAGCTTCCTCCTATTCCTAATCCTCTGAGCCAGTTCTCGTTTGGTTTTTGTTTGTTTTTTTTTGTTGTTGTTGTTGTTGTTTTTGGATCATAAAGTGTTTAATTCCATCAAGTTTTTTCTTCTATGCCAATTAATATGTTCGTATGCTTTTTTCTCTTTCCGTGGTATATCAACTACATTGATCTTTATGTGTCATACCATCTTTGCGCCCAAGTAACCCCCAGCATGGTCATTGCAGAGTGCTCTGTATTCTGCAGTTTTCGTATGCTCTGTATGCTATTTGCCAGACTTCGTCGAGTGCATTGGCATCAATCAATACTCACGAGAGATGCTGGTCTGTAGCTTCCTTTTCCTTTGCAGTGTTTCTGTCTGGCCTTAATGCCCTGGTGCAGATATTTTTGACTTTGGCAATGTGTCCACCTCTTCCATTTTTTATGGATTTTAAGAAGACCAGGGATCTGAACATCCCTGTGTCTTTGGAGGACTCAGGCACTCAGGTTTGCGGGGCTTGTCACAGGACAAAGGCATAGCCTCAGGAGATGGAGCTGTGCAGTTTTCCAGGTAGCTGAGCTCATGTAGACTTCCGTGTGCAGCTGAGGTTTCCGGTGGCTCGCTTCCCTGACAGCCTTTGTTGGACTCATTCCTTCCATCCTAGCTGTCCACACAGTGCATGTCATCGTCATCACTGTGGCTTTAATTTGCATTTCTCTGATACTCCGAGAGTGTCTTACCATACGCTCTGCAGCCCGCCATGTCTTCTATCTGAGAGTTTTAGTGTTGTCTTCTATTTAACGATATAGGAGTTGTCCCTACAATCTATCTAAGGGGGTTCACCAGGTAAAAGTAGCACACATATCTCCTCTCCATTTGTGGCTTGCAGACTCACTCTGTGTGTGCATGCACAGATGTGCACGCTTGTGCATGTGTGTGCATGTGTTTGTAGATGTCCACCTATATGCATGGAAGCAAGAAGTCAACCTCTGGTGTTTTGAGGGAGCTGACCACCTTGGTTTTTGAGACAGGGTCTCTCATTGGCCTAGAACTTGACAGAGTAGGCTAGAATGGCTGGCCAGTAGGGCCCCAAGAGCCTTCTCTCTACCTCTCCAGCACTGGGATTACAAGTGCCTCCAATGCCTGACTCCTCACGTGGGTTCTAGAACTCAAGTTTACCTTCACACTTGCAAGGCAAGCTCTTCATTGCTGGCCTTCTCCCAGTACCCTTTCATTCTCTTAATGCTAAATTGGGATGAGTTAAACTTCCTAACTTGATATTTCTTTAGCTTTAATTTAACATATATTTTGGGTGTAAGTAGTTGGGGGTAGGTCACACATGCTATGGCACACAGGTAGAGCCTGAGGACAATATGCAAGAGTTAATTTTCTCCTTCCACCATGTGGGTCACAGGGATGGAACACAGGATATCAGGCACGCCAGCAAGGGCCTTAACCCACTGAGCCATCTCCGCAGCCTCCAGAAGTTCTTAAGTGTAACCAAGTCCAACCCACCAGTGCTTTCTCCTACAGTTACTGCTGTCTGCGGTGGGAAGTTTGCTTACTTGAGCTCATGGAGATTTGTAGTTATCATATAGGATTTTATTACTTTATCTTTACATCAGCTGACCATCTGAACGTTTTGCATGTAAGTGTAAAGGAGATATTGAAGTTCTTTTTTTCAGTAGTAATTTTCAACAAGCATCAGCCCATTTCTGTAAGAGCATTGCCCACTGACAGGTTCTTTTGTTGGGAATTGAAGGCCATATGTGCAGGGACTGAGGCCTGCAGGGTTATGTTCTGCACTATTGGTCTCTGTCTCTCTCACGCCAATACCACCTCACCTTCACAGTCAGCAGTGTTAGCTAACGAAGATCTCATGGTATTTCTCTTTGATTTCATTTCTTTGGGGACAGGGTCTCACTGCTTAGGCAAGTCTGGTCTGGAAGTCCATGTGCAACCCAGGCTGCCACAGCAAGCCTCTTGCATCTGCCTCCCCATGGCCAAGACGATCCACAACTGTCACCATGCCTCAGGTTTTTCTTCTTTATGGTTATTTTGGGTAATCTACATTTACATACATGTACATAAAGTGTACATCTCCATATACACTGTAGAAATGTTCTTACAAATCCACATGGACTTTCACATTAGCTGCTAATTTTTTACATCTAGAAGAAAAAAACCTACTGAGATTTTTAAAAATAGGGTTTTATGAAACCTACTAAAAAAGTTGGGGGAGGTGAGGCACTGTTAAGATGCCTCAGTAATTAAGATCTGCTGCTTCCCGATGCCCCGGGCTCAATTCCCGGAACAGACTTTACTTCTTATGTGTGTGTGTATGTATGTGTGTGTGTATGTAATGTGTGCTCCAATGTCACACAGTGAGCACATGGAGGTCAGAGGACTTTTTTTTTTTTTTGCCAGTGTCCTTTGCCTTACGGAAGTTTTGCAGTCTCATTTGGTCCCATTTATCAGTTGTTAATCTAGAGCCTGAGCCATTGATATTCTGTTCAGGAAGTTGTGTTCTGTACCAATGCATTCCAGGGTGTTCCCCACTTTCTCTTCTGTGAGATTCAGTGTATCTGGTTTTATGTTGAGGTCCTTGATCCACTTGGGCTTTTGTGCAGGGTGATAAATACGGGTCTATTTGTATCCTTCTACAGCAGGCATCCAGTTAGACCAGCACCGTTGTGGAAGATGCTTTCTTTTTTCCCATTGTATGGTTTTGGCTTCTTTTTCAAAAATCGCGTGTCCATAGGTATGTGGGGTTATTTCTGGGTCTTTGATTCAATTGCATTGATCACTGTGTTTCTTTCTGTGCCAGTCCCACGCAGGAGGACAACTTTTGGCTCTCTCTTTCCACCATGTGTGTCCTGAGGACTGAACTTGGGCTGTCAAGCTGGGAAAGTGAGCGCCCTCACCAGCCCAGTCCCAGCACGACCTTTTTGTGTTGTTTTGTTTGTTTGTTTGTTTGTTTGTTTTCTCCTGTGCTGGGTGCACTAGCTGGGACCCCTAGAGTGATCCCCAGGTGAAGAGGTGAGCTAGGGCACCCTTGTCTTGCTCCCAGGCTAATCCATGGGCCTTTTTAGTGAGTCCCTTTGAAGAGGATTCTTTGTGTGTGGATTTATGCATACTTTCTTTCAGACTGAGAAAATCCCTTCTTTCCCTAGCACACCAAGAGACTTCACTCACACGGTTGTTCCATTTCACCTTTTTCTGCATCCATTGCAAAGGTCAGGTGCCTCTCTCCTTGTTTTCTGTTAACATTGTGAATTACACTGATTACTGAATTTTTGCAACAAACTACGCTTGGTCAGAAGTGTCTCCCTTTGGAATATACATTCCTGGGCTATGTAGACAACTATTCTATACATCTCTCAGTTTCAGTTAACTTAATTCTAAAGTGGGAATAACAGGGGTAATACCAGCATTTCAAGTTTTGAGAATTAAATGAATTAAAATGTGAAAAGGGCTTGGGAAAAAAAGTGCTTTGCACCTAGTAATTGGTTTTGTCTGAATAATTATTAATTATTGCTTAGTATTATTGCTATTAGTAGGTCTATGTTGATGACATTTATTGGTCTGTGAGGTTTATAAATGTCCTTAGGTTTCTCTGTGACACTCTCGGAAGCCCCCTAAAGGGGTGTGACGCTTCCAGTTTTTCGTTTGCTTTGGAAATTCTGTGAGAGAACAGCTTTCTTCTTAACTATTTGGGAGAATTCATCATGGAAGAAGTCTCTGAGTTTTTCTTTGAAGGAAGGTGTTTAGCGTCTGATTAAATATTTTAAGTGGGTTTAAAATTAATCATAATTTTCTTATTTTAACAAATTGTTATTTTTAAGGAATGTATATTATTTGTATCTTAACATTTATCTGTGTCCTAGCTAGTTTTATGTCTAGTTGACACAAGCTAGAGTTTTTTGAGAAGAGGGGACCACAGTTGAGAAAATGCCTCCGTAACATTGGCCCATAGGCAAGTCTGTAGGACATTTTTGTAATTAGAGATTGACATGGGATGGTCCAACCTTTGTGGGTGAGTCAAGCCCTGGGCAGATGGATCTGGGCGTATAAGAAAGCAGGCTGAGCAAGCCATGGGGAGCAGGCCAGTAAGCAGTGTCCTCCCAGGGCTTCCTTCTGCCTTCAGTTCCTTCCTGCAGGTTCTTGCCCTGGCCTCGGCAGTGGACAGACAAGCTGTAAGGTGAAACAAACATTTCTTCCCCGGGCTGTTTTTGGTCACGGTGTGTTTCCCAGCAATAGAAACCCCGACAAACACGACATATGTCCAACTGTCCCTCCATTTCTTGTGTCATCTTTACCATCTCTCGCTATTTACCCCCCCTTCCTGTTGCGTTTATCTCTACTCTCATGCTTATTATTTATTCCCTTCCTCCTCTGAATTTAATTTGATGACTTTCTCTAGTTTGGAGTAGATAATTGATTTTCACCTTTTTCTAAGATATACATTTAAAATGATAAATTTTCCTCGAAGCACAGATTAGCTGTATGCCTTAGCTTTTCCCTCGCGTCCTTCTTCTCCCCCCCCCTTGTGGGTGGAGCCTGGGCTTCACGCATGCTCAGTGCATGCTCCCGCACTGAGCTACAGCCTGTTCCACATTGTGTGTTACCTTACACTATCATCAGTTGACCTGTTTTACGTCTTCCTCCATGACGCTCTCTCGCCCGTGGCTCGTCCACAGGTCCACAGCTTCCTTTCCAAACCTTTGCCACGGCTTAGCTGTCATCCGGTTCCGGATTTCACCTAGCTCCGCTGTATTGCAGAACATCTTCTGTACAATGTCAATATTTGAAATTGTTGAGACTCACGTCCTGTGCCAGCGCAGGCTTTATCTTGGCAAATTCCACAGGGAGGAAGATGCTTTGGCTGTCAGTCAGGTGGGGCTGGATAGCTGTGTTCTTCAAACACGCCACATCCTTAAAGATCCTGCTGTCTTCTTGGTTCGGAGACAAATGCTTTTAAAGCTCCAGCTGGCTATAATTGCTTCCAGTTATCCTTTTAGTTTTGTTAATTTATCGAGAAATTTAGGATTGCTATATCCTCTTATCAATGACCATCATCATCATCATCATCACCACCATCATCATCATCTTCTTCTTCATCATCCATACATTCTACCCAACCACCACTAGTATATTTCGCCTTGAAGTTTTGCCCCAACTAGCCCAGCTTCTTTCTGGATTGTTACAGTGTATTTTTCACCTCTGCTTTTTTTCCCCCCCTGATTTTGCTAGATTCAGGAGTAAGTTTGGTCTCGTTTGTTTGGGGCTGGGGATGGAACCCAGGTGGCACCCGTGCTGGGTACACGTTCTGCTGATAAGCCCCTCCTCTAGCCCCACTATGAAGGTTGTTCTTGCTCTGTGTGGTGCTGGTAGTCCACCCAATGGCCTTGTGTGGGCCGGGCAAGCCCGCTGCGGCCCAGCTGCCGTAGGCTGTTCGTTGTTGTAGGTTGGGTTTTTTGTTGTTTGTTTTTGCTTTGTTTTGAGGGTGGGCTTCCCTACCACTATAAAGAATGTCACTTGATAATCTTCACCTTTCTTGAAGATCTCTCTTAGTTTTGTGAATAGCATTAGCAACATGCGTAGTGTCGTCTTTTTGGGGGGGAGTAGTTTATGGGAGGCTTGTTTAAACTGATGCTTTCTCCGGCTCATTTTCAAAGAAGACATTCGTTTAGAGAGGAAACCCTGGTCTGCGGAGATGGCTCAAGGTTAAGGCTCTTGGCTGTACAGCTTAGTGACCTTAGTTTGACTGCTAGTGCCTATATCAAGAGTAGTGTGGCCACAGGCATCTGTGGTCCCAGTGCTGTGGTCCAAGACAGAAGGGCCCGGAGCACCTGTGCCTGCCAGCTAGCCAAATGGCTGAGCTCCAGACTCAGTGCGAGGTCCTGACTCCGAACATAAGCGGAGAGCGATTGAGGAAGATACCCAGTGTCTGACCACTACACTCATTTGCACACATGTGTACACACTCACATAGACACACACACACACACACACACACACACACACACACACACACACTATTGTGGAAATCTTGGGGATTACAATTCTCTTACTCTGCCTGCTTTGACTTGCTCCTTTTCAGTTCATGCTCAGCTCGAGAGCACCGTGAGTTTAGTCCACTGACCTCATTCTGCCCTCCCAGGCCCTTACTTGAGTGTGCTTTTGGTCTAAATATGTCAGACACCACAAGAGACCTGATTGTTTTAAGTGGTTGTATTTATTTTTGTTAATTTGCACACTTCCTCCCCTCCCCCGGGCTCTTTATTTCTGCTAGTTCTTGGGATCATTTTTCAAGTTTGTGTGAAGAGATTGTTTTCCTGACTTTGACGCTTGCAGCACAATGCAGTGTGGAGCACGTCACATCAGGTGTCTTTATTGGTCTGTATTTCTGAAAAATGCTGTATATAAAATTGGTTGGTGATGGATTTGGATTTTTTACTTTCTTGTCAACATGTTAAAGTTGACATTTCAATTATCTTCTAAATACAACAAAAAATGTCTCTTGGGCGTAAGACTACAGAGTAACCATCATTTCTTTGACTGGAGTGTGCTGTTTTCTTGCTGCTGCTCAATTTATCTTCTTGGCCTTCTCTTTCCAGTTGTCTAGTGATGGTGCCCACACATAGGACTTGGTTGTATCTTTTCTTCATGGGGAACAGTGTTTCTCTGATTTACAGGTTGACATCAGATCTGTGGTTGTCTTAGTCCTTAGTCTCTTTTCTGCCCCTTGCTCCCTCCTCCACAATCTGGAACTCCGGACACATTAATACAAGAGTGCCTGACGGCAGATCTCACGCTTGTCTTGTTAGGCTCTGGTTAGTCCATCTCTTTCTTCCCGCAACTTTTCTTGCCATACTGGACATGCTTTAAACCATGGGCTCTGAGGATCGAACTCAGATCCCGTGCTTGGAAACAAACACTTCACCAGTTGGGTTTTCTCCCCCGGCCCCTCAGCCACCATTTTCTATCATGTCTAGTCTACTGCAAAGATGGTCAAGAGTAGGAGGGAGAAACCCATGAGCTGCGTTTTGAGTTCTATTGCTCCAAGCAGAGAGTCGAAAGAAGGCATGGGAAACAGGAAATGTGGGCTTCTGGCCCCGTGATGCATGGTTTTATGTCGAGTTGACACAAGCTGTAGTGACCTGAGAGAAATGAGCATCAGTTAAGAAAGTGCCTCGGAAGATTGGGTGTAAGCAGGCAAGCCCAAAAAAGCATTTTCTTTTTTCTTCTTGGTTCTTGGCTTTTCTTTTTTTTGGTTTTGGTTTTGGTTTTCCAAAACAGGGTTTCTCTGTGTAGTCCTAGCTGTTCTGGAACTCACTCCATAGACCTGGCTGACTGCAAACTCCTAGATCTCTTCCTGCCTCTGCCTCCCCAAGTAACGGTGCATGCTGCCACCACCCAGCATGCATTTTTCTTAATTAGCAATTGATACGGAAGGGTCCAGCCCATTGTGAGTAGGACCAGGCTTGGGCTGGTGGTCCTGGGTCCTCTGAGAAAGCAGGTCAAGCAAACTAGGAAGAGTAAGCCAGTAGGCAGCATTCCTCCATGGCCTCTGCATCAACTCCTACCTCCAGGTTCCTGCCTTGCTTTAGTTCCTGCCCTGACTTCCTTTGATGATGGACAGTCGTGTGGAAATGATGTCATGAGATGACTAGAAGTCCCCAGAAGGAGCTGCAAGTCTGATGTCTGATGTGCCTCTGAAGCCCATTGAGGCGGTGGTTTCAGGCTACTGTGGAGTCTTAGAGCCAAGAGGGTGCTCCAAGGGCTCCCCTCAAGGTGCAGGTTTGAAAAGATAGGTGAAGACTTGCTATATTTGTCACAGGGGAACCTGGAGAGACTCAGGTGATAAGATAGCTCCAAAGAGCAAGAGACCCATGGAATGTTTCGGACCTCGTTTCTCTCTTTGGGAACTAGAGTATGTGTTGATGGGCAGTCTAACACAGATGTGCCCAAGTGCTCCCACCTTCAGACTAAACATCAAAGAACTCTAGCCTCCAGCCTGTATCTCCTTAGGAGCCACAGCCTCCGTCCTGCCCTGGTACTGTCAGACCTTTCTTCCTGGCCCACATCACGGATTTTCCAGCTTGGCCTTGGTCTCTTCTGCCTATCTGACCTCTCCAGCCCACTATCTCTACACTCAATTTGTGGAAAAGAAAGAATCCCCCCTCTGTGCTCTGTGCCCTGCCAGGGCCCCTCTGCTCCTCCTGCGAGTTACCCAAGGCCACACTTTATCAAAAGCTAGAACTTGCTCACACCTCACAGGTATAGCACAGCCTGCTGCACAGGGCCTGGGGTCCAGTAGGCTGTGAGGAGGAGCTTGGTGAAGCACTGAAAAGGAAGGGAGGCAAACAGACAATAAAGCTGGCTCAGCTATCAGGGTTCGAGACCCCAGCACCGCCTAACTGAGGAACTTCTTCCTTTAGGTGGCCCTGCCTCACGGTCACATGCTTTCTTCAGTTTTAATCAGAATGCTTTGAATAGCTAAAACACTCACGCGGTTTAGAAGCCAAACCACTTTTAAATATGGATTTAGAAGTCTTGGGGTACCCTCATCCCTTCTCCCTCCTACTTTAGCTCAGTAGTGACTTCTTTCATTATTCGTTTTTTGGTTTTGTTCTTTAAATTATGGCTATTTGTTTACTTAGTAGTGATCACAGGACACTTGCAGAAGTCAGTTTCTCTCCTTTCACCACGTGGGTCTTGGGGCTCGAACTCAGGTCGTCAGGCTTGGCTGCAAGTGCCTTTACAGACTGAGACCATCTCACCATCCCCACTTTAATTCATTTAAAAAATACATTCTTCCGGTATTTCTTTTTTTTTTTTTTTTTTTTTTTGGTTTTTCGAGACAGGGTTTCTCTGTGTAGCCCTGGCTGTCCTGGAACTCACTCTGTAGACCAGGCTGGACTTGAACTCAGAAATCTACCTGCCTCTGCCTCCCAAGTGCTGGGATTAAAGGCATGCGCCACCACTGCCCGGCTCTTCCGGTATTTCTTAATGCAAATAAGAAACGTGGATAGATTTTCTGTGTAAGCAAAAAATTTTTGCAACTTACTTTTAATACAGTTTCAACCTCTCCTCTAGCTCACTACCCAGCAGAGGTAGTGGAAGAGAAAAGTTATTAGGATATGGGGGAAATGGACCTGTTCAGCAATAGTTCTTGGGACGTTTGATCTTCTTGGGCAGCAGTTCAGTCCCACAGAAAACACCAAATACAACTCAGCAGCTGCAGACCAGTCC
Source organism: Uromys caudimaculatus (assembly GCA_028551405.1). NCBI lineage: Eukaryota > Metazoa > Chordata > Mammalia > Rodentia > Muridae > Uromys > Uromys caudimaculatus. The sequence goes on from CM052707.1 coordinate 96,820,557, forward strand.
TCTAGGCAAGCAGACACCAGGCACAAACCAGCAGCTAAAGTCTAGTCCTTTCAGCAGGCAAACACCAGGCAGCTGTAGTTCAATCTTGAAAAGACCACCAGGCTCCACAACCAACCTGGGGTGAGGCTGCAGAAGTGGCAAGCTGCCTCAGGAACCTCACGAGCAGTTCTTGGGCGAGCTTCTCTCAATGGCAGTGTTAGCGCAAGTTGAACTCAACAGCACTATGCAAGGCGAACCAATACGTGCTTGTCTTTAGCAAACAATAGTGAGGCGGAGCAAACCAAAGCTCAGTGCTCGTCTCCCACTGCCTGTGGGGTCACATTTATACTCCATCAAGCGTCCTTTCACCTGTGTCTGCTTCAGGAAAACGGTCTTTCACTTGTTTGCTTTAGCAAGACATCCTTTCACCTGTGTGCCCCAGTAAAACATCATTTGACATAACTAATTTTCCAAAGAACTAGAGGTTTCCACTTCAGTTCTGTCACTATTTTCTCCCTCACACACACAAATGGTGTTTGTTGCATTCTATGCAAATATGCACAGTGCTGTGACTTGATGTATTCATTTCTGGATCAGCCCAGGAGTGTTCAGTGTTGGTAAGATAGAGGTCACCAGACACACACCGATAATGCCAGCACTTGGAGGTAGATGCAAGAGGACCAGGCGTTCGAGGCCATCCTTGACTATATCATGAGTTTGAAGCTAGCCTAGGCTATACAACCCTGTCTCAAATAAGGGGGGGGGGGGGGAATAAGTTTTTTGCAGCTGTATAGTATTCCAGGGTGAGACTGTCATTATTTAGTAAACCAGACAGACACTGGGTCACTTCCAAGCTTCTGTTACAAGCTTCCATGTTAGATAGCCCTAAATTTGTGTCATGCCCACGTGTCTGGGTATAACCCAAGTGTGAGGCTGCTGCTTAAAGGACATTTGAGGTGTCAGCAAAGTCTATCGAGGAGCCTCGGCACTGGAGGAGCCTGCTCTGAAGCAGGGTACCGCTTCTCAGCCTTGTGGCAGATTTCTGAGAATTTTGTGTGGAATTTTACCAATCTGATCAGCGACCTGTGCAATCTTAGTGTTTCTCTTTCCATTGATGGAGACAGACCATTTCCTCATAATAAGAATACTGGAGGGAGGGGATAGGGGGTTTCCAAAAGAGAAGACCTAGAAAAGGGGAAACATTGGAAATGTAAATAAAGTATCAAAAAAAAAAAAAGAATACTGGAGACCAGAGTATTGAAAGTGAAACCGTTTATTTTATGACCTTGCAAAGTAGGGCATCAACCTACAGAGAAGCCAAAAATAAAATAAAATAAAATAAAAAGGCCAAGTTGTCTCAGACTAGGGGTCTTTATAATCCTAAATGCATTTGCCCCTCCTTGGGTTACATGAGGTATTCAGGCTGAGATATTTCCCTCTTCTAGGATAGCCCTCCCCCAGGCCTACAGACCCCCACCCCTTTTCTGATTCGGAGCTTAGTTGTTCAGCAAATTGTTGGTAGCTTTTCAGCCCTTAGAAAAGATAAAAAATGCCCAGGTGAACAGATGTCCATGTCCGGCTCCCGAAGCGAGGAGCCCAATGCCTCCTGCTCATCTGTCAGTCACGGTTGTGCTTTGAGCCCAGCTCACACTGCAGATGGACCACACTGACTAACTTCTTACACCTACCAACACGCTTTGCCAGTTTCCTTCTGGGCTCAGGGTCTTTCTCCTCCTGGGCAGATGAGCCCACTATGTGTATCGTGATTGTGGTTATCTTTATCTTTGAAAATCATGGCACATTTTCTAATCCCTCACATAGAAAGCTTTGAATTTTTTTGTGGTGAAAATATATGAAAATTTTCTTGTACAGCTTTTGGGGTCCACATCTGACTTAGATGGGCTCCTCCCTAGACAGAGGCTATGAAGGAATTCACTTAGAAGAGGGAGAGGAAGTAGAACAATACTGCTAACCTCACTGTTTTGTCTGGGAACCCTGTTCCCACAGGGAGCTGGATTTGCTGTTAGGTATTGGTGTCGCTGCCAAGGGCCCGGGTACCATGCACCCTGCTCACCAGCTGGGGCTCTTAGGTGGATGGAGGAGGAGGTGACTTAGGGGGAACGAAACATTGGCCAACTGCCTGTTCCCAACAGGTGAGGCCTGGCCAGGTGTGGGCAGGCCAGCACAATGGAAGGAAATAGAATTAGAACTTGGAAGCGAAACCCAAGACTCGTATGACCTCGAACCTTTCCTCTTCTGATTTGAAAAGGTAATTAATTTAGAGACTTTCTCCCACCACATTAAACCTGGCCAATCAGCCTCCAGGCAGGAAATATCCTAGAACAGGTACCTGGATATGGCAAATTAAATCAGCACAGGGACTAAATGACTGGGGTGGGGGTGGGGGACAACCAGGCAGAAACTATGCTCTTTAAACCTCCAGCCCATTACTGCAGGCTGGAAAGAAAGCCAGGCTCGTGGATTGGCACCAGAGACGCCCCGAGCAGGGTCTGTGCCTTCCTGAACTTGCAGCCCTGCAAGGTAGCTGTTCATACTGACACTTGAAGCCCAAAGTGATGGTACTTAGGGGTGGAGGTCTGTGGGGGGGGGCATTAGAGTATGAGGGTGAGGTCTTCAAGAATCAATGAGTGCCATTATGAAAGAGACTGGGGAGAGCTTCCAAACCACCCTGCCATGGGGGTGGAGGTGGGGAGCACTGAATATGCTAAACAGCTCCTGTGAACCAGGAAGAGATCCCTCGCCAGATGTGGAATCTTTTTGCACCTTGATCATCTCAGTGTCCCAAAGTGTGCAAAAGGATGTTTTGTTGTTTATAAGCTACTTGGTCTATGGTATTTTGTCACGGAAGCTGGAATAGGCTAAGACAGTCATGGAGCAGTAATCTACACTGAAATGAGGGCTCTGCTAGGGAGAAGACGGGCAGCTATGGAACCACTGAGTCCCTGTGCAGGACAGTGACCTGGGTGGTGACCCTCTTGGAGAAACTGCAGCTTTTAGAGGCTCAGGGAATACTGCAGGAGCATGTACATTGTAATTACATGTGCATGCAGTGTGTACACAAGGTCAGAGTCCTGTGTGCTTCATGTTATCTCATGCCTACTTTACGGATAGGAACTGAGAGACTGAAAGGCTTCTCCAACTTGTGGAGCCAGGATCTGAGCCTAGTTTGTAGGAAAGACAGGAAAGAAGAGGCACAGAAGTGCCTGGGCTGTGTTGGGAACTGTACCTGGATTTTCCTAAGGGTTCTTTGAAGTAGACTGCTGCCCTCTGGCTTTAACAGGACCAACGGGTTGGCACTGGAGAGTAAAGGGCACCAGGAATCCCACTGGCCTGGTGTTGCACTGTATCATTTGGGTCTTAACTCGACCTGAGGTCCTTCAGCCGAGGGAACTGCAAAGGCACCAGGCAGCTCCGCTTCCTAAAGTCTCAACTGCCCATGGCTATTCCACCTCCTTAAACACTCTTTCTTCCCCACATTGGGTTGATGGCTCCTTCAGATCCCAAGCCAGGCTCACATGCTAGCTTCTTTGTTGCCATGGCAACCTGGACTCAACCTCCACAGTGCCTGCCTAGGACTTGAATTTCTTTTAGCTGATAATGTTTTTTAATTGAAAATAGATTTTTAAATATGATATGTTCTGATTATGGTTTCCCCTCCCTCAACTCTTTCCAGATCCTCCCCATTTCCCCCCCACCAAACCCTCCCTCCCCCCCCCATTAGAATACAAACAGACATCTAAAAAATAACAATAAGATAAAATACAAACAAACCAGGATAGGAAAAAAAACAAGCAAAGAAAAAAAAAAAGAGCCAAAGAAAAAGCACATGAGACACATAGACGTTGAGACACATTCACACACACAGAAAACCTATAAAAACAAAAATCAGAAACCATAATTTTTAAGGGAGAAACAAGCAAATAAAACAAAATAAAAACAAAACAAAAATCCTCCAAAAATACCATTGAGTTTGTTTTGCATTGACCTTCTGCTGCTGGGTATGGGGCCTGTCCTTAAGTGTGGTTTGTATACCCAGTGAGACTCTGTTGAAGAAAACCGACTTTTCCTTTTTTAGCTGGTAGCTTGAGCTCAAGAGAGTAGAAGCTGTGTCTGCTTTTTCTCAGGCATTCAATTAACATTTGGTGGAAGCAACCAGCCCTTCAAGAGAATTAGGATTGAGGGTCACCAAACATTGAGGGTCAGGCCTGGGAGTGACCCTCGTTGAGGGAGGGGGCCAGGCATTCAGAGTTGGGCACAGAGGCACAAATGACCCAGAGGGCAGGAGGAGCCCAGGAGGCAGAAGGCATCTGGTTGGTGATGAGATCAAACTGGTTTTGGGTGGAACATTTCTTGCCTAAATATAGTTGATAGACACCCTACAGCTGGGTACTAAGCACCAGCCCACATTTACCAACCGTTTGGACTTGGGGAGTTGTGTAGTCTCCACAAAACTTTGTTTCTTAGTGTGTAAGTACATGTATCTTCCTCCTAACTCTGACCAGAGGAATCAAATGAGACAGAGTGTAGAGAACACGGTACAGTGTCCAGCCCCAGTGCTATTTCAAAGAATGTTAATATTATTTTGGTATTTTTAAATATACACATATCTTTATATGTGTGTATATATACACACATATAGTTTTTTTAAATATTTATTTTTATTTTATGTGTATGACTGTCTGCCTGCCTGCATGTCTGTGCACCACGTGTGTGGTTGGTGTCTGTAATGTCAGGTGCCCTGAAACTGGAGTTATAGAGAGTTGTGAGCCACCATGGGTGTGCTGGGAACCAAGCTCAGGTTCTCTGCATGATAAGCTGACACTGTACAGATGGAGCTGCCGACTGTCCGCTTTACAGTGTACACACCAGCACTGGGAGTTATTGTTATTTACAATTTGACTTCCTCTCCAAAAATCCAAGTCGTCCCTTGCTGTTTCCATTTTGTGAATTATAGAAGTTGAATATTACTCTACGTGTTTATTGGTGGTATTCTTATGACATCCAAAGATCCATGCTCTCCTATGCCTTTTTATTATTGTGGTAGTGGTGGTTTTAAACAACTGTAGACAGCAGAGTTAAAAGTGTTAAGTACTGAGGCCTTGGTAAGAGGCGACACAAAGGTGACTTGGATACTCAGCACCCTTCTCAGTGAGCCAGCCCTCAAGGAGAAGAGATGACTTTGGAGTAGCCTGTTCAACTGAGAGACGAGTGGTGGGTTATAGCAGAACAGAGCCAGATGTGTGTGCTTCTTGTGTTGGCTACTGTTGGTGAGGCTTCCAATAGCTGACACCTGCCTAGTTCAGGCTTGAAGGAACAAGGACCATTTAGAAGGGGCTCTGGGTGACGAAGCAGACTAAACGGTATTGACTCTGTTGAGTATTCTGACATTTTTGCACCTGAGAACCCTTAAGGTTTGTATCCACACTGTGGCTTGGGTGACAGATAAAGAACACCCAATGGATACAGGTTTTATTAGCCAAGAAGTAGGATTGGCTTACGAAACAGAGAGGCTGCCATTCTGAGGCCCATTAATGAGAGGCATAACATGGAATTCAGAAGTTCAGGTCACTTCCTGCCTTCTCTCTGTGCCCTTAACATTGACCTTGTCCTCAGGCCTCTTCTCTCTGTCCAGTCACAGGTTTGCTATCTCCCATCCATTCCTTTACGAGACAGAGAGTCTCTCACAGATTCCATTTAATTTGGGTTTTTTTTTTCTCGACCCAATGTTTTAATCAGAATTATATCAATACCAATCTGTTTTCATGGAGAAAATATTTTCTGGATTCAACTTTATTGAAACAATTTTAAGATTTTAGGAAAGAGTAGATCAGGTTGTATCCACCCTGTGGCCTGTTGTAGGGCACGTGCTGGCAAGGATAACCATGAATGCGGCCTGGTACAAAAGCAGAGACAGCTTGAGTGCACAATTCTTGAGCATAGACCTTGTAGGTGACAACACTGTGTCACATGTCAAAAGAGAGGACATCCCAACTTGCTACCAGTACCTCATACCATATTCCTTTTTGTTTGTATTAGTTCTTTTTCATGTAAGTTTTCTGTGCCAAATTTTGTTCAGTGTATTTGGGGGTTTGACCAATGAAGCTTCTTTCTCTCTTTCATCTCTTTCTTTCTTTTCTCTTCTTTTTTGTTTTTGTTTTGCTTGTTTGTTTGAGATGTTAAGAATAAAACCCAGGGCTTTGCACATCTTTGAGACAGCATCTCACTGTATACCAGATTAGTTGTGTATTTTTTTTTAATTTAATATTTATTGGGAGGTGGGCATGCATGTGGAGGTCAGAAGGCAACATTCAAGCACCTGTCCTCTACTTCTGTCATGGGGTTCCGGGGATCGAATGCAGACCTCTCTTACCTTCTGAATCATCCCCTGCCACTGACCGTGAACCGTTAACCCTCCTACCTCAGCTTTCTAGGTTTGGATATTATAGGCATGCATGACATCAACCAACCGATTTCTTAAAAAACTAATTTTTTCTTAGCATGTATTAAGTGTATGAAATAATGAAATTCATTATGCTATTTTCACACATGTATATAATTTTCTTTTGAAACTGAGTCTGTAGCACTTTTCTTGGATTAAATTAGTGGATCAAGAAATCTTATGTTGACTCTTCCATTTCATAATCCCCCTTGAGACTTGGATGGAAGGTATTTGCCCTCTGGTAAGTAGAGATTAAATATTGCTTTGACTATTGCTTTAAAGGACTTAGCAATTAGGACTCTGTGGATCTGACCCAGTCTGATGGCTCTTTTGGTAGGCCACTAGTTGATGGCCTTTACAGATAAGCTTTTTTTGATGTTTGTACTGGGGAATGCTAACTGAATCCCAATTAAAAGAAATGTTAAGAACCCACCTCAGAAACTTTATTATTCTCATTAGTAGACATACTATAATATTCGTGATTGTTATTACTGTATTTTGAATTTTTGAAAAGATTTGTGTGTGTGTGTGTGTGTGTGTGAGAGAGAGAGAGAGAGAGAGAGAGAGAGAGAGAGAGAGAGAGAGAGAGAGAGAGGAGAGAGAGAGGAGAGAGAGAGAGAGATTCATTTTCTTTCTTGTTATAAAAGTTCTAAGTCACTCAAGAAGGCTGAAGCAGAATAGTTGCCATGAATTTGAGGTCAGTGTGAACCCTGTCAAAAGAAAATTCTATAAAACATTTCTGATTTTCCTCTTGGACTGAAAACCTTAAAGTACTCACTATCCAGTCCTTTACAAAGAGGCTGGTTGATCCATCTCCCCTACTGCAGTCCTGATTTTGTTGGGGTCACAAGGAGCATACTATGAGTCTGTCCTAGTCGCTCTAATAAAATACTTCAAACTGTTTCTGAAGGCTGCAATGGCTGAGGTATTGCTGAGGTACGGCTGAGGCGTGGCTGAGGTGTGGCTGAGGTGTGGCTGAGGTGTGGCTGAGGCGTGGCTGAGGCACAGCTGAGGCATGGCTGAGGCGTGGCTGAGGCTCGGCTCGGGTGTGCTAAGTACAGAATGGACAAGACAGCTCTCTGGGGTCTTTGTATTCACCAGGGAGTCGAAGGACCTTCAAACACCAGCTTGGGGGTGAGGTTAATTTTCTAAATGAATACTGGAGGCACACAAACTTTCAGTCTTCAGCAGTGAGTGAGGATGATACATTCTTAAGTCCTCAAACCATGGAATCAGATGTCCAAAATGTCTGTCAAGTAGCCAGTGGTGGGGCACATCTTAGCAGTGAGTGACAACAGAGGGCAGCTTGTCAGACTCACCTGTGGCTGTCAAATAAAGAAAAACAGACTTAAGGGTCTCTTGTAGAAAGCCAGTGTTCTGGGTCAGGTATGGTGGTGCATGCCTTTAATTCAGGACTCAGGAAGCAGATGGAGCTCTCTAAGTTTGAGGCTAGCCTGGTCTACACAGTAAGTTCCAGGTTCCACATATAATCAGGGCTATACAGTGCGATCTTGTCTAAAAAAGATAAAAATATGTTCTGCTTGGGCTCTTTTTACTGGTGTGCAATGAGGCTAGCGTGTTGGGGCTGCCAAGTCGTCATTGTTTCAAGGCGTCAGCATCTGAGGGAGACCTCGTTTTTTGAAACTTGGAATTACTGAGGAGCCTTTGATTTTTTTTCCTCCCATTGCCAACTGAAGTCAGCTTCTTTTTTCTTTCCTTTAACAGATGAGGAAAAAGAAAATAACAGAGCATCCAAGCCCCACTCCACTCCTGCCACCCTGCAATGGTAAGTGCCCGCTTTCGGCAAATGTGAGCCACCCAGATCTTTCTAGCTAGGGCAGGCAATCACTTGGCTCTTTTGACGTTGTGATGCTTATTTGGTAACCCTCAAGAGATTTGTTTGGTTTGCAGGTAAATGCAAAGGGTTCACCTTAGATGGAGCCTGGCGGTTTGAGTTTTTACAAGTCTTTTCTTTGGAAGTAAATTTTATTGTCGTTACCAAATTCTGGTAAGGATTAGATTTTGTGTGAATGTTGTTAATTGAGTTTTAATAGGATCTGTTATTACAATGGATGGAGTTTTAGCAAATGGTAGAAATGAGAGTCTGTCTGTTTTTAACCTAGGAGCCCCGAGTAAATTAATAGTTGATGGAAACATAATTATTTTAACACTACAACAATAACAAAAGCAATCCTCTAAATGACTTTCCATTTATTATCTGAAATTCCTGGACTTGGTGAAATGTATAGAGAGGCTGTCTTCTCAAAGCTTTATCTGAACATCGTGCTGTGGCCTTGAGCCCTGGAGCTCTCCGACGTGAGACCCATGCTAGAGACTCTTGGCAGTTGAAGGCTATTCTTCTCTAGGCTGTCTGGCTCAGTGAACCCCAAGGAACCGGGAGTGAAGGGGAGGGACAGGTTTGGAGTAGGGAAGGTGTCACATCGATTTCCTGCAAACTCCTGTGTGGGGCTCCCTTACCTGCTCTGTGTCATTTAGGCCAATGGCCTTCCTATTGCTGCTGTCTGTCCGTTTTCTAGAGGAGGAAGGAATGCTGAGGAGACTGTTATATCATTGGTGGGCCACTGCTTTTAAGTGGGAGGAGCCAGGAATCTGACTGGGGTTCTCCGGCCAACCTGATTCTTGGGAAGAGGAAGCAGAAAGGATCGGATGGAAAAAGGAAGCCCAGGGCTATAAGGACTTCGTCATGTTTTAGTCTCTGGGCTGATGTATGCAGAGAGGAAGGAAGGATGGCAGAGGGGAAGGGACCTGGATAGATCTCAGGTCGCCTTCCAGGAGTCTCCATGGCCAGTTTGCCAGCAGAACTTTAATGAGAAAGAACACACATAAAGACACACTTAAGGAGGACAAGCAGAAGGTCTAGAAAGGAGTCTTGGAGGCTGCCTGTGTTATCTGGTGACAGCTAGCTGATGGCTGACACTCTTGTAACGGGAGCTAACATCCTTCGGGATGCCTGCCCTCATTTGTCTTTCTCTTGTCTCTGCAAGCATTAGCCAGAAGCCTCCCGCCTGGCGATGAGGCTCAGTTGGATGAGCCCTTGCCCTCTGTACAGGAAGCCTAGCTTCAGTGCCCACACATGATAAACCACATGTGGTAACTCATGCCTGTGATCCCAGCACATGGAAGGTGGGAGCAAGAGGGTTAAACCCAACTTCTTACATGTAGTGAGTTCGAGAACAGCCTGGCTACATGAGATCTTGTCCTCCCTACCCCTGCTGAAAATGGAGGGGGCACTTCTAATTGACTTCTCCTAGCAAACTCATCTCTGTGGCACCTGTTGATCTGTGACTCTTGAGCATCTGCCTGGAATGGTGAGACTGTGTCATCTGACTCTGACATCAGACTGGGGACAAATCTCAGCTGTGCCACTTGCCAGCTGGGCAGCCTCAGGCCAGGTCCTCAGCCTCCCTCTGCCTCAGTTTACACACAGGTGCAATGGAGGTGAAATTGTGTCATCGTGAGGATGAACTGCCGGACTCAGACAGTGCCTGTCATGGAGGGGTGGCACTTAGACAGTTCCTCAGCACACTCCTCCTTTATGAGTCCTCAAAGGACCGCCCAGAACAGGACAGGCCTCCTTCTTGCATTCTATGTCTGCAGCATCTGGTTCTGTATCAGAGATTTGTTCTTTGGAATACAATGTCAGGTGGAACATTCTAGAACCAATTTCATCCCATGCAAGCATGGAGCAAAACAGATTTGAAAGTGTGTATATTTAGGAATATCAAATCCAACACCAATTTCCTTTCTGTTGCATGTTAACATAGCTTCAGTCATTAACTAAATTCACACAATGCTTAATGAATACCTGCTATGTGTCACAGCTGGTCCTTTTGGGATAAAAAAGAGAACTGCTTGGCAAGCAAACCATACACTTTTTGTCTGTCTATCTATCTATCTATCTATCTATCTATCTATCTATCTATCTATCTATCTATCCATCCATCTATCATCTCTCTATGTGTCTATTATCTATCTATATATCTATGTATCTATCTACCTATGTGTGTATATATATATATATATATATATATATATATATATATATATATATATGTATCTATCTATCTATCTATCTATCTATCTATCTATCTATCTATCTATCTAAATACTTACTTGTTTTGAGACTGAATCTGTAGACCAGGCTACCCTTGAACTCTCTCTTGTCAATACTTCCTGTGTTTAGGGATTACAGTGTAAGCCAGGTACTATACCTGGTTTATCCAGGGCTTTGGGCAAGCACTCTACCAACTGAGCTACATCCACGGTGGTATTTTTTTTAAGGGACTAAAACTAAACTTGGCACACATTAGTGTGTAGTGGATGCTATGAGAGACTCAGAGGATAGGGCGTTGGCTCTATTCTAGTGAGCAGCAAGGTAAAGCATCTCCAAAGTGACACTTCAGTAGTGTATGTGTAACAGCAGCAAACCCACTCTGACACCTCGCCCTGCGGAAACCAGGGCCAGAGGACCATCCAGACAGGGCCACTACAGTGCCCTGAGGCTGTAGCTGGGCTCTCTACAGGAGGAGCACATAGTAGTGCGTTCAGCCTGTGCCTACAATCCACGGTGTTGCATCGTTGAAGCAGATTCCCGAGGAGCTGGGCTGGAAGGAGACTGTGACTCTGGCTTCAGGAGACCCCTTGGGCAGTTTCGAGGCCTCCATGGCCTCTCAGAGATGAGCCTCTGTCAAGTCCAGCACGGAATTTAATTGCCTCTATCACCACCCATGCCCACATCGCACCTAAGCCAATGAGAGGACATATTGCTTTGGGAAAGGCAGTATTCTTCATATTCGCCAAGGAAGCTTCCTCTGAGGGACTCAGCCTCAGAAACCCACTTCCCTGTGCCAGTTGTAATCTTAATTGCGAGCATAGTCTGGCCCGTCACATGCAAAGGCAACCCAGGAAGGGAGCAGGCTGGGCTTGGTCAGGGTACCATAAGCGGCACAGCCTGTAAGGAGTGCTGTGATACAGATGAGGGGCTTATGCTGTTTAGCCCTAAGTGTACTTAGCCGAAGCAGGAGAATCGGGAGCTTAAGATCAGCCTCTGCCTTATCAAGTCCAAGGGGCTATGTGACACCCTGACTCAAGACACACACACACACACACACACACACACACACACACACACACACACAAAACCCAGAGACTGATGAGAGGGAAAGTAAGGGGGAGGAAATGGGAGTAGAGGGTGGGGAGTAGGGGGAGGGGGTTATGTGTGGGACATTCCTCTAAACTTGAATACGAAGAGTCACACTTAAACCTACCATAAAATTTCCTCGTGAGTAACTCATTATTTTTCTAAAACAGTTTGAGTCTAAAAGCATTCTCTCTCCGAAGGAACTGGACACACCCCTTGTTTTACAGATAGCAGCAATTGATTTACAGCGTGTCTCCTTTTTTGCTCTGGCTGTCTGGGAGCTCAGAGATTAATCTGAGCTGGTTTATTAGTGATCTGTCTGAAAAGTCAGGGATGCTTGCGTGCTCTTGCACACTCCTCTCTCCTTTGTGTGACACTCACCATTTACACGTCATTAGCATCTTAGAAAAAACGGGATATTAATGGGGTCACAAATGCCTCCTGTTTCTTCTGTTATTGGTGCAAATAATACATTTCTTTGTTCAAAACTTAAACTGAAGATTAGGTTAAAGCCCATTCTCAGTATAGTTTTTTGCTTCTTCCTTAAAAATAACTGTTTTTAGTAAGATGTGTGAATGTGTTTGTATAACACGTGAGTACCCATGGGAGTTTTGCACTGTGGGTTTTGAATTTGTTTTTACTATCATCAATATTCTCTCTATAAAAGGCACATAATGTATTGTACTATTGCTTCATTGTCAGCCAAGCTCCATGGATTCAGAGCTTGCTTTATTCCTTATAAGAGCATTCTGATGTCACACCCAGATCAGTGATGTCACAGTGTATTAGTGACACCACACCGGATTGGTGATGTCATAGTGGATTAGTGATGCCTCACCAAATCATTGATATCACAGTGCATGGGTGACATCACACCAAATTAGTGATATCATGACAGATTAATGATGTCACACCGGATTAGCTAATAAAGAATTAACCTCGGGTTACAGAGGTGGCTCAGTGGGGAAAAGCACCTGCCACCAAGCCTAGCAACCCAAGTCTGAGTCATGGAACCCACACAGTAGGACAGAAGTGAACTCCATATACTGCAATGCATGCCTGCCCACTCTCCTCTGACTGTCTGTCTGTCTGTCTCTCTCTCTCTCTCTCTCTCTCTCTCTCTCTCTCTCTCTCTCTCTCACACACACACACACACACACACACACACACACACACATACACTCAAAAATTAAGAGATTCACTTTGCTGGGCAGTGGTGGCACACGCCTTTAATCCCAGCACTTGGGAGGCAGAGGCAGGCGGATTTCTGAGTTCGAGGCCAGCCTGGTCTACAGAGTGAGTTCCAGGACAGCCAGGGCTACACAGAGAAACCCTGTCTCAAAAAACCAAAAAAAAAAAAAAAAAAAAAAACCAAAAAAAAAAAAAGAGAGAGAGACATCGTAAGTGGCACTCAGTGCTTTATGGAAAACAGCAGCAGAATTTAGCTCCCCATTTCCCTCTTGGTGGGGATTTTAGGTCTGTCCAAATCTCACGTCTGATTTATAAACAGGACCCCAAAGAAGGTTTTCACATGGGGCCTCTGGCAGCCCCAGGTGGGCTCCGTCTGTGCAAGCATGGAAAGCAATAGCTGCTGCCTACATGTAGGATGGTGATGGCATCACAAAACTGCCCGTCAAATAGTTTCTGCTTTACGTGCAGCACAAAACACTTACTCACACAGACCTAGGAAGCTCCCTGTATAAGAATCTTCTGTCTGAGGTGATCAGTCCTTCAGGCTGTCCTCCCCCTCCTGCGGGCAGCTGCAGCCCCAGGGGTGTTGGGGAGCGGCTGCTAGGCCAGGCTGACAGCACCCACCCTTCTGGGACAATTTGGCTTGCTACTAGAACTGGGTTAGGAATGATTTGCTTCTCCTCTGGCCCTTCCCTTCCAGAGTCCCCTCCCCACCACCCTGGAGACACCAGGCCTCCTCTGAGAACAAATAACTAACTGCCAAGCAGCCAAAAAGAATTGGGCCACATGATCTGGAGGCAGCTTCCAGCAGAAAACAGGCAAATATTGTCAAAGGGCTCCTGCCAAACCCTTTCCAGCATCCTCGGTCATGGGGGTGAGTTAGTCCCACCTCACGGGGATGCTGGGCACCGCTGGAATCCCAGCCACACAATCACCCCTATTCACACTGAGGATTTTGAAATGGAAAGCGACCTGTTGGGCCATGGCGGCTGACCTGCTGCCAATGCATGGCTCCTCAGTGGCCTGCTACCTCCCGTACCCACCGCTGTGCCCTTCTTGAGATCCTGCACACCACACCAAGTACCTTCAGGGTGGGGGCAATTTTCCCTGTCAGCAACTAGCATGAGAAGGTTTCCCTCAGTGCTTAGAAGATTGAACAAAGTGGAGGTACCACTTTCTTGGAAGGGTAATTTGGAGGTGGAGACTTCCCCCTTCCCCCTTTTGATGGGCATTTGATATTTGCTATTAGTGTGAGATTAAATAAATTTAGTGTTTCTTTTTAAAATGTTCTTATAAATCACCGGCAGATAACTACACTTGGCATTGTTCTAAAAGTAGACCCTGACAATTGTCCTCGTTTTGTTTCTGTTGCTGTGATAAATTCCCTGACAACATTGGAGAGACAGCTCAGTGGTCAAGAGAGTATACTGCTCTTGAGAGAGAACCTGCATTCAGATCCCAGCACCCACCTTGAGTGGCTTACAACCCCCTGTAACTCCAGTCTAGAGGATCCAATGTCCTCTTTTGGTGCACGTACACACACACACACACACACACACACACACACACACACACACACACACACTTTTTACTTTAAAGAAACATCCTGACCAAAAGCAACATAGGAGAGGAAAGGGTTCATTCTACTTAAAATTCTGTCCATCATTTTGAAGAAGTCAAGCCAAGGAACACCAGCGGCTAGTCACACCAGGGTCTAGTCACACCAGGGGCTAGTCACACCAGCGGCTAGTCACACCAGCGGCTAGTCGCACCAGGGGCTAGTCACACCAGCGGCTAGTCACACCAGCGGCTAGTCACACCAGCGGCTAGTCGCACCACATCTGTACTCGAGAGGAGAAAGAAATGAGTACACCGTGCAGTCTACTTGCTCAGATAGTGGCTTTTTTTATTTTTATTTTTTGGAATGGTACAGTTTAGGGCCCAGCCTGGAGAGTTGGGCCATTCGCATTGGATGGTTCAACTAGCAATAAAGAGCCCCGCATACGGACGTGCCCGCAGGCCAATGTGAGCTAGGCCAGCCCTCATCTAATTCTTCCCCACGTGATTCTAGGCTGCAGCAAGTTGACCTTTTAAAACTAAACATGGCAATGATTTAGGCCAGGTCATGGTTACTAGGTCTGACTACAGGAATGACACCAGGACCTGGTGTTCTGTTCACTTTGACTCTACTACCTAGAACTCCTCCCCTGGGCCTAAGGGGACCCACAAAGATGTTCTTTGGGGCTCCACTTGCCTCAGTACGGTGAGGAGAGGTAGAGATGGGGAAATGGATGGAGAAGATGATGGAATAGGGAACTGTGTCAGAATCCCCTCAGTTTTGGGGCCACCAGACCCCAGCTTCCCTCCAGACAGAAGCATTGATGGCTGGCTACACCATGCTTTTAGACAATGTACAGTTTTTGTCTAAAGTCAAACCATAACTAACGGACGTGGGTACTCAAAAGCTGGGCTGTGGAGAGAGTTCCTTTCATGAGTGTTTGTCTAGTCTGCACAAAGTCCTGAGTTAGAGCCATTGCAGAGCATAAATGGGCATGGTGACACATGTCGTGCTCCCAGCATTGAGAGGCAGAAGCAGAAGAATGGGATGCTCAAAGCCATCCTGGCCTACATAGAAAGATCGAAACCAGCCTGGGCTACATGAGACTCCGCCCACCCCTCCCAACCCCCCAAGAAAAGAAAGAAGAAACGAATCATGTACGGTATGGAATTGTCTTGGCTAGTTTTTGTAAACTTGACATAAGCTAGTGTCACCTAGGAAGAAGGAACCTCAGCAGAGGGTTAGCCTGTGGGCATGTCTGCGGGACATTTTCTTAGTTGCTAAATAATGCAGAAGGGCCCAGGCCACTGTGGGAGGTGCCATTCCTAGGCAGGTAGGCCTGGGCTTCATAAGGTAACCAAGCAAGCCAGGGAAAGAAGGCAGCAAAGAACTTCCCTCTACGGTTCCTGCCTCTGTTCCTGCTTGACTTCCTGCCCTGACTTCCCTCATGGATGGACTGTAGTTGAGACACGGAAGCCAGACACATTCTTTCTGCTTTGACCATGGTGTTTGTCACAGCAATGGAAATCACATTGGATAGCAGACAGCACAGTGGGTCCATCACCCCTGTGCTCTGGCAGTCCTGCATCATGCACATGGTAACACACACAGCCACATACACCACACACACACACACACACACACACACACACACACACACACACACACGCGTGCGCGCGCGCGCACACACACACACACACACACACACACACGCGCGCGCACGCACACACACAGCACAGCTGGTCCATCACCCCTGCCCCTCCCCTGCCCCCCCTGCATAACCACACACACACAGGAGGAATGGCTACACTCTGCTCTCAGGATGGCTGTGATGCTGCAGACAACAGGAGCTTCCGGCCTGTTCTGTTCGGATCTTAGGCACTACTGTCGTGTATGTAGTTCATTGCTACCAGACATGTAATGGGTGCACTGTGGCAAGATGTATTTGTGGTGTCCCTGGAAAGAAGTCAGCTGTGGGGGGTGGGTCAAAAGAAGGCTGGAGAATCAGTCGGGGTCAGAGGGTGGAGGCCTTGAATGTCCAGGGAAGGAAGCTGGCTTTCTGTGACAAGGCTTTGTCACAAGGCCCTTGAAGGTGTTCAGCACTGTGCAGCTCTGATTGCTTCGCAGTCTCAGATCTCAAGACAAAACAAGCCAGGCTTAGTGGCACACATCTTTAATCCAGCACTCAGGAAGCAGAGGCAAGTGGTTCTCTGTGAGTTCGAGGCCAGCCTAGTCTACATAATGAGTTCCAGGACAGCCAGAGATACATAGTGAGACCTTGTCTCCAAAAACAAACAAAAAACTCCCAAACCCCAGAACAATACAGTCTCCAATCTCTATGGTCATCTCTGCTATTATACTTAGTGAATTTGTTTTTAATTCCTGCTTCAGATAAAGTAGACCTGTTCTAGCATTTCTTGATAAGTCTGTAAGAACTGAAGAGGTGGACACTTTGGACTGACAGCCATGTGTATACATAGGTTCCAGGTATCACAGGACTCCTCTTCCTTGTAGAAAGCTGATGTGAAGCTCCTCCCCTGAGTCCCAGGAAGCCATGGGTTGCAGCCTTCCAAGGAGGCCTCCTTTAAAAATGTGTGTCTCAGACAACGACTCACTAGCTGATGACCAAGTTCATTATCTATCCATTATAGCACAGGCTCAATTCAAATACAATGACGTTGTTAAATAAAAGATAGAAAAATAGAACTACTCCAGAAGTGTGTGTGTGTGTGTGTGTGTGTGTGTGTGTGTGTGTGTGTGTGTGTGTGCGTGCGCATTAAAAAGAATCCAGGTATAATGGAGCATTGTTCATCCACCATGACAGGCTAATGATGTCCTCTAAAGGAGGGGAGGAAAGGGAAAATTTCATCATCAGATACGAAGAGAAGTAATTAACGTCTTTCTCTCTTTCGCGTCTCTGTCAGGGGAGCGGATGTTCCAATTAGTAACTTCAGCACACATGCCGAGCCTCTGGATTTGGGAGGCGATCTGGGGGATGGTGTCACAATGCTATCCCTGTAGAATCCATCAGGTATCAAAGGTGCCCTTCCACGCCAATTACATCCATCACTCACAGAGCTTATTAAAATGCTTCATAGTCATAAGCCACCTGGATACTTTGAGGCTCAGACGCTCCAGTCAGATGGACAAAAAAAAAAGACAATCGTAGTGGCTTAGGAGGTACTGGCTTTTCACAGGTAACTGCTTAATTAGCTCAGCCTGCATGAACTATGACTTTCGTCCATCAGATTCAAATAGTTTGTTGTTGCTAGGGGGGTCTCATTTCACGTGCTGTGTTATAACCTCGGATGCTGTGCCTCAGTTTTGATCTCTTGGTCAGACTTAGTTGGCAAATAGACCACAGAAAGCAAATAGAAATGCAGGCAATGTGGCTTTAGTAATTAGTAATGAATAAAGAAACCAGGAATATTCCTGGGAGCAGGTGCTTTTTGTTATTTTGGGGCCACTCGGAGTCTTACTCTACAGTCCAGACTGGTTTCAAATTCATGGTGATCCTCCTGCTTTAGCCTTTTGGGTACTGAGGTTACTTCAGCTTGGGAATCAGTGCTTTTTAACACCATATTTGAAAACATTTACTTCCTCCAAGCCCATTTTGAGGTGCCTCTGATAAAATGGGACGATCACACACACACATGCACACACACACACACACACACACACACACACACACACACACACACCCGACACCTGTCTTAGTTACTGCCTACTCCCCTAGTGGGATAAAACGAGACCTCACTCTGTATACTATACTATCTTGATTCAGTTTAGGCCCTGTATTTCTTGCCTGAACTAGAATAGTGATTCCAAACTAGTCTCGCGTGTTCGTTGACTCATCCAACAACTACCAATTAACACAAGTTTGTTAGTTATCCTTGGTCGTCCGCCACAGAATGTAGGATGACCTTTAGCTGTACCATTCCTGTCCTTAAAAGTGGGGCAGGGCTTTCTCATTTAAAAGTCCTCCACATACAGATTCCAAATGGCATGAAAAGCATATTTTCCTACTGCATCCACGGGTTATTTATCCAAAATAAACTTAGGACCATCATTACCACAGTTAGCACGAAGGGACACCTTCCTCTCTCCAACAAGTCCCGGCTGCCCAACGTCTCATGTTTGTGTATTAGAAATAGCAAAGTCAAACCTTTTTTTTTTTTTTTTTTTTAATTTGGGGGAATTGTTTAATGGAACACCCAAGTCTAAGATAGAACTTGTGGGGTTTACTTTTCTCCATGTGTGTGTGTGTATGTGTGTGTGTGTGTGTGTGTGTGTGTGTGTGTGTGTGTGTGTGCGCGCGCATGCGCCAGAGGTCAACATGGACTATTCTGACCCACCTTCCTTCTTCAGTCACTCTGCACATTACTATTTTGAGGCATGGTCTCTGACAGAACTTGGAACTCATCCATCTGGTGTGCTGTGGCCCAGCCCCAGAGGTCCCCCATCTTTGCATCCCCAGCACTGGGTTACATGCACACAGTGC
The DNA here is from genome assembly GCA_028551405.1 of Uromys caudimaculatus. NCBI lineage: Eukaryota > Metazoa > Chordata > Mammalia > Rodentia > Muridae > Uromys > Uromys caudimaculatus. Next base: position 96,839,407 of record CM052707.1, read on the forward strand.
TGTGCTCACGTTTGAAACATGGCTGCTGCGATACGAGCTCATGCTTTAAAGTAAGGAAAGGTTCTCTCACTTCACAGCAAGCACATCACTAGCTAAGCCAGTCCATGAGGTTTTGTTCTTTTCAATCTTCCTTTTTAAAAAATACTTTATGTGTATGGGTGTGTCTGTGCAAGTGTAAGCCGTGTGTGTATAAGTGAAGGCGGAGGCCAGGAGAGGGTGTCCGATGCCTGGAGCTAGACCTACAGAAGGCTGTGAGCCACCTGCCACGGCTGCTGAGAACTGGGCTTACTTAGGTCTCTGGAAGAAGAGCAGTGTACGCTCTTAGCTGGGGTGCCATGCCTTTAGCCCCCAATCATTTGAATGTTGTCCACCGATCTTCTGGAGAGGGCACATTGAGGCAGCACCTGGCTGAGGGGCTGCTAAGCCACTCCTCTGCATATTTAAAGAGTCTTCTCAATCCCCATCATTCTCTCCTTTCCCTTCTCCCTCCGTGAACCCCTCTTCCCACACAGACAGATGTCTCCATCATTCAAAGCATATGACGTACCGATTGCTCTCTGCTGTTCCTCTTGCCAAGAGCCTCCTCCAACTATGGTGGCCGAACGAGTTTCTAGTAAGGAGAATTCTCTTAATTACTGGTCACATTAGCAAATGAATTCTACTTTTTGAGCCTTGGGTTCTTGATCTGAAAGATGGATATAATACTTGTCTTATGTGTTGTGTTTGTTTTGCTTTGCTTTGCTTCATTTGGGTTTTGTTGGGTACTCACTATGCAGCTCAGGCTATCCTTGGACACGCTACATGGCCTAAGCTCACCTCAAACCCAGATCCCCCCACTTCATCCTTCTGGTGCAAGGATTACAGGCATCTGTCAACACGCCTAGCTTTTACATGACTATCATGAGAATGAAATAAAACCCTGTCAGGGCCTGGCACCTAGGCCAAGATCTATGAATGGGTGCTGTTTGCTGTTACAAAAATTCAATCCCAAGTCCTCTGTGAAACCTTAACTATCCACTCCCATCTACATGCCAGTCTGTTCCAATAGCCTCCATGGTCAGGAGTTTATAGTATTTAAATATTATTATTTCTTGTGTGTCACCCTCCCCAAATAGACTCCAAAGTGAACTAGGACATAGGTCATGTCTTATGCCAACACCAGTGCCCACAGGAGCCAGGAAAGGAACAGAAAATAGACTTGGTGTAAGAAAAATGGGGAGGGGTGAGGACTCCGGCCAACCTCAGGGCACAGCTCACCCTGGCCAATTGTTGTCATGAGGGAATATGGGTCCAGGGTTGCCAGACCTCAGCTTTTTCATAAGAAGCCAGGAATCCAGATTCTTCTGTGTGAAGTCCAGGGGTTTAAAAGCTAAGCCAATGCTGCTAAGGCTAAACAAAGCATGCCTGTGAGACCCCCGTTGGTGACAGCTGCCTTACTTACATGGTCCCTGTAAAGTCTGAGCCTCAGCTGGGCCTCTGATGTCACTTCTACAGGGGAACAATGCAGTGAGTGGCAGTTGGGGATCTTGGCTAAATTTGAAGGCTGGTTTTCATTCATCCCAGATCCAGAGCACAGGGCAGGCCCAAGAAACCTATACTGTCCATGACGCTAATTTCCCTGGGCGAAACACAGGGTTCCACTTGGTGACACTGAGGACACACACTCTGGTGTGGAGGAGCTTCATTTTGGTCACAATTGTTCCGTTAATTATCTATTTTTTAATGTGGAACGTTCCATGAATTTTCACATCATGCATATACAGGGGCCATGCTAATCTCTGTTTTCTTGTGTTCAGAACATTGCGTAGCCCTCGGTGTTGAATTAAAGATCTCATCTTTATCCCTCTGTTTACCATGAATCTGTTCATTATATCCACCAAGGACCATTTTGCTCTCAGTGACATGACCCTAGTGGCCGGCAAGCGATAAGATCAATACTTATTTATTGAATGAGTAAGTGATTGAAATGACCAACTATCAGACTCCTATGGTGTGCCACGGAATATGTGGGACTTTGGGGATTCTGAGGTGACCGGGTGCTCCCCCCAGCCTCAGGGCATTTGATCACCTAGAAAAGATTGTATAAAGTATTTACTGGAACATGAGAATCGGCAGGAACTGCTTCATATGCCCAACCCCCAATCCCAGGAGAAGGCAGCGGACGGAATGGCTGGGAGCCCTTAGCACTTGGCTTTGCCATTTGCCCAAGTCCCTGGGATCATATTCACATATGAGGCTTGGTTATCAAATGATTGAGCTGATTTTCTTTCAATGTCATGTTGGAATGAGCTGAACAAGTGCCACCCCTGCAGGTGGGCACCTTGGGAGGCCGCGTCCTTGCTCTCCATGAATCACGACAGTGCTGGACCTCTTCTCTGGCAAGTGTCCTCAGAGCGAGTTTAAAGCTACTTGAGGACATCCATTCCGTCGCTTAAGAATCATGCCTTATTTTAGCTGAAACCAAAACAACAACAAAACAAAAAAAAACAAACAAATAAAAAAACAAATCAAAACAAAAAAAGGTTGGTAAAATGGGTATTCATCACTTTGTCCCGTAAAGTTGATTCCATTTTTTTTTTTTTTTTGGAGTTATTTCCTAAACTCCAGTCATCAAAGGGGAAATGTTTCCTGCTGGTGAGTTTATTAAGCCGTAAGTGCGCCAGGCTCCACGTTGTCATGTGTCACAGCATTGTTGGCAGAGGTGTTTAACCCTCCAGCAGGTCGATGTCAGTTAGGCAGAATTCCATTTGTATGCCTAAATTCTGGTGTCTAAATTCATTTCTTTTAAAAAACTTCAAAATTTATTTAGATTTATTCTATGTCTTCAATGCCTATCACAGAATTGGAACACATAAGTCCCCAAAAGTGTCTTATGGAAAAAAAAAAAAACCTGAAGAAATCTAATATCACTTATAGGACACAAGGGTCCAGAACTTATAATTCTTTTTAATAATTTATTTATTATTTTTATGTGCATTGGTCTTTTGTCTACATGTATGTCTGTGTGATGTTGTCAGGTCCCCTCAAACTGGAGTTACAGACAGTTGTAAACCACCATGTGGGTGCTGGGGACTGAACCTGGGTCCTCTGGAAGAGCAGCCAGTGCTCCTAACCACTGAGCCATCTCTCCAGCCCCAGTACTTATAATTCTTGCTATACATTACTTGCTTAGATATCAACAGCCACCCTGAAAGGGTCATCAGTCATCACTTCTGAAAGGAAAATGAGGTCCAAGGTTAGATAACTTGCTCACAGTTAACATACCAGGAAGGGGGAGGAGAGAGAGAGAGAGAGAGAGAGAGAGAGAGAGAGAGAGAGAGAGAGAGAGAGAGAGAGAGACTGGGACTCTAACCCAGTTGGAGAGTGAGCATTCTCTTCTGCAGAATCCGTACCCTGCCCTCAGGAAGGTATGGAATATGTACACACACACACACACACACACACACACACACACACACACACACACACACACACAGAGCCTTTGGGCATCTCCCTGTTAGAAATGGCTAAAGAGTGGGTGCATGATTCGAAGTTTGAATGAGCAGGGCACCTGCTAGCTCTGGCATAGCTCTAAAGGTCTGAAGGGACCTGATCCTCAGGAGCGAATGCAAAGGAACCTACTGACTGGGTCATCCGAGTCAGCTTTCTTCAACTCGTTGGGCCCCAGTCTCTGTTCCTAAGGAAGAGAACCGTTTCTGAGACCTTCGCAGACCAGAAGCTCGGGAGCCAACATAGTCCTGTGGTCGTTGTTGCTTTTCTCACTGGGTGTTTCTTTCCCTAGGCTGGAGGAAAACTATGAGATTGCAGAGGGCGTCTGCATCCCTCGCAGCGCCCTCTACATGCACTACCTGGATTTCTGTGAGAAGAACGACACTCAGCCGGTCAATGCAGCCAGCTTCGGGAAGGTGAGTCCAGCCTCACCCTCGCTATGGTCCTGGCCCCACCCCTGCCCCTGGCCCCACCTCTGCCCCGCCCCCTACAACTTTACATAATTCACATACTTTTTTAATTTTTTAATTACATTTTATTTGGTGTGTGTGTGTGTGTGTGTGTGTGTGTGTGTGTGTGTGTGTGTGTGTGTGTATGACTGTGAGAGACAGAAAGACAGACAGAGGTCAGTTTGTCAGACAAGTGCTCTCCATCCACCATATGAGTCTTGGGAATCCAACTCAGACCTTCAGGCTTGGCGGCAGGTACTGCTGAGTCGTTTCACCGGCCCATAACACACAGTTTTCAAACATCTTAGCTCTCTCGTTTTGTGAAATTACTAAAAAAAAAAAAAAAAAAAAAAGAAAGAAAGAAAGAAAGAAAAGAAAAAAAAAACCTTGGTGAATTCGCCATAATATTTTGCTGCCCAAATCCACATGCTGTTATAACAAAACAATATGAAATCAAACTCTAGAACAAGGCAAAACCAGAGTTTTTGGTAATGCTTGGCTGTAAAATTTCAACCAATCGAGGTACCTTATAAAGTAAGGAGTCAAGGTGGCCTGCTTGACTTTTTTCTGTATTAACCTGCATAAACTAATATGTCTTCTGTGAGAGGTAAATATGAATGCATGAGTATAGTCTACATCTGAGTGAGCATGGGGCAGGAAAGGCACGGGCTTGGTAATGTGAATCCCCTGGAGAGACTGGGGCAGTCTGGGTGTCCTCGGCTGAAAACAACGCATGTCATCATACATTCTAACGTATGGCAGGCTAGGTAGTGTAGCAGGATGAGAAGGGGTCCAATGCGCTGCCAGAGGGGCTCAGGCCCAGCAGGGAACGAAGAGCATTCCATGACTCCCGTGACACCAGACTTGTGCTGACATACTCTTGAAGTGGCCACAGTGGAAAGGGGGGTGAGGCTGGAGGGACGGCTTGGGTGAGTTTGAAGAATTTACCTTGAAGCCACCCTGAGCCTCCGCCACCCCATGGCAAGCAACAAGGTTCAGCTGAGGTGTCTGTGGGTGTTGGAAAATAGTGTTTTCTTAGTCACCCAGAAATTCATGTATTTATTAACCACCTCTTGCTTGTGAGTACAACGGTTGGTGTTATGAATTCATCTTTGACATTTCTGTGTCCAGATGTGAACAGCCACCCACTAGCTTAATTATGAAGTTAGCAAAACTAAAACCATTGATTTGCTTGTGTAATGACTCTATTAACAACAACAACAACAACAACAACAACAACAACAGCAGCAGCAGCAGCAGCAGCACGGTGGTCATCCTGGCATTTCCTTGATCTCTTACTTTAGAGGACTTTGGCTGAAGTCTGTTCTTTCCTCTCAGCACCCCAGTGACATTCCTATTTTAAGCCTTGAGCCTCCTTTAAGATGGGGTCAGAGCCTAAGGTTTGTGGTCTACTAGTCACCCTGACTTGGGACTCCTCCTCCTCCTGTCTGTGCCATCACTCCTTCCCCTGTGCTGTGCAGCCTGGTCTCCTTAGCCACATGTAGCTTGTCTACACCATTGAAACTCTCACAAAAGCAAGCGCTCGTAAGGATCACTACCAGTTGCATTGTCTGCATTGCAAACATTCCAAGGCAGCACGTGGCTAGAAACCACCATATTGGATGGCACCTCATCATCACAGACGGTTCTATGGAACAGCCCTTGTTAGATACCCCAAGGGGCCCCAGATGAAACATGATGCCCTTTTGCTTTTCATATGACAGCCCACAGAAAACCTCTGTGATCTCAGTAGACTGAGGGTAGTAGGCTTCCTTCCTGACAAGGCTGAGATCAAGCCTTGGTCAGCAGCTCTATTGGTCCTCAGCTTATTCCCAGCGCTTCTCTGACCTGCCTTTCTTAGCTTCTCTTTGCCGCCCTTCCAGGCCCGTTTTCTCTCCCATTTCCTCGTTTAGATACCTCCTGCTAAATTTCTTTTCTTCTTGGGCCTTTGGTTTCCGCTGACACCTTTGACCACCACACAGATGTCTCCAGATGACTCTTGAAGTAGTTTTCCTCCCTGAGAAGTACGTGCGTGTCAGCTGCTTCCAACCACTTACGATGCATCCACATTCAGCCATCAGACTGAATGCAAAGAATTATTTTTATTATTAAGAACACAAATCCACAAGCTTTGGGCAGCTGCCCTGCCGTCAGTTTCAAATGTGCTTGAGTTGGGACTTTCCTAGCTTCAGAGGACAGAAGGTACCTGCTGAGGATCCATGATGAGTTCGTTGTATTGAAATCTCAGACACACAGTTGCTCATCCTGAGACTCCTCCATCTCCTCAAGAGAAGGGAATCAGTTTTCTGCAAAGTTTGAGATACAACCTCAGACCCTTGAGTAGAGCCACCCAAAATTAAAATTCATCTGTGAATTTTTAACTCGGAGCATATATGCTTCAGAATTTCTTCTTCATTTTTTAAGGAAGAAAGTATATTGGCAGTAACCCTGCCTCTGCGTCAGCTGGCAAGTGGCAGCCAGATGTCCATGGTGAACTGTCCCTGGGGAAGCCTGGCTGTAAACCACTTTAGAAGAAGGCAACAGTTTCTTTGTCATATGTAAGAACTGCAGTTCTTACCATTGGCCAGACTCCAGAAGCACTGGCTTCTGGGACTGTTGTACTGACCTTGGGGCCTGGAGTCATCCAGGAAGTAGAGAGAATGCCTTCTTTTGCTGGTGGCTTAAGTAATTTTCTGGGTTCTCACTTCTTTACCTTTTGTTACTCTTTTGTACATATGTACATACATGTTCATGTGTGTTCAGGTTCGTGTGTCTGTGTGCCCACACCCTTGTGCATGGGCATGTAACAAAATACTTGGCACAAGTGACTTTATTTTGGCTCAAGGCTTGAGGGTAGAGCCTGTCAGGGCGGGGAAGTCAGGGCAACAGGAATGGGAGGCAGCTGGTCTGTGGTCAGGAAACAGAGAGATATCGGTTTGGGCTCGCCATCTGATTGGTCCTTTTTATTCAGTCCAGGACCCCAGCCCATAGGATGCTGCCATCCACATTCAGGGTGGGTCTTTCCTCCTCAGTTAAACCTCCTGGAAACACCCTCGTAGACACACCCACATGATTCTAATCCAGTCAGGTTGACAATGAAGATGAACTCTCACGGCAGTCTGTCTGTGCTTGCTGGTTTATTATTATTATTATTATTATTATTATTATTATTATTATTATTAATCTATTTGTCTATCCTTTTGACAACACCAGGAATCCACAATTACTGTACATTTACAGTAAGCCCTGAGATCAGGTACTACCAGATCTGTTCCTTCATTTACTTCAACCATCTCTCCCTGACATCTCTTCTTCGCTCATTCTCAGACATGGTTTTGCATGCTCTTTCTGGGCAGTCCAGGCTCTCTGCATAGCTCATGCTGGCCACGAATCCCAGTTTGTCTGACTGAGCTTCCCGAGGGCTTGCGTTACAAGTGTGTGTGCAGCCCTGTGATTTCTCTCTGTATTGGTGCAGTTGTCCCACTGATTCTCTCACGGTGACTCCTGACACAGTTGAAACAGTATTACCATAGACCTTAGTTTTCTATGTGTCGTCTGTATTCTTTATTCTCGTTTTGTACTTCACCGTTTTCCCACTGTTTCAGTTTGATTCATTATTTACTTATATATTTATTTACTTAGAGGCAAAGTCTCCTGCTACGTCCCAGGTTAGCCTCAAACTTGCGATGTCGTTCTGAATGCTGTGGCTATAGGTATATGCCAGCATGCCTCCTTCATAGCTCATTTTATTGTATTCTATTTTTATTTTTATTTATTTAATGTGTGTGTGTGCATGCACAGGCGCACATGCACACATGCACATACAAATGGGTAACTGAAGAGACCAGAAGGTATTGAAGCACCTGCATCTGGAGTTACAGGTGGCTGTGAGCTGAGGCCAAACTCAGACACCCTTCCAGAGCAGCAAACACTGTCAAGGACCCAGCCGTCCCTCCAGCCCCACACATCCAGCTTTTACATGGGTTCTGAGGTTCTGGACATGGCTCCTTATGCTGGCTGTCACAGTTAGAATTGTAATCACCAGGCCATCTCCCCAGTCCTACTTAATTATGTTTTAAAGATAATAGCTAACCATTTAGCCCAGTTTGGTCTCAGATTCACTATACAGTCCAGACTGGCCTTGAACTTAAGCAAATCCTCCTGCCTCAGCCTCTTGAGCGGTGTCTTGTGAGTGCATGTATATTATATGGTTATGTTTGGATGTGCACACATGTAAGTGTGATGTGTGTGGAGACCATGTCTTCCTCTGCTGCTCTCTATTTTATCTGTTGACACAGATTGTCTCACAGAGACTGGAGTGTGCCGTTTGGCTAGACTGGCTGCCCAGCAAGTTTCAGGGATCCACCTGTCTCTTCCCTAGCACTGGGCTACAACTGTTCTTAGCCATATTGGGTTTTGACATGGGTACTGGGGATTTGAACTCAGTTCCTCATGCTTCTGTAGCAGACAGTTTACTGAGAGATCTCCCAGCCCCCTTTTTATTTTAATTGGACATCTTATGTGGCTCTACTTTACCTCCTTATTTGGCATATCAGTTATTCTTTTTTAAGGTGGATTTTCATGCTTGCTGGCAACTTACAGTGTACACTTAACAACTAATCAAGCCACCTTCAAATGGCATCATGGCACCTCAGCAGTGAGCACCTTATAACAGTCCTCCTTCCTTCCCTGCCTGCTCTTGTGCCCTTGCTTCGCCATCATTAACTCCCTGCCTACATAGGTGGATATATAATTTAGTATATTGCTAGACTATTATTTTGAGCAAAGTGTTATCCAGTAGGTGAATTAAAAACAACTTTTCACTTTTACCTGAAGTTATTGGTTAGAAAAAGAGAGGAGCAAGGACTAGCAATTTTTATCTATATAAGGCTATCTCAGATACTCGCGTCTCCATTATGACATGGAACCAGGACCTTGTAGCATGGTAGGGTGTGACAGTACTCTTTGGCTTACAGTGGGACATGGCGATACATCTACTGAGAGCTGAAAATATCATTAGTTAGAGATGTGTTCAGGATATTGAACCTACCATCCAGCACAACTTAACCTCTCTCCTACCTTAAACACGCCCAGGACACTTATTTTGCCTATAGTTGGGCAAAATCACCCAGCAAAGCCTCCTCTGTAAGAAGTTGTCTAATACTTCATGTGATCTACTGAAGGCCTCAACCTCAACTGCTGGCAGCATCACACAGCATCAAATCCTAGTTCTTTGCCTTCGTGGTCACACGGTGGACTGTAGCTGCCACTTCCTACTCACTGGTCAGAATCACAAGAGAGCATCACCCCACGCTGTCCCCCTCCGACCCGGAAGAGCATCATCCTGGCTTCGCCCAAATGTGCGACCCCTTTGTAGCATCTCAAAGTCAAAACACAGGGTGTCGAGTCATCATGGCCGGGGCCATCTGTCGAGTCTCAAATGACAAGCCAGTTAACATAAGCACAGGTGGTTCACAGGACCACTCCACACTATAAGGCTGACACAATTTATGGTCCACAAAGTATGGGATTCTCAATATGGAAAAGTGTTACAGAGTTTTGACAGTGCTATCTGAGTACGTGAAGAGGCCAGTTATCGTCACAAACTCCGCTTTCAGGAAGGTTTGCTGGGGACTCCCGTTCCTCAGTTGCACTTGGCTGTAAGCACAAACCTAGAAAAGAATAGGACCCAGTACTCCTAACAACTTTCTCCACACATCAAGTTTAATTCCTGAGGGACATTAGGAACCCGTTGGTAGGAGTCCATCATTTTCCAGTTGGGGAAACTCAGAGGAAGGGAGGGAATTACTCAAGTTGACGGGGTGGCAGGGTCGCCCTGTGCAAGGCAGCTGAGATGGATGGCACAGAGACACCAGTAAGAGGCACAGAAACCAGGAAAAGGGAAGGTGGGCCACAAAGTGCTACATCTGAATGACTTTATACCTCTTCCTCTCGGTGAGGACTAGAGGTCACTGGTAGGTCGGCCCCTCCTTGCATGTCTGGCCCCTTCCTTCTTGCTGGCCATGCTCAGTAGTGGGGACAGCCAAGTGTGCTTGGGGATCTGTGGTTAGCAGCTATGTGTCCCTGGAACATAGAGGAAACCTCTCCCTGGGGATCCCTCCATTCTGCTCCCCGCTTCCTGCACTGACCTGGGAGGGGGGGTCACTCACCTGCCCAGGAAAGCACAGGAAATGAGAGTTCTAAAGGCGTGCCAAGGGGTCTTCTGTAATGATATCTTTCCACTACTTAGCTATTAATTAAAACATTGCATATTATTAAAATATTTTGAATTATTAAAAATCAATTATACTGATAGTATGTCTTTCTACTTTAAGTGTTAGTATAGGTTTTCCTTAGCCTTTTGAATATGGTATCAAGTATTTGCATGATTGCACATCAACACATTTATTTTGTTAATTTGGTTTTCTTAGCATAGTACCATGCAAAAATTCCCAGGTCAGAGTGGGTCTGAATCTCAACCCCAGCATTAACCAGCTGCAAAAGCCCAGACAGTTTAACAGCTCTGGGCCCGCTTTCCTCGTCTGTAAAACAGAACCTCGAAGGTACCTATGGAGGAACGGTGGAGGGACCGCCTATGTAAATACCGCTTCGTCCAGAAGCCAGTAAATAGATGCCTGGTAGTTACAAATGTGACTTCATCTTAGTATAGCAACACTTCAAATGCCTCACGTTTTTAAATGTATCATCCCCAATAGATGAATGTTCTAACCCTTCTAGATGCTCTTCCTGCTGAGCAATCTCAAAAACTCTTGCTCTAAAAATGTCCGCCATCACCGTCAGCCACCACCCGCACGTTCCTCATTATCGTCTGCGCACTTATTCCGTATTTTGACTTAACCCGCATCTTATGTAACCCATCCCACTCCAACTAAATCAGTCTGCCAGAACTGTCACAGTCTCACACACACGTGACACGCCATCCCATCAACGCGAGGACAATCCCCGGCTCACATGTGGCTACTTGGCCTTCTTGCCACTCTCACCCACATCACCTGCCCCACGGCTCACCATCACCTTCCCACGCTTGGGGTTTCTCACAGAAACCCTCCTTCATCCAGTCACACACGCGATTGGAAATTCCACTTCTGATCCACTGCAGTCCACATGAGTTCTCTTGGAGAATTTTCTACAGAAGCAGACCTTCAAAGCTCATGTGTGAATGGATGACAGGAAAATGTATATATGACAGTTAATACGTGTGTGTATTTACATGTATGTGTACATACATTGAATCATTATGCTCTGTGGCAAAACTGGTCTACCTAGTACTTCAAGAAGAAACAGAGGCTGGGTGTTTCAAAGCCTTTATTTCTACCTACCACTAGAATTCAACTCTAAAAAGGGTCTAGGTTTATTGTCAAATAAAAAAAAGTGACTATCCCACTGTACATCTAGATATAAATTGGTGACAATCAGATCCTTAACCACCTTCTGTCCTAAATCTTCACTTAAAAAAAAAAAAACCTAATTTCTGAAGTATATTTTCAATAGGAAGCCACAAAATTTCCATAGTGACTGCTTATAAAAACAGTGTGTTATGGTATTAAATTTCAATTTCTGTTTGACAAACCTTTCTTTTTGCACAACCCAAGAGAACCCTGAAATCGGAGAACGTGTTTCAGCATACTTGGCTCTTCACAGACTCAGGAGCCTGTCTTCTTCTCTCTTGTGTGGGAGAGGTTGTATTTGCTGTCACCTTGGAGTTGCTTTTAGATCATATATTTTGGTGGCAAATTTTTGCCAACTGAGGGCAGGTTGAATCTATAGAAACCATCAAAAGCCTGGGAGGCTAAGTTTGGAGACCAAGGTGATGAAGGCCATAGGATGAGGGCCCAGAGTGAAGCCTGTCTGTAGAAGAGAGGCACTGAGGTGCTATGCGCCATGGCTCTTGAGGCCCTGCAAAATATCACATATGTGAGGATGCGTGCACAATTGATGGGCACCTTGCTGGGCCACTAGCTAGATCCCAGGTCTCAGCTGTGAAATGTTTTAAGGTAACTTTTAATACCAAGAGGAACATGTCTCAGTGATGCTGACAGGTGTATTTGTTCCTCTATTTTCTCTTTCCCCATCTTACTGTGACAGGGCCACTGTGTGGCCATGTCACTTCAGGAACACATACCTGCAACTTATGTTTCGTAAAAATTTCACCCACAAAATTATGTCCGGGTACTCTGTATGCTGGACCATGTATATGAGCCACTCACTACCCCCTAAGAGCATTCCGGCAGCTCCAAAGAGCTCAGTTCTCCAGGACGGCCCCACTTCCCACCCTCATCCCCATCTCCCCCAGCCCCCAGCTCTGTCTGGCCTGGCTGAAAGAGAGAAGGGTGGGATTCACAAGTAATTAAAGGGAATTTGGAGGCTGGGATGTTGCGGAATGTTAGATCAGTAGCTAGACCAGCATGTGGTGTTCTTTAGGCAGGCTTCATTGAATCCATACAAATAAAGAAAGAGGGGCTGCCTGCCCGTCTGCTCATTTATCAAACGGCTCAACCTTCACAGCTTCACAAAAGTGTTTTACTGTTTGCTGAGTCTTGCTCCAGAAATTAAAAGCCGAACAGCCCTCGCGGGGCTGAACCGACCCCGCGTTGTTGGATACTCCCAACGAAATTGTGCTGGGCTTTCAGATTCAGGGACCAGTTGATTATTTGGTGAAAGGAGAGGAGACTCATTTGTAATTTCCAACCCATAAGAAACACTTAAAGAAAGAAAGAAGAAAGAGAGAAAGAAAAGAAAAGAGAAAGAAAACAGCCAAACCTCCTTCCCATAGGACTTTGTTGTGGCTGCAGGGGAGGAGGTACCATCTGCAACAGCCTTTTCTTTGCTTAAAGTGGGAAAAGTCTTGAACTCCGCTGGGGCAGGCGAGAGGTGATGCTTTAGAGCCTGGTTCCTCCATCCCCCATGCCCGGCTCTGAACGACGGAATGTCCCCCTCTTATTTCTCGAAAAAGCCTGTCGTTGTTGTTGTGTTGTTGTTGTTGTGTTTGTTGGACTTTGATGAGGTGAATACTGAGCTGCTAAATATTTTTAAGTAAGAGAATTTTCAGAAATAGTCTCGTCACAGAAATATATTGCTTGGGAAAGCGATGTGAGCCACACATAAGCTTGACCACTGGATTGAGTGAGGACCCTCTGAACACCCAGAAAAGGACAGAAACACTGAGAGCTGATTTGGCTGGCAATGGACAGTGCTAGAGGAAGAGGCCCTGGGAGACATCGAATGGGGCTCCTGCCCTCCCCTCCAGGCCTGGACCTGTGGAAGCTTGACTCTCTGGGCTTTCTCTTGTCCTGCACCCTTGCCCTGCTTCTGGCTGAGGAAGCAGGAACTGTGGCTCCATCCCCCACTGTTCCCTGGGCCTCAGCTAAGCTCCCGTCTGGGGGACAAGCAGCATCCTTCTACAGGTGCTCCTAGGGCAGAAGGACCAAAGTCCTTTTATCAGTCTTTCATTTTTGCACATTTTAAAAAGTTGTTAAATGCGGTGCTACACTCACAAGATAGTATCTGTGAGCATCTTGAGGGATGGGGAAAGGCTCAGTGGTAAAGGTGCTCACTGTGTGAACAGGAGGGTGTGAGTTCAGATCCCCAGCCTTCTTCTAAAAAATACGGCGTGGCTGTACCCAGGTTTATAACCCCAGTACAAGGGACGAGGGTGAGGCAGGGACAGGAGGATGGGTCAAAGGTCACCAGCCTAGCTCTAGATTCAGAGAGAGACCCTTCCTCACAGTAACAAGGCAGAGCTCGAGCAGGCAGGACACTAGATGTTCTCCTTTTATCTCCATATATATCCGCAGACATATGTACACATACACCACACACACACACACACACACACACACACACACCATACACACACACCCCCACCACCACATACATACACACACATACCACACTACATACACACCACACACTACACCACACACACATACCACACATCGTACACCACACACCACACACACACACACACACACACACACACACAAACGCACACACCACACACTACACCACACACACATCTCACACACCACACACACACAAACACACACACCACACATCATACACCACACACCACACACACATATCACACACACCACACATCATACACCACACACACACACACACCACACACTACACCACACACACCACACACACACACACACCACACACACACACCGAAACACACACACCACACACTACACCACACACACACACACACACACACACACCCAAACGCACACACCACACACTACACCACACACACATCTCACACACCACACACACACCACACACACATACCACACTCACACACACACACATACACACACATACCACACTACATACACACCACACATCATACACCACACACCACACACACATCACATGCAGATAACACACTGAGTGTCTCTTGTGAACATTGGCTTATTTCTCATTCCTGATTAAGCAGCTCCACATCTGGGAAACCGTTACAAGGCACAGGTAATAAAACACCAACAGTAAGCATAAACACGATTCTGCACAAAGACATCTCTGCTCCCTTCTCCGAACACACTAGGGACATCTTTAATGGCGAGTGAAAGAGGCTCATCCATTTATTCTCCCATCTCTGAGTCCCCATCGTCGCTTGCCTTTCTGGATGCAGCAGCCTGCTGACTGGTGTCCCCTGCTGCCGCCCTGTCCACCTACCACCAGCTCTCTGCTCAGCACCAGACTGATCTTTCAGTGGGAGCTGATCCCCTCCCCTTTCCTTCTGCTCCTCTAAAGTTTTCCCACTTTGCCCTGTGATGATAGAGAGCTTTTGAGGGCCTACAGCCTTCCTCTGGTCTCTCCTATCTCGTGGCTTCATCTCCCACCATCTCCGGTGTCTCTTCCTCCTCTGCTTCATCCACACACCCCCACCGCCTCTGTTAATCTCCTTGAGCAAGGCCTTTGGAACTCTGGGTCCTGGAAGAAAGATCCTTGGAGTTCATTCACACACACACACACACACACACACACACACACACACACACACACACCTCCAACACCCCAACCCTCCCCCCACCTCCCACTCCTGTCACCACTCAGATCTGTATTGCTACAGTACTCAAATGGTAAACAAAAAAGACTCCCACCTCCACACTTCCCATTCCCTCACCCTGCGCTTCTGACCTCTAATATGGCAAGTCTCTGGCTTAAGACAGTGTGG
Source organism: Uromys caudimaculatus (assembly GCA_028551405.1). Lineage (NCBI taxonomy): Eukaryota > Metazoa > Chordata > Mammalia > Rodentia > Muridae > Uromys > Uromys caudimaculatus. Next base: position 96,854,551 of record CM052707.1, read on the forward strand.
GTCGTCTCTATTTCCTTGAGATGTTTGTTTCAGAACAGACACTATTTCTATTTTGCCCAGCATCGTTATCCTCAGGGTCTCATGTGATGTCCAGGTTGTAGCAAGTAATCAATGAAAGCCTTTGAGATGTCTAAGCTGTGTTCCATTATCCAACCTTTTATGGTTATTGAGGCCACACACTGCTGACCAGAGGAGGAGTCAAAGGAAATGAGGCTGGAGATTCTGTTCCCATAGAGTCTTAGCGGCCTGAGGTAGGCGTTGATGGAGCTGAGTTGGCCATTTGCCTACAAAGACCCTTCAGAATGCTGTCAATGAGGCTCAAAGCTAGAGTGCTCTCCTAGAATGTATGAGCCCCTGGGTTTTGTTCCCAGCACTGAGTAAACGAGGTCATGATTTGGGAAAGACACTAGTCAACAGATGTGAAGTCTTGCTCAGACAGAGTACATTCAAAATGCCTTTTATTCAGCATGAAGACAAGGGAAAGGATGCATTACTTTCCTGAAAATTGTCATGAGAGTATATTTTCGATGTCCTCAGTGCACAAGTGTGGGCGATGCTTATCCTGATTTGCATACTCTGTCCATTTCACGATACATATGTATTTCAGAACACCGTTATCTTAGTCAGTGTTCTATTGCTGTGAAGAGACACCATGACCAAAGCAATTTTTATTAAAAAAAAAGTCTTTGATTGTGGATTTGCTTACTGTTTCAGAATGTTATCTTATTATCACCACGGTTGGGAGCACGGTGGTAGGCACGGCAGGCAGGTACTGGAGAAGTACTTGAGAGCTACATCCTGATCCACAGGAAGAGAAGTGGGGGAGAAGAGAGAGGAGGAGAGAGACTGGACCTTGCCTTAGCTTTTGAAACCTCAAAGCCCACGCCCAATGACACACTCTCCAGCAAGGTCACACCTTCTCATCCTTTTAATCCTTTCAGATAGTACTTCCCAATGAGTAAGTTTTCAAATACTTGAGCCTATAGGGGTCACTCTTATTCAAGCCATGACAACTATATTGAACGCCAAAATGCATACATTTTTCTTAGTCAGTATAAAAGCAATCACACAATTGTGCTTGCCATTCAAGTGGCTCAGGGAGGATTTCTGAGAGGAAATAAGGTCAGAGCTGAGACTTGAAGGGTGCACGACTATCAATCAGACAAAGGGCATGAAGCAAGGTGCCAGACCGTAAGAACAGCATGGAAAACTCCAGAGCAAGAGTGGTGACTCTGTGAAACCTGGAATCAGTTCCAGTTGGCCAGAGCACAGGGTCAGGAGAGGTGAGCTGGAGAAGGACCCATATGGGGGAGCCTGGGAGGGCTGGGCTTGGTCCAGGGGTACCATGAGAATGTGGTCATGGTGGAGCGTGGCTGGAAACAGGGCAACAGGAGAGTGTGGCCTTAGGGATGGGCAGATGTGGGTAGAATCGGGATGTATTTGAAGTTGAGGGAAGGCAGAGTGTTGCCATACTAGAGGAGACAGATGCACTTGTGGCTTGGAGGGCAATACTCTGCCCCCATCTGGGAAGAGCTGAGGGGCAGTGTACGCACTGAGGAGCAAGGGCACAGTAGTGTAAGGTAGAGAAGGTCATGGGCAGAGGGTAGAGCGGTGGCAGCGTGAGAGGCCTTCAGAGAATGACACTGAGCAAAAATCTAGTGAACGAAAATGGCGTTCACGTGAGGAAATTTAGAGAAATTCAGCTTAAATTAGCAGAAAGACAGGCAGTCCTGGAGGGTGTCAGAGGGTCCTGGGACAGGCAAGGATCTGACTTGTTCCTTCTGCAAACCCACTTGGAAACTTCAAGTATGGAAACCAAATGACTGTATATATGCGTGTATTTATGTGTTATGTGTAAGTGTATATATGTGTGTGTGAGAGTATGTATATGTGTGAGTGTGTGCATATTTATGTGTTATGAGTGTGCGTGTATGCGTGCATCTGCATGTGTGAGTATGTGTATATGCATGTGTGAGTGTGTGCATTCCTGTGTTTATGTGCATGTGTGTATATATAGGTGTATATGTGTATGTGTTTGTATGTGTGTGTACCTGTGTGTGCATTCATGTGTTTATGTGTGTATGTGTGTGTGTACATGCATGTGTGAGTGTGTGTGTGTGTGTTGCTGGGGATTAAGCCCAGGGCTGTGTGTATGTGAGGCAAGTGCTCCACCACTAAACTACATCTCCACCAGAATGACTTCTGTTCGTTGTGTTAATGATGTCTGTATTTTTATTAAGCAAAAGCATTTACTTGTCAGATATCCACTTTTTTGCATGTGGACAGATTCTGAGCTATTGGGCTGTCCACTGGTGTCACCATCCCCTTGGCTCTTACTTTCTGTGACCTCTTAGGGCAGGGAACTATGAATCTTGTTCCCAGCAGAAGCCAAGAGCTTCTCTAAGAGCATCAAAGTAAGGAGAGTAGGGGAGAAATCCTTATTGAAAAGTCAATGGGAACAAGGAATTATTCACTCCTCAAATACAACATATGTGGGAAGAGGAGGCAACAGAAAGAGACAAAAGTTGGCATTAGTCTCGAAAAACCAAAAAAAAAAAAAAAGGTTGGCATTAAAGGAAGGCCCGGGGGCCTGGAGATAGTTCTGCTAAGGAGAAGGGGTGACATTGTGGAGTAGTTGAGTCCAGAGTGTGCATGTCCCAGGCCTGTGTCTTGGGAACTGATGTTGGTGAGGGTGGCTCAGCTCCCTGAGTTTCAGTTTGCCCATCTGTACAGGGGGAGCAGCAGTGGAGTCCTGCTGATGAGCAGAGATGGTGTATGCAAAGTGACTGTCATGGTACCTGATCCATGATGGGGGCCTGAGTGGGCGTGACACCAAGCCCTGTTGTTTAGCGCTGTATATCACTCAGTTCAGTAGGGGAGCAAGTTGGGCAGCCTAGCATTGTGAGAAAATGATTGGCTACTCTTTTATTGTGACTGCAACAACTTAACGGATGGAAGGTGTTACTTTGATTGTGAAACGTACCTTGCTGTAAGCCTTGCTTGAACAGTTGGGCTTCAGCGTTAGTTCTGATTGGAGAAGCTGTGGAAGCTCTGGGAGATGGAGCCTCGCTGGAGGAAGTAGGTCACTAAGGAAGTGGGTCACTAATGGAACTTCTTGAGCTTTTATTGTCTGATTCCGCTTCCTGTTCACTTCCTTCCTGACCTCCAGTGCCATGGACTAGCTGGTTCCTGCTTCCATCTTACCTTTCTTGCCGTGATGTATATAGACAGTATGCCCTCAAACTAAAAACCAAATAAACCCTGCCCGACTTACAGTGTTTCTTGTCGTGTATTTTGGCCACAGAAATGAAAGAAGCATCTGTAAGATAAAACTTGTGGAGTGGCTGGGCAGTGGTGGCGCACGCCTTTAATCCCAGCACTTGGGAGGCAGAGGCAGGTGGATTTCTGAGTTCGAGGCCAGTCTGGTCTACAGAGTGAGTTCCAGGACAACCAGGGCTACACAGAGAAACCCTGTCTCGAAAAACCAAAACAAAAACAAAAGCAAAAACAAAACAAAAACTTGTGGGGTGGAAAGATTATAAGAGCCAGAATAGCAGAAAGTCTGCTGTGAGACTATTTCTCCTGAAACAGCTGTAAGGACAATATCGGTGGAGGTGCTAACTCAGAAGGAAGAAAAATCTCAGAGGGTCTCAGTCCTACAAAGGACTTCAGACACTAATGACTTCCAAGAGAGGGAGAATTAGCCTTTCCCAGGCATGAGCTCCCTGACTGGTTATCTACGTGGTCAGCCCTCAAACCAAATACATAGAGAAACGGAAAAACAAAAATGGATTCTGCAGGTTAAATTTATATGTATTTGTGCATATGTTTATACCTCTGTCTGAATGTCTGTATGTCTGTAATGATAAAGAAAAAGAGGCTATCATTCTGAGGCCTGGGGGAGGGGCGTGGGAAGGGTTGGAAGGAACGGACATGGAGGAAGAAAGTGTTGGCTCATGGTTTTAGAGAGGTTTCGGTCCACCAGAGTGGGAAGGCATGGCGATAGGAGTGTCTGCTCCCCCTCCCTTAATAGCAAGATCAGAATGGTGGCCAAAGAGGGAAGGTGGGGTGGGAATGGCTGGGGGGGGGGGGGAGTTGTGGGATGGGGGAGGGGTGATAGAAACCTCAGGGGACAAGTGAGCACAAAGAGAAACAGACTTCTTGAGAGGCATGCTTCATTTAGCAGCTCATTTAATCGGGGGTAACGAAAGCTATTTAATCCTTTAGGGAGTAGGTAGAAGCTTTTGGGGTAAATGTCATCATTGGCTAGGGCTAAGGTGCTGGGAATTCCTCATTTCCATGAGGAGGAATTCCAGGCGATCTTATAAAAAGGAAGATTAACCTGTAACCTGACCACCAGGACATGTAGGTGCAGGGCAGGGAGGGAGGAGTCCTGTTCCGGCTAGTTCAGGGTGATCTTTTCCATCTTTTCTGGGTTAGACGTGCCTTGACCTCCCTCTTGCTCCAGGCCAGCTCCTAGAGTCGCACGGCTCCTCGGCCCCACAGTACATGCAGGTGGGGCTTGGACAGGCAACTGTTCCTCACTACACAGACCACGAAGTAGACTGAGATAGACTGATTCCAGGGAGTATAGCTTTTGAAAGCCCACACCGAGTGGCCCACTTGTGCCAGACAGGTCCTGCCTACTAAAGAACGCTTCTAGAGTCTTCAAAATTGTACCAGAAGCTGGGAAACATGAAGCTGTGGGGGGTATTTCATATTCAAACAATTATAACAGATTTATAAACTCAGAGAAAGAGAGGGGAGCCCCAGGGATGGGCGACACCATGGTCTTGAGCTTAACAGTTTAAGTTAAGGGAAGAGCATCATGGTGATGGGACCAGCGTGAGCTGTAGCTTGGGGAACATCTGAGAGACGCTGGGCAGTGGATTGGGAGTCGGGATTCTTTTCCAGAGGGGACAGAAAGAAGGAACCTAGCATTTCCAACAACACCGGGGAATGTTGACATGTACCTTTTAGATGGCTCCCGCTGAGGACGCTATCTGGGAGGCAGAGCAGCCTGTTGAGAGATAACAAGGCTGGAGCAGAGATGGAAGGGACATAGAGAAGCAGCTGGCTCCCAGGGGAGAAGCCCAGGTGGCAGAATCACTCGTGGGGTGCGGGGTAGGGGGGATGACAGAAAAGACTGCCTGCTGTCTTAGGAAAATCATCAGAAGGTGACACTAGCCTCAAAGATGGTAAAGGCACCATCCCGATAGACAAGTTACTCCAAGCGAGCAAGTGACACCGTGGGCAGTGGAGGGAACCATAGGTCAAACTGGTCAGTGAGTTCCCAGGCCCGTGCCATGACCAGACAAAGAATGACAAGGACTTGGATGGTAGCTCATGTTGACTCATGGGGGTAAAACAAATGACTCCGGGAAGCCTGTCACTATGTCCCAGTGGCCTGTAGCTTGTCTGCAGAGGAGCCTGCAGCCTTGTCTCCCCAGCTAAGGGTTTGCCTGTTTGCTCTGTGGATGTTGTTTGGGATACCATTGGCATAAATAGAGCGGGGCTTCAGAACCCAGCCAGTCTCCTAAGTCAAGTGATAATGAGGCTTAGCAACCAAACGAACCAGCACCGATTTCTTTTATTATCAGAGATGATTTCCTGAGAGCAGAGAATGGTCTCTGTTTTAAACCACTCTATAACATCCTAGTCTATCTTTGATGAATCTTGTGAGATTATCCTCAACGTTTTTGTCAGTTAGGACTACTACTAATAAGACACTTCTTTTCTTTCTTTGTATAAACAGTTTAGGGCAGCAGGGATCCCAGAGCCCTGTTTTTGTCCTATCCACCACACGACCACCCTAGGGAATTCTCAGCTTAGGTCCCCACACAATCTGCTCATTCTTGTATCTTCACAAGCAAAAATTATAGCCATAGTTTAACGTGTGTGATTCAACCTGGTATTTCCTCACAAGCAGTTTTGATGCCATGACGTAGCAAGAGATTTTGTGACCATTCTTTATGGCTCCATGAATACTATTGAATGAATGTAGAGCATGTATTAGCCAGTTCCCTGCCATGGGACATTTGCGGTACTTCTAATTTTTCTCTTACTAGAAGCCCCATACTTTCTGCATTCTTATTTTAGGATACTTTCTTAGAATCAATAGATCAGAGAATTTAAAGTATGTAGTGGCTCCTGACAGATACTGTAAAATTTCTGCAGAGGAACGGTTGTCCTAATGGAATCCCTGGCCATCTGAGGATTCTAGTTGTACTAAGACTTAAACGTTTATTACATGTGTTTAGCATACTTGCACATGAGCATGCTCATGTATGCACATATACACGCCACAGCACACATGGAGGTCAGAGGACAACTTGCACTTTCCATAGTGTGGGTCCCGGGGATCAAAGTGAGGTCACATCAGGCTTGACAGCAAGCCTGCCACTGACCCATATCTGCTCACGGAACCATCTTACTGGTCTTCTACTACAACTTCCGACAGCACCAAGTGTTTTCATTTTCATAGTATCCAACACTACTAGCAGGCTCACTGCTGTACCCATGTATGCAGGAGAAATTTCCCAGGGCTAAACACAAGAGCAGCCCTGCTTTTCCCAGTAAGGGCTGGGACCCCTGTATCACTATTGTTATCTTGTCTGCGTGTGTGGTTAGGAAACTCAGAACCCAGATCATGCCCCTCTTCCAACCAACACCAACTCTTGACTCCATATTTACGTTTCTCTTGTCATTCCTCTACAGTCCTGGTCTCTCTAGCACCCAGGTCTTAACCATCCTTACTGTCCTTGCTCTGTAGCTGGTCATGTGATGAGTCTCTGGAGGGGCCGGGTCACAGGCTGACACAAATGTGAGGCAGTAAGGCCATCAAACTTTAGTATAGGCTCAGAATGCATAACAGGGCAAAGGGTTTCAAGAGCAGCGTCGCTGACACAGGCTCTGACACTGCATTTTACTCAGGACATGACACTCCCAGGGGACACAGAGGAGTCTACAGAAGTGGTCTCTTATATAGTTCAATAGTTTTTAATTATCAAGGTTTTGTGTGTGTGTGTGTGTGTGTGTGTGTGTGTGTGTGTGTATGCGAGCGCACTGTGAGGGTGGAAGACAAGGATCTATGCCAAGTATCTTCTCTACCACTCTCTACCTTAGCTTTTGAGATACAGGGTCTTCCTCTGGGATCGAGGGCTCTCCAACTAGACTAGGTTGATGGGCTAGTGTGCCCCCAAATCCTTCTATCTCCATGTCCCTAACCGTGGGATTACAGGCACTTGAGTGCACAGCGTTTTACATGTGCATTAGATTTGAACTCAGGTTTTCATATATAGCAATCACTTTTCCAAGTAAGCCACCCAGACAAGCCATGAAATAAAGCTTTATTTTGTCTTATTTCCCAAAGAAGCCTCACAATATTCTTGCAGATTCTCTGAGCATTCTGTGAGCTATCTCTTCCCTCCCCCACCCTGGAGATGAGGCAAGGCTGCCTGTCTATTCTCCACCTTGAAGTTACTCAGCTCCCTAATGTGCCAAAGTGGGCAGTCTTCACACTGCCAAAGATCTCAGGATCTTGTTATCTGTCTACTTCTTGAGTCCCACTGAACTGACACTAATTTTGTTCATGATACCATCAGCTGTGCCTCTGATTAAAGACAGACTACATGACTCCTTGAGTCCTCAGACATCACAGAAGGAAACCAAGGCACATGAAGATTGAGTATAAGTCCAAACAACTAACAGGCTCCTGGTGCCTGTTTATTGCACCTGAGTTGAGTCAGTCAAAGCACCTGTGTGGGTGAAAAACATGGCCAATGTAATAAAAAGAGCCTCATCTCTAAAGAAAGCTCCGGAGGCTTGCCCCTGACCAGTGGGGATACAGGCATAGCATCTCTTCCGTCAGAACACTGTGCAGCCTCATCTCTCTCACCATGAATGTCTGCTGAGCTCTTAGCCAGAAGGGAAGAGTGCCTAGGGGATTCTGAGGAAGTTTAGGTTCTGAAACTCTCATATTGAGCACTTACTAAGCACTGGGCTTTACATCTATTCACACCCCCCTACACACACACACACACACACACACACACACACACAAATTTCACAAGGATTCTTTAAGGTAGAGGTTATTATCATTTCTATTTAAAATTTTTTATTTTTAAGGATGATTATGCATGGGCATCTGTGGGTGTGTGTGTGCATATGAGTGCAGATACTTGCAGAGGCCAGAAGGGGGCGCTGGGTTCCTTGGAGCTATGGACTGCCAGACATGGGACTCAAACTCAGATCCTTCTGCAAGAGCAGCACATACTCTTAACAGTTGAGCCATCTGTCCAGCCCCTCATTCCCATTTTGTAAATAGGGATGCGCCTTGTGAATGTAAATGCATTCACCTCACAAGTGGCCGAGCCTAGATGCAATCCAGGTCCCCTAGTCCCTCCCCCAATGCCACCACAAAACTTTCCATTATGTCACCTCTCGGAAAACATCATCTCAGTAAACACCAAGGAAGGAGGCCTGTTGGTGTGTTCCTACTTTGGCAGATGGCCTACTCTCCAGACTTCTTGCAGGAGTATGGTTGTCCTAGGCTGCAGTAGTTAAGATGCTCTCCTCTGATCTTTTCAGTCCACAGCAAGACCAAGCTTTCTGACATCCCAGCCTTGAGCAAGCAAGGTCTTTGCTCTCATACACCCTACATTCAAGTAGCAAGAGACCCAATTAGTACTCAGTGAGGAAGTGCCCTGTATGCTCTCAGATAGAAGCCCTCCAGTAGAACCTGGAGGCAGCAAGAGACTGGTGCTACTGGACACTGGCTGATCCCAAGAGGCCTCTGAGCAGGGGCATCTTGCTCAGAAGCCCCAAATGTCATCTTCAGAGATTGAAGCAAGCCTGTGAAATGTGGGTGAACTTGCATTCTCATAGGGGGGTGTGGGGCAGAAAGAGGCCAGCTCATAGGGACCAAAGTGGCATGGTATACAGGGCCTAGTTTCAGGACCGAATGGAGGTGGGTTTGGCTCCAAGTGTGATGGCAGTCCCAAGGGGGAATGGTATATTTTAGAGCATCCTGGGCTTTCCTGTGCTGTGAATAAGAGGGGATAAAGAAAGCATGGTAGCTAGGTGAGATCCCCACTGAGCCCCTCAGGATCTGAGCCCCACAACAGTCAATGTGCTGTCCACCTGCCCCCCTCCCCCACCCCAACTCCAGGTGTCTGCTCCAGAGTGTTCCCAAAGACTCCTAGCCTGCCCCAGCCCCCATTTGCTTCTCCTATCAGTCCCAATACCCCACTGTTCCTGATGGGTAACTGGTTCTTGTGTTGCCCTTACAGATCATAAGGCAGCAGTTTCCTCAGCTAACCACCAGAAGACTCGGGACCCGAGGACAGTCAAAGTAAGCATCGAACAGCCATGCTTCCTTCACAGCATCTGTCACTGGACCTTGAGGCCAGACCCCAGGGTGCTCCTCAGGAGTATGGTCTGCAGGCCTGCGGGGAGGTCTGTGCCCAGAGGGGAGGGGGCTATGGAGGACGTTTATGACAGCCAGACTCTCTCAGTACCCTTCAGAGAGAGAGACAGAGAGAGAGAGAGCCTGGCCATCCAAAAGCCTGGGACCTTTGGCCCAGCTGCCCGATGCCATCTGACTCTGTGCCATCTTGTCCTCAATTGTCCTTTGTAAAGCAATCTTTACATATTTCCAAGGAGTCCTGTGACCTCTCAGACCATTTCCAGCTTGCTTGGTGTGTTCAATGAAGTAACCTCTGCTCTGAGAGTACACAGTGGGCCGCAGGCACAGACCAGCTTCAACAACATGGGGGATGGGTAGGTGACTCCTCCCTCTGCCTCAGTCGTTTCTTCCAGCCCACAGACACAGGGATCCTACTCTGTAGACTTGAGCTCACCACGGTCCTCTTGCTTGGACCCCTCACATGAGATCATAGTCCTGAACATAGCCAGGAGCATTCTGATATGTAAGACAGACACGAAAAGAAGACTTATGTTTCACATCATAGCAGAGAGTAAGCAAAGGGGAGAGGCATGGGGAAGGTCTTTTGGAGGAGCTGATGCTAAAGAGCAGAGGAAGTGAAGCCCCCATGAGGACTCCTGTCTCCCAGGTGTGTATCAGAAAGGGGGGCTCAGCCAGTCCTACTCCATCAAAGTTACACAGGAGTTGCCTCTCAGAATAGAGACTTCCAGGGGTCAGGGTGTGTCCTTTAGAAGAGGGAGGTGGCCACACAAGTTTGGCCAAGCCCAGCTCCCCTTCCTGGGAGACTTCTAAGAACCTTTATTATGCTAATGTGCACCTTGACTCCACTAGAGGGTGCCTTCTTCTTATGCAGCATTCTAGACCTTTGACGTCGGGGCAGCACAATGAGCCAGCAAACATTGAAACCTCTTCAAAAAGAAGGGACATCACACCACCATATAGGATGCAGAAGTCATGTCTGGGCGGAGGGAGTTAGGGGGCAGGGTGGTGGGAGGGGTTAGAAGCACACCCACACACTGTTACCCCAAGAGACAGAGACACTGAGCAGTACAACCTGGGGTTTTGTTAGGAAAGGGAGGGGGAGAAAACAGATGATCAAAGTTGAGGAAACCCTGTTATGGTAAAGTCTGACAATAAGACGTGTGTGTGTGTGTGTGTGTGTGTGTGTGTGTGTGTGTGTGTGTGTGTGTCTGTGTGTGTGTGTCTGTGTGTCTGTGTCTGTGTCTATGTGTGTGTGTCTGTGTGTGTGTGTCTATGTGTATGTGTGTGTGTGTGTCTATGTGTATGTGTGTGTGTGTCTATGTGTATGTGTGTGTGTGTCTATGTGTATGTGTGTGTGTGTCTATGTGTATGTGTGTGTGTGTCTATGTGTATGTGTATATGTGCCTGTGTGCACCTATATATGCATGTATAGGTGTCTATGTGTATGTGTATGAGTGTGCGTGTCTGTCTGTATCTATGTCTATGTATGCTATGTCTCTGTGTATGTCTGTCCATGTATATATGTGTATGTGTCTGTGTGTGTGCGCGCACGCACATGTGTATCAGACGCTCTTGAGAGAAATTCCAAAGGACTGTCCAGAAAATTTTAGACATCTTGAGATAATTTCTCAATGATTTATTTCCCAGGGTAGCTACACTGAAGAACAAACTACCTAACTTCATTTATAAAGAAAAATTCTGGTGTTTTGTTTAAAAGCAAGGATGCAACTTCAGTAAGGATGGAGTGCAAAAATCAGATTTTTTTTTTTTAATTGTTTGCTGGTGATCAAAAGTTGATAATTGAAAATCTTGGTTGAACCAGATTTGAGCCACGCAGGGTGGCATCATCCAATCTTCCCAGGATTTTGGAGTCTGAGGCAGGAGTGTGAGGCCACTTGTTTAAAGGCCAGTCACCTGAGTTACACAGAAAGACCTTGTCAAGGTGTGTGGGGGCTGAATAGAAAGATGCTAAATAAATGGAAACACATGGAAATGTTGGTCCAGCCTGTGGTCTTTGGAAAACCACTGGCTCCAATATGCAATTTCTGATTTCTAGAAAGAATAGGAACAGTCGAAAGGTAAATGTGGAGACCCAGAAAGGGTAGAAATAGAACGAGCATGCACTTGGAGAATGGTCCCCTCTGAGAGAGCCTGGTTTCTGTTTGGTCTTCTCTTTTTCTTTCACCTACATGGTAGCAAACTGGGGAGCATCCATTTTTAAGGTTCTGCACACTCAGAGCCATACTCTACCATCTCCAGGAGGAGCCACACGTTCAGCCAATCTGAAGGAGACTGAGTCTCCTTCCTGCAGCATGGCCTCTTAAAATCCCTCAGCAAATCCACTTGGATAGACGAAACATAGGCATGTCAACTGAGGAGTGCTGACTCTCCCTCCAGAACCCAACTACCAAAACCCCGATGGGACCAGACCAGAAAAGCAGCCTTCCTGTGATTGCAGATCTCAGCTACATGCATAGATTAATCAGGAAATAAATTGTTCTATCTTATAGTAATATAAATATCTCATAATATCATATTAAGGTTTGATTGCCTTGGCCTTAAGTTATAAGGAACATTTTTAAAGTTAAGGAGTTGTGCTATATAACTGTCTTTCCACCACAAGGTATCTCTGGAGTCCCTGGAACCAGCCCCTCCCCCACAGATTGCCCACAGATGGAAAGGCAGTTATGTGACAGTTGGGAAGTTAGAAGGCCCAGACGGTAGATATTAGTTCAACCCAAAGAACTTTCTGGTAACTACTTCGGCTGAAAATGAACTGGGCTGCCTTCGGAGGGCCTGAGTTCTTCATCCCGGGAGGCATGCAGATGGAGGCAAGCTGCCCACTGGGCAGAAGTTTCACAGAATGGTACCAGCAGGAAGGGGGCTGTGAACGGGAAGGTTACACACACCCATCTCTCCCTCCCCATGCACACCTTTCCCAAAACTCAGAATGCATCCCTGCACCCGTCGCCACGTATCCGCGGAGAGAGAAAAGTAGCTGATATGTTGTCCAGTGTTTCTGAAAATGAGGCCCACGACTACCATAGCATCGCCACTGCACTGTGAATCCCCACCCTAGATGCACAAAGTCGGAATCTTGGGGGTCAGGACGCTGCCATGTGCACTGTGGGTGATTCTTATGGAATCACTGGCTGACTTAGAGGCGCAAAGCCCGTTAGAAGCCCAGACCCTGCCTCTGCTGCCTCCCCACTGGCTGATCTAGGGTGCAGCGCTCACATCCCCTAGAACTTAGTTGCCTTGTTTGTAAAATGTGAAGTGAGTTATTTCTAGCCTCATGGGGATTTTGTGAGAGAAGATTCTGTGTGGCCAGTCCTTCATGCCATGGACCTCAAGCTGGTGAGCCTCACCTCACAGTGGCTTATGCTGTTCATTTCAAGGTGGATTCGTGGGCTTCATTCTCAGATGTTCTGAATCAGTGGGTTCTGGGAAGGGGCCTAGGAATCTGCATGTTTATTAAACTCCAAAAGTAATTCTGATGCACACATCCTGTTTACCGTTAGCACTGCACAGAGGCTGTATAGGCAAACAGACCGGTCCACAACCTGTTCTTGCCTGAAATTGCTCTACACTCTTGAGCAAATTCCTTGATTTTTTTTTTTCCCTTTTCCATTTTTTGTCTTTAGGATGACCGCGGCAATCCTTAATTTCATAAACTCATTTTCAAATTAGTGTGAATCCAGGACTTTGCAAAGTGCTCAGAACTTAAGTGCTTGGTAGATAGTTAACAAAACTCCCGCCACCTCCACCTCCAGCAGATGTAGCTTCTTTCTTCTCAGGTGTAACTGGAAGTGTGTCTGTGATTATTACACCCATTGTGAGTTAATAAAAGTTCTGGTCTTTGTCATCCAGCGTCAAGTAAGGCACTGGATGAATCTTTTTAAAATTAAAAATTTTGCTGGGTGTGGGGACGCACACCTTTGCTCTTAGCACTTGGGAGGCAGAGTCTCTGAAGTGGGGGTCTGGGAGTTTGAGGCCAGCATGGTCTAAAGAGCAAGTTCCAGGCTAGTCGGGGTTATACAGTCAAACCTAGTCTCCAAATTTATAATAATAAAGTAAAAACCTAACAATTGTAGCTCTTTGAGGCTAGCCTTTACTGAAGAAGATAACCACAGCCAGGTAAAGGTTTTTGTTGATGTTTGAACACATTCTGCTGCCTGGGTCCCCATACAGATGGACACTCAAATGTTAGGTACCTTTGGGAAGGTATTTGGTAGACATTCGAGATCAGGTATAAATGGAACAGTTCTCATTCCTCTTTTGCTTTGCAAAGTATTTGACTTAACATTTTCTGTAGGAGGCGATTTTAGTTATTTTTACCTGCCTGATTGATGGCTGGCAGCATGGAACTTTGGCTTAATTGTAGGTTTCAGAGATGTCAAGCCTTATAGAAGAGTTAACTCTTTTAGCCCCAGGTTTGGATGTGTCCAGTCACGCTTGGCTTTGGACAACATTCTCCTACCCAAGAAACCTCCATGTACTAACGATCCGTGTGGGCCCCTCCTGTCTCTTCCTCGGTTGCCCAGGTACCATTACTATGGCATAGCAGTGAAGGAAAGCTCTCAGTATTATGATGTGATGTATTCAAAGAAAGGAGCTGCCTGGGTGAGCGAGACGGGCAAGAGAGAAGTGACCAAACAGACGGTGGCGTATTCTCCCCGGTCCAAGCTTGGGACATTGCTGCCAGACTTTCCAAGCGTGAAAGACCTAAATCTGCCAGCCAGTCTTCCTGAGGAGAAGGTAACCTTGTCTGAAGCAATTGCCGGGGGTGATTGTCTCTCTCTGTCTCTGTTTCTGTCTCTATCTCTCTCCCTCCCTCCTCCTGTCCTTCTCTCTTTCTCGTAGATTTCAGAGAATTCATAGACACCAATGTCTATGGTGATTTCTGCAGAAGCATTTATAAAATGATACACTGGCTTCTATTTATTTTTTCAATACCTTAGTCACAAGGAGAATTTAGCCCCTTCAGCCCTACTGTACCATATGCTAAGCACTCTGCAGTGTACTGGACGAATGAGTGTGAAGACCACGTTATTTTTTGATTTTTCCAGAAACCCAAGAGTCTCGAGGTTCAAGATGGGAGCAGAGTAAAACCAGTGCTTTTGTACTTCAGGGTTGCCGGGTGGTGCTTGGGTGTCATGTGAGCACAGAGCAGGGAGCCAAGGGTCATAGGTCATGGCACATCACTTAAGGGTTACAATTCCCCTTCAGGTCTTTCAGGATGCATGGCTAGTGGGTAGAGTCCATCCCTCCAGTGGAATAAGTGGTGTTACCATTGAAATTCCCAGGGCCACCACACTGTATAATAATGTCTTCCTTTGTCATTGATCCTCTACTCACCCCACAGGTGTCTACCTTTATTATGATGTACAGAACGCACTGTCAGAGAATACTGGACACTGTAATAAGAGCCAACTTTGATGAGGTAGGTCAACACCATTAAGCTGTGAATACTCTATTAAGATGTTATGCTTCAGGCCCACTCGTACTTTAAGAGCTCCCATCAGGTGCAGGGCCTGGTATCTAGAAGCCCTTGGGAGCCATTGGTCCACTCACTCTTCACAGTGATGCTTCAAGGCATCACAACTTACTACTACTACTACTTCTACTACTACTACTACTACTACTACTAATAATAATAATAATAATCCTACTTTCAGAGGTCATTGTGCACACCAGGCAGTGGGGACTTTTCCTTGATTTGACTATAGAATGACACATACTAGGAAGGCCATCCTGCCAGCCTATCATGCCTACAAGTTTGGATTCTGAGATGTTAAATAATACTGGGTTTCAACCTTTTCCTGAGATCATCCCTTATTGCTTTTGGAGTGATTACCGTCCCTCCTCCCTCAAGGCCTGGTCTCCATTTCCACCAGATTCCATCAGTATGGCCACTCTATTTCTGCTTTAGAAATATTGCATTCAAGAAAAAGAACAGAAATGGGAAAGCAAAAGAGAATTGTGGCATCTCTGTAACTAGAGGGGTGCTAAACTCCTCTTCCCCTCGAAGCCATCTACCTCACCTTCCAGACCAGAGGCCTCAGTTTAAAGGCAGCGTCTTTCAGTTAGAAACTGTGGCGGTGGCGGCAGCAGCAGCAGCGGCTGGGGCTAGGATCCGGATGTTCATTAGGGAGAGGAGAACTTGGTGCTAAATGAACTACAAAACCCAGTCACTCCTGGTGGAAAATATCTCAGAGGTTCTTTTTGTATATGGCTTGTCAGGCCACGTATTTATCATGTCTTTACTGTCCCCTGCCTCATAGACACTGAACCACAAGAGATCAGGCCATATATGTATTGTGTCTTTACCATGACCTGCTCCTAGACACTGCACCAGAAGCGATGGTCATGTGCTGGTAAAAACCAGACTGTTCTTCCTTCTCTCAGCCTTTGGGAATTACATCTCTAAAATGTTCTTTAAATTCTCCCAAATTACTGAAGTTGTCATTTCTGTGATTTTTGTTTGCTTGATTGATTTTGGTTTTTGAGACAGGATTTTACTGTGTGACTCTGGCTGCCCTGGAACTCAATCTGTAGGCCAGGTTGGCCTCAAACTCAAGCTTAAAAATTGCTGAAATCAGCAAATGAGTTACAATCCATTAAAACAACACTAGCTGCTACAACAAATGAGCCCCAAAGTCTTAACTTCCTGGAAGCTTTTCCCTTACTCATGCCAGAATCTAACATGGTTGCTCTTTAGTGGGGAGAGTGATGGCTCAGGATGATTTAGGGACCCTGGCTTCTTCTATTGTATGGCCCAGGACTGCAGAGTCCTGTTGTTCAGCCCATGGGTCCAGTGAAAGGACCACAGGGAAGGCATGCCCTCTTCTTCACCTTGTCATCCTAGGAATAAAACACATCACTGTTGTGTGACTGGCAAAACTGGGCTCCATCTTGTTTGCCACATGATTGAGGGATATGTGTGAGCCCCCACAGCTGCCGTGACCATCTTCCTTCACGGACAACTTTACTCAACACAAAGCTCATCCCCACGACGACATTTCCCTTCCATCCCACACTTAGTGGTTATCGAGTGTTACCATATGGTATTTACTAATTTTAGAGAGATTCACAATACACAGACTTACTCAGAGAGAAGTAAAGGCGTGCAAAGCTGAGAGGCGAATGTGGAACGTACAGGGGTTCAGGAACTTCATGAGGGGCAAAGGCAAAGGACCCCAAGGAGAAGAAAAAGCGCCAGGCCTGGCTCTACATTGCAAATATGGATTTCTCAGCCAAGAAAACAAACCAGCCCAATCTGAGCCACAGGATCAGTAGAAGACACAAGGCCATCAACTGTAAACGCTCGTACAAATGCTTGCAATTATTAGATGTCCAGTCACCCAGAGAAGAAAGAAACCGAGGTCACACAGTTGGTTAGGACCAAGGCTGTGACTAATCCTTTTGCTACCTGACACCTTTAGTCTGATGTCCTTTCTATTTCCCTGGCATGAATGTTAGCTGGCAGCCTTAAAGGTGACTAAGCAAGACAGGGTTCAGTCCACCCAGCCACAACACAAAGAAGGCGGCGATTTTACTCCTGAGGGCATGACTTTCACCTTCAGCTGAGAAAAGTCCTTGGTAAATGGATTGTTTGTCCCAAGTGTCATAGCGTAACCCCCATAGGAAGGGCTCCTGTCTGTCTCGCTCACTGCTTGTCCTAGCTGGCTATATTCTTAGGCTCTCAGTACATATTGGTTGGTTGTATAACTGGGTGTTTGGATTGGCAGATAGGTGATGGCTCGACAGATAGATGCAATTCGTATAGAACATTGTCAAGCGAGTATATGACCCACAAATTCACATGTAGGGGACTCCTTTCTAGGCAGTGTAGCACAATGAGCCAGGGAGTCCTGAAATCCCATGTTTGAGTCCCCAAGCCTTCATTTACTATCCTGTGACTTTAACCAAAAGCATTTTCTACCTCTGAGCCTTTCTAATATTGCCCCCCAAATCTACAATTATAATGATGCCATAGCAAAATTGGGGTATATATTGAATAGCATATGTAAAGTGTCCAAGTTGGTACTAGGACATAATAGATGATAGGCATATTGGTAACTTGCTTTACTGAGCATTTCCCAATGCCATGCCAATTAACCACTCAACTGCAAGTCATCAGCTGTCTATTGGCATGTTGTCAATGTGTTAGCAGTAAACTAAATATGGACGTGGAAAAGAGATAAAAGAAATAATCTTGTGCAGATGTTCTTTTAAAAATGTAGGGGCTGGAGACTTGGCTCCATGGTTAAGAGTACTTGTTGTTGCAAAGGACCCGAGTTCAATTCCCAGCACCTTCATAGAGGTTCACCACATCCTCCAGCACCAGGCGTGAATGGGATGTACACAGACATACATGCGGGCAAAACACTCATACACATAAAATAATAAAAATGAAAAAAATTAAAAGTCTGATGCTCTCCTGGACCAAAGGAAGAAGGGATGAACGTACAGGAGACTGGATGGATGGTCCAGAAAGCCGACGTTAAATGATCGTGCGTAATCATTTGCCTGACCCTTTCACTGCAGTTGTATGCACGAAGTGAGGAGAGCTTTCCAGAATTCCTCCTGTCATCTAATAATAAGTTCCACTTACCCAGTGCCTACACAGTGCCAGGCATTTTACATAAGTCATCTTACCTCATCCTAATAATAGGTAGAAGCCATTGTATCCATCTTAAAGGGGCTGCTGGCCCTCACACGCTTCGTCCTGAGCACAGGCGCTGATCGACTTGATTTTACATGGCTAACCCAGAGCTCTTAATCCCATGCCCTAAGACTGCTCCCCCCAAGCTTGACACTGCCCGACCACTCAAGTCATGAATCTCAGCTCTTCATTTTCCCTCCCTTCTTACCCAGTCCACAGAGAGGTCAGGGCAGCTGTCTGTCCTGAACAGACACGCTGTCTGTGTTCCGTTTCACAGCTGGTCTCCAGGTCTCAACACTTACATTCATCCACTCTCCTTCCTTTTCCTTCTCAAAGAAGTGGGAACCAAGGGACATTCAGGGACATAAAACCGAGAAGGAAGGGAAGGTCAACACTGGATGCAGCACTTGATACAATAGCAGCAGGGAACTTGGGGGCTGACAGGGGTTCTTTGTATGGCCTGAGCAGGCTTCTGACAGACAGATGTCTGCTGACATCTCTCAATGGATTTGCTTTATCCCACACAGCAGCTGACCTTTTCCAGATGTTTTGCTGGAAGTTGACAACTAATAGAAAATAAGGGCAGGGCTGAACGCAAGCAAAGCCAAGGAAAGCAAAAGTGTTCAGATTGTACCAACTCTTAAGAATGAAATGGGTGGGGCTTCTTACAGCGGGAAGCACCTGGCTAGAGGTCAATGCCTCATCCCAGGGATGAGCTAGGATATGGCACCTGACCCTGGGAGGGATCTGAAGAGTGGTACAAGCCATCAGACAGAGACACAGAAAGCAGTGGAGTGGCAGCAGTCCAGAGAAAGAGATGCATCCTGGGAATAAGCTAGAACCCCAGTTACCAATAAGAAAAACGATCATGAGGCTGGCGGTGGAAAGACGCGCGCTCTGCCTCCTGCTTTGGATTGCTGCTCTGCTCTGGGAGGTGAACTTAGTAACTCTCTGAGTGGGAGTAACCATGCTGGGCTCCGTGATCATCAGCAGGGTCATATGGGAGAACTCTGTGATGTAAAGACAAAGAAACGAAGGAAGGGAGGGAGGGAGGGAGGGAGGGAGGGAGGAGGGAGGGAGGGAGGAAGGAAGGAAAGAAAGAGAGAGAGAGCGAGCAGGTCCACAGCAGTCAGGTGAGAGGGCCAGGTTATGTCTCCCATGATGAATCAGTATGAGTTTATGGGAATCAGCAACATGGAAAGTGCTCCCTGTGGAGCCCGAGAGCTCCTATCTTGGAGAGTAAGAAGAAGGATGCATAACCGCGGACTCAAGTCTGCTCGCCATAAAAACCGAGGGCTGGAAGATCCCGGCTTCATGACGGCTTCTCAATTTAGGGATGTTACTGTGTATATAAACTTACCGTTTTCTGTCCCCCCCCCCCACACACCCCTATTCCTTCTTCAAACCATACCCTAAAAATCATGGAAGTGGGGTTACCAAGGCATGCTCTTGTTGAAACATCCACTCAGCCATTTGACTCTCCAAGTCCCTGCTCGGAGCACCAGGCACATGGCGGACCCATTGTGAGTGTCCAGCAAAGCATGGCTCTGTGTCCTGGTGATACAGAAAAAGGCCAATCGCAGGTATTCCATGTGCCCTTCTGGCTTACTGCGATGCTGTCACCACCTATAGCTCCATAATGGCACTGGACACTTTGGGAAAATGGGAGTTTGGGATATAAGAAGATCCTTGCACTTTGCCCGGGTTTGGGGCACACATAATTGAGTTTGGGGGATTCTGCAGGTAGAAAACACCTCTTGTCCTCTCCACCTGTGACTACGACATCTTTCCCCTTCCTTCCCAGAACACCCAGGAGCCACCAGGGGGCTGAAAGAACAATGGGTGCTAGTGTTCTGACCTTTAAAAAACAAAACAATAACAACAACAAAACCTACCCAGCCCCCTACTTAACTCAGCTCACAATGAGCAAGCCCAACACCAGGATGCAGGAGCAGGCCGGTGTCTAGCAGTGGGCAGAAGTCCCCACAGCATCCCAAGCCTGGGCAGCTCCCACTGCCACGGGGGAAGTAGATGGAGGTGCTGCGTGCCACCCGTGCTGTGGAGGTGGAGTAGCAAGTCTCTGCAGGGACAGCCTTGTCTGAACCCCCTTCTCTCTGTGGGTCAATACAGGTTCAAAGCTTCCTTCTGCACTTTTGGCAAGGAATGCCGCCCCACATGCTGCCCGTGCTAGGCTCCTCTACAGTGGTGAACATCGTGGGCGTGTGTGACTCCATCCTCTACAAGGCCATCTCCGGGGTGCTGATGCCCACAGTGCTGCAAGCATTGCCCGACAGGTGAGTTGGCTGGGTCTCGGCCTCCCTTTGGGAGGAGCCCAGGCACCGGCTAGTACTTGGTTTTTGATTCGTTTTGTTTTACTATTACTGTAGTAAACAGGGCCTTTGTAAAAGATCACCAACAATGGGCTTTTCAAAATTAAAGGCTGTAGTTGTGAATGCAAATAAATGTTTCCACTCTGAAAATGGTTGGAACTTCCCAAGGTAGAGAAAGGAACACAGTGGAAAGCAGTACAGCCGTTTTCATGGCAGGCACCTCGTGCTGTCACTAGGCCACAGAACATTACTTTTCTTTCCTACTGGAGTGCTGTCACCGTATGGACTATTCTGTCCTTCCTTTCCTCACAAAACCTCTTCACCTGTATTTCCACTGAGCGTAGTCTCTGCCTTCTCCACCCCGCTCCCTGCTGCCCTTTCCCAGGGTACCCATCTTGAACTTTCTCACTGGGAAGAGGCAGAGGCGGTCTCTCTGATGCCCTTGCTGTGAACTTGTCTCTGGCCAGCTGTGTCTCCCACAGGACTGTGCTCCCTTGCCCTTCCGGGTCACCCCAGTGCGCGATGGTCTCCCTCTGGGTTTTTCTGTGTGTCCACCCCTTTCTCAACTGTCTCCCTTAAATAAGGTAGCCCACTTCCAGGGGCGTTTGTTTCAGGGGGCATTCCCTACAAGCTCATAATTTTTTGTAACAGAGTGGGCTTCTGACATATTGAATTTTAATGATTCTCTTGGGATTTCCTGTCTAACTGACTACAGTGGATGCCATGAGGAGTGACACGGTGGAGTGTATTAGTTTCCTGTGACTGCTGTTATAAATTATCACAAAATGGGTGGCTTAGAGTAAGCCTTAGAAAGCTTTGGGGGTTTCTTTGCCTGGCCACGCATTCCCGAGAGTCCCCTGTAAATGAGCTGGATATGCCAAGTCAAAGTGCTGGCAGGAGGTGTCCTTACAGAGACCCTGTCTTCTTCCCTGGCCCTTCTGTTGTTCTCATTGGTTTCTGGCAGTCGCTATTGTCCCTTGACTTGCAGCTAGAATCTCTGCTCCCGTCAACTCAGCATCTCCTGCCCCATATCTTTGTCTTACTTGCCTCTCACTGGGACACCTATGAGTTAGAGCCCATTTGGCTAACCCAGGGTTCTCTCGACTGGAAAGCCATAACCATACCTAGACAGAAAGACCCTTTATTCCCAATAAGGTCACCTTTACCAGTTCTGAGTGAGCATATGTTCTGCTACATGGAATGTATGTATGTATGTATGTATGTATAAGAGAAATTCCTAGGGGGTTACTGGTTTATTTAGTTATTAGGCTAGTCAGTCAGTTATGGAACAGGTCTCAAGTAGTCCAGGCTGGCTTCAAACTCACTGTGTAGCCAAGGATGAACCCAGGCTTCTGATCCTCTGCTTCCACCTCCTGAGTGGTGGGATTACAAATGTTGACAGCCACGCCCAGTTTTATGGATGCCCGGGAACAAACCCAGGACCCGGCCGGCTGAGCATTTTCTCCAGACACTATTTTAGCTCCGTTCCAGAGAGTTTGATATGCACTGTTTTAATATTATTATTTCCTACCTATTTTATGATTCCCCTTTGAAGTCCCTCTGCCATGAGAATTTTAACAAGGACATTTAAAACTTTCTGAGTGTTGGGAGCTACCGTTATTCACCTTGATTTGTATTATTTGTGGTTAGAGATTGTTGCTTGAAGCATTTCTTCTCAAGAGTCCACTAACACTGTTTCTGTTGTCTGACGTATAGACAGTTTGTGAATGCTGCACTGACACCTGGAAGAACCCCTGTTTTCAAGGCACAGACTCCTCTGGATTATAGAGGGGGGTGTGTGTATGTGTGTGTGTGTGCGCACGCGTGTGCGTGCGTGTATGCACACATGTGCATGTATGCGTATGTGTGTGAGTGTATGTGCATGTATGTGAGTGTGTGTTAGTGTATGCATGTGTATATGTGAGTGTGTATGAGTGTGCATATCTGTGTACGAGTATGTGTGTGTATATGTGTGAGTGTGTGAGAGTTCATGTGAGTGTGTGTGAATGTGTGTGAGTGTGTGTGTATGTGTGTGTGTGTCTGTGTGCATTGCTGAAGAATGAAGCCAGCAGAAATGATAAGCAAGTTGTTTACTACTGCACATAATATGCTTCCCCCCAGGTTGCTCTCAGGTTCCTGTTCTCGCTTCAGTCTCTTACAGAGCTGTGACTCCAGGAAGGCACTGCTAGACCTGGTTTTTGATTTTCAGTTTTGTAATATCATGAGAAGTGCAAGGGTCAAGGTTCTATTTTTGGATTTTAAAGATGATGGCCAAGTATTCTGACACTGTTTTTAAAGTTGAACTTTTTCTGTTGTTTCCCAGTTGCTTTGTAGAAAGTTGGCCTTACGTGTGGAGACACACTCCCAGACTCTTGGTGATATCCCAGTCCTCTATAGGGCCAGCCTCCACCAACCCCACACTGCCTTGGCTGTAGTTGCTTTTACAGTAGTCTCAAAAGTGATAAGAGACCCGACTTGTTATTCTTTTTCAACACTGTTCCTTTGCTGTGGCATATAACATTCGCACAATCTTTTAAAAGTCCTGTAGGATTTCGATTAAGATTGTCTTGAGTTCATAAATAAAGCTAGAAATAATCAATATCTTACTAGTTTTGATTCTAATCCATGAACATGGTTTATATTTCTTATTTTATGTGGATTCTTTTTAGTACTTCTTCAGTTTCCAACCACTCATTACTACTTTTTGAGAACATGAGTTTGTGAATCTTTTGTCATGAGACGTTATTAAAGTCATTTATTCTAAGAGTTTTTATGGTAGCTTCTTTGGGAGCTTCTTGTGAGTTTTAATGTATAGTCTAGGATTTGAGACCATTTTGTTTGATTTCCAATCTCTATACCCTTTTCATCCACAATGATATTACATTGGCTAGGACCTATAGATGACAGCGGAGACCTTCACGTTTTCCCAGGTCTTAAAGGGGACATGTAGCATTCACAGGAAGGTCTCATCAGATCAGAAAGTTTCTTTCCATTGCTGGTTTGCTGAGAGTTTTTAATCAAAAAATTATTTTGAATTTTGTTAGACATTTTAGTTTGTTTCAAGATCACACTATGTTTTTTCCTCCTTAGTCTTCAAATGAGGTAGATTTCTTATTGCTTTATTTTAAAATATTGTAGCAGACTTTTATCTTCAGGGTAAAATATACTTCATCGCAATTTTAAAATGTATTACTAGATCTGAATTGCTAATGTTTTGTTGTGCATTTCATATCTCAACTTACAAATATTTCTACTTTTCCCTATGACTTTTTCTTTATAGATTATTTTAAGTATGAAACATTTAACTTTCAAGTATTAGGGGTTATCAAGTACTATTCTGTTAACTTGTATTTTAATTTCTCTGTAATCAGATTGCACACATTGCCTGATATCAGATCTTTTACATTTATTTAAGCTTGTTTAATAGCCTATAACATGGAGCATGTTGGTGAGTGTTCTGCAGATAGTAAAAGTGATGTGCCCTCAGGTGTCTGCCACTTGGAGGTGTGTTCTGTAAACATCTGTTAGGCCAAGTTGATTGACAGCAGTGTTCGTGTTCTCTTTGCCCTGAGTGACCGCTCTTCTTTTGTTCTAAGACTCCCATCTCCAACTTGAATTATAAATTTGTCAATTTCTTCATTTTGAAACTCATTTGTGAAGATTTGTAACTAAGTACACTTAAGTTGGAATGTACTGTCTGCCGGGGGAACTGATTCCTTTCTACCATACAAGTAAATGGTAACGTTTGTGTTGTTCACAGTAGATGTTGGCTCTGGTAACAGTTCTTGGTTGGCAGTTTGCTTTGGCAGTAACATGCCTACTAGAGCACTTTGAGGAACACTGCCGTTTCCAGCTCTCTCCTCAGTCCGTCTGCTCAGACATCGGTCTTATGTCTAGCGCAGAGTGGGATCTGGAGTGTTTGTTTATCTAAGCTGCTGAGTTCCCCCACCTAGGCCTTCACATTTAATGCGGCCACATGGTTAGTTCAAGCTGTTCTTCTTGCTAGTTGTCTTAGTCTCACTGGTTCTGTCCAAAATGTCTTCATGTGTCTGGTTTGGGGTTATGTTTTATCATTCTATTTATCCCACAGCTAATTTGTTATTTATACATTTTTAAGCAATAGTTGCTTTGATATATACCTATTGATATATAGTACAGGAATTTTAGCTGGATATAATAGCACACGCCTTTAATCCTAGCACTCCAGAGGCAGAGGCAGGTAGATCTCTGTGAGTTTGAGTTCACCCTGGTCTACTTAGTGAGTGCCAGGACAGCTAGGGATACATAATAGAGAGATCCTGTCTCAAAATGACACACAACTCACACGCACACACGCATGTACACATAAATCTTCAGCAATGTTCAATTGTCATTTCTTTTGATGCTGTTGTCATTTTTTTCTATATATGCTATAAACTTACACACACACACACACACACACACAATCTTTCTCATTAGACTATTGTCTTTTAGACTGATAGACTATATGGAAGCCGGCCTTTTATATCCACTCCCATTCTCATGCTGATTTTTATGGGTAAATTATGCTGTCTGTGTTATCTCCTTTACACTTTTTGTATCGCAGGTCTAGTGGTGAGGACTTCTTTCAGGTTCTCTCTCTCTCTCTTTTTCTTGACTTTTTTAAATCTTATAATCTTTGTGTATGTATATGTCTGTGTGTGGGCACATGCGTGTGCAAGCCAGAGGTTGGTGTTGGCCATTTTCCTCAACCACTTGCTACCTTATTGTTTGAGATAAGGGCTCTCACTGAACACAGAACTTGCCAATTCAGCCAGACCAGCTAGCGGGCAAGCCCCAGGGACCCTTTCTATGGTCACACCCCCAATAATAGGATAGCAGGTGTGTGCACATGGCTTTAATATGGATCCTGGGAATCCAAACCCAGGTCTTCATGTTTGAATGGCAAGCTCTTTACTCATTGAGTCATCCATCTGCCATCTTTATCATTTCTGATTGACTGCCAAACAGAGTTCAGAACAGTAGACACGGAGGCAATTAGGATTTATGCCTGGAAGTGGGCATGTGCCACTTCTCCTAAGCTGTCAATGTGAGGTGTTGACTCCCTCTGTTCAGGAGTTCCCTGGGCTTGGGCTTTGCAGTTGCTATGGTTACCTTCAATGTAACTCTAGATTCAAATTCTTCTGGAATATTGTGCACTTAGTTTAGAAATTTGCTTGTTGGACTTCTCTTTTCTCTCCCAATCTTTCTGCCTCAGCCTTCCCTGTGTAACTTCTACAGTTACTTGAGACTTAGTTTGTTAATCCTTGCCTCCCTGTTGGCGACAGGTTTCTCTCTACAGAGGTGGCAGCTGAAGCTTAAGAGCTGAGATGACCTATCTGCCTTCAAATAAAATAGCCAGAGTTCAGATATTCATTCATTCACCAAGCTAATGTTTATCAGTTGCTGTTATGTGCTAGCCACGCTGCTTGGCCCTGGAGGACAACGTGAAATACCTATAACACAATTGGGTGTGGTGGAGCACACCTCTAATCCCAGCATTCAGGAGGTAGAAGCAGGAGGAACTCTGTGAGTTCCGGGTCAACTCTGGACTGCATAGTGAGTTCCAGACCAGATAGGACTACACTGTCTCAAACAGACAAACAAAGAAACATGTCTCAAATCATGCTTGCTGCACCGAGTTTACAGTAAACCTTTGGAAACTTAAAAAATCATAGACTACTGCTGGCATGATCTCAGACTTACAAATTCAGTCCTTTCTCATTAAACTAAGAGGGTGTCTTAGTCAGGGTTTCTATTCCTGCACAAACATCATGACCAAGAAGCAAGTTGGGGAGGAAAGGGTTTATTCAGCTTACACTTCCATGCTGCTGTTCATCATAAAGGGAAGTCAGGACTGGAACTCAAGCAGGTCAAGGAGCAGGAGCTGATACACAGGCCATGGAGGGATGTAACTTACTGGCTTGCTTCTCCTGGCTTGCTCAGCCTGCTCTCTTATAGAACCCAAGACTACCAGCCCACAGATGGCACCACCCACAAGGGGCCCTCCCCCCTTGATCACTAATTGAGAAAATACCTTACAGCTGGATCTCATGGAGGCATTTTTCTCAACTGAAACTCCTTTCTCTGTGATAACTGCAGCTTGTGTCAAGTTGACACACAAAACCAGCCGGTACAGAAGGCAAAGTCACATCAAAGATCAGGGTTCATGTGACCGCTGACTCTTTGGTTTTATACATTCACTTTTTCCTCAACTTGCCTGAATACGCAAGGTCCTTGTGCTTGATTGGATTTAAAATAGACACTGTCACTCATAGCCTGGCCAGGTTGAGGCTCAACTTCCTATTCACTGGCTCAGGCCTTCCCCCTTCCTCCACCTACAGCTGAGGTGAGCAGGTGGCAGCTGCCATGCACCTGTATCATGCATGCACCTTTATTTACAAGAAAGGCATGTCCGCCGGGCAGTGGTGGTGCATGCCTTTAATCCCAGAACTTGGGAGGCAGAGGCAGGCGGATTTCTGAGTTTGAGGCCAGCCTGGTCTACAGAGTGAGTTCCAGGACAGCCAGGGCGACACAGAGAAACCCTGTCTCCAAAAAAAAAAAAAAGATATGTCAGCCTCAAAGTTTTGCTCACCTCTTTCAGGTGATTGTGGCAGAGTGAGAGTGTTATCAGTTGGTATAGCAAAAGAAGGAAAGAAGGTGCAAAAGGTGTGTGTGCATATGTGTGCATGTGTGTATGTGTGTGCATGTATGTATGTATGTGTGTGTGTGTGTGTGTGTGTGTGTGTGTGTGTGTGTTAGATTGACAAGGGGATAACAAAACATCCAAAGACCAAGCACCAAGCTGGAGATGCTAAGCGAAAGGCAGGGGCACTGGAGCTGTGACGTGTGAGGCAGCTGAGGAGCCTTGCAGGGGCACAGTTTTCCATTATGAGACCAGGACAGTCAGGACTCAAGCAGAGCTGACCTTGAGCTTGAACTTTGGCTCCTGCCTCTTGTTGCACGCCCTAACTCTGAGCTTCCGTTCTTGTGTCTTGTACTTCCCAGAGTAAGGTGAAGATGGAACCAGAAAGTGTGTGTGAAGTGTTTAGTGCCTGCTCCGCCCCCTCATTAGCAGGTGCCTGCGATTATCACTTCCTTGCTGTTGTAACAACATCAGGCTGACAGGGACCTGAGAGGAGGAGTAGTGTCAGGGCGAAGGTTCCAGGTGGAGGGAGAGGGAAGAGAACGGCTGAGACCTGGAGTTGTCAGACTCACCCGTACAGGAGGATTGCCTGAGCCCCACTCCCAGCCTAGGGAGTGAGGTGGGGAGGAAGGGGCCATGGAAGGGACACATCCCCTACAGATGAGCCCGATGACCAAATGACCGTAGAAGGATCAGGAAGAGCCTTGGCAGATACTGCAGGAGGTGGCATAGCCAGGGTTGGAGAGGCACTTTGTAACCATGTAGCCAGGTTTGGTAAGAAGTTCTTTGCCTCCCATGAACACCATGGTGAAGTAGCCACAGTGTTTAGATAACTGCTAAAAAAAACCCTACAGACCAAGGGCTAGAGAGCTGGATCAGTAGGTAAGGCACTTGCTCTGCAAGTCCTATGCCCTAAGTTTGAAGCCCCAGAACCATTTAAAACTGGATGCAGTAGCCCAAATGCCTGCAATCCCAGTGCCCTTAAAGGAAACAAAGGCAGAAACAATGGCATCTCTGAAAGCTGTGGGCCAGCTGGCCTGGTGTCAGGTGACAAATAAGAGAAACTCCAACACTTGAGGTTTCCCTCTGACCTCAGCATGTATACCATGGCACGTGAGTGTACCCACATAGCGTATGCAGATACACACACTCACAGACACACACACATAACACACACACTCACAGACACACAAACACACTCACAGACACACACACACATAACACACACACACTCACAAACACACACAAACACACACACAGACACACACACACACACAGACACACACTCACAGACACACACACACATAACACACACACACTCACAGACACACACAAACACACACACAGACACACACACACAGACACACACTCACAGACACACATACACATAACACACACACTCACAGACACACAAACACACTCACAGACACACACACACATAACACACACACACTCACAAACACACACACACACACACTCACAAACACACACACACAGACACACACACACAGACACACACTCACAGACACACACAGAGACACACAAAAACACACAGACACACAGACAAACACACAGACACAGGCATACACAAACACACACACAGATACAGAGAGACACAAAAAACACAGATGCACAGACACGGACACACAGAGAGACATAGAGAGAGAGGGGAGGGGAGGGAAAGAAAGAAAGAGAGAGAGAGAGAGAGATTTAAGAAGACTCTAGACCCCAAATAGAATGTTTTCTGGACTGAATCCCTCCACACTTTTTTTCCGGCTTAATAAAAGCAAACAATTGCCTGAAGCAAGAGGTCCCTTCCACAGTGCTGCTGCCGTCTTTCTGATTCCAGACAAAGGCCAGCTCCCAGCTCCGGCTGCATGCCAGAGACAGCAATGCATGGTTGGAGAATGGCAGGCTGCCCTCCCTGCCACTGGGCAGCCACCCAGCGCTTCTTTAAAGCCTGGCCCTCTGTGGAGAACAGCCACAGATTCTGAGAAGTTGGCCCCACTTAGAATTCAGCCCCAGTCTATGGACGACAAGCCATGTGAGCTTGCCTTTATGACACCCTGAATACTTGGGGTTTGTCCTTCCTTCAGTGCTAAGGAGGCACCTCTGTGGACCAGGCCCCTGGTGAGGCACGGTGCCTGGCTCCACTTTCCTTCAGGAGGACACACTTCCTTCCTCCGCCACACACCTCCACTCCTCAGGAAAGCCTGCTGGCTCTGCCTCTAGAACATTCTAATCTGACTTTAGTGCACCAATCCTGCTCCTGCTTGTGCCCAGGCCTCTCTTGTGCCTGACTTATTACAATGTCCAAACAGTGCTCTCTGTTCCAACCTTACCCTCCTGTAGTTAATTTTCATCACAGAAGCCAGAGAAGTATTTGGTTTTTGACACACAGTAAAATTAAGTGTTGAGACAGCACAGAGATCTCACAATGGGGAGAGACCAGTGACTTGAAATACCGAAGTCAAGGTGATCAGCAGTTGTTGGGGAAGGGAGTCATGCCATTATGTAGGGCAAACGTGTATTAGGTAGAGGGACTAGCGTGTGCAAAGTGGGCAAGGGCCTGAGGTGCCGGAAAAACATGAAGGGGCCAGTGCTGCTGAAATGGAGTGAGCCAGGGGGCATGGGCGAGCGGCTACAAGTAGAGCTCATCGGACAGAGGGAGGGGGAGCCTGGGCAGGACTTTGTGAAGAATGTCTGGGGTTATCCGTCTGAGGATTGAGAGACATTTACGTACTCATCATATCTAGCAAATACTTCTCAAATGTCGACTCTGCCTATGACTATGACTATGGTAAGTGCTGGAGATAAAGTGATGAGTAAAACAGAGCCCTTGACCTCTGCCTCCAGAGCATAGGGTGTAGAGAAAGATGCCCATCAATCACTCGATTACATAAGTCAGGACAGAACTACCTGACCGACCGTCAGGACCGCAGGGCCTCCCAGAAGGAGTAACTGTAGATTTTCACCTTGTCTCGGGGGCTTCGGGGATGGCTTTCTTACAGAAGAAACAGGCAGTCTGAGATGAGAGGGGTGAGAAGGGGCTGAGCCCGTGAACTAAAGAGGAGCTGTTCCTGATGCTAAGAACTTGAAGGACAGAGGTCGTAGGTGGGAGGGGACTAACCGGGCAGAGGCCAGTGGGACTCAAGACAGAGCAAAGTGGGGCCAGAGAGAGTAGTATGTGCCTTGAAGACTGGGGTGATGACTTGGGGTTTCATTCTCAGAGGAGAGGAAGGCAAGAGGGAATTCTAACCTGAGGTAACACGAGTCAGCACCATGAATGTCTGAGGGAAATGGTGCCTTCACCTTCGCTGAGATGGAGGTAGATAGTAAGCAGCAAGGTGCTTGGGAAGTTAATGTTGGTGCCCCAGGGAGAGATGGTGGCAGACTGAGCTGGAAGAAAAGGGAACATTGGATCGGGAAGTCACTTGGAGGTAAAACTCTGCAGCCCTTGCCAACAGGGGCTAAGCGTCTATGATGGCGCATCTAACGGCACACTAACAGAGGGACACTGAGCCGTGGGCAGCCTCCTGGCTGATGCACTGTAGGGGTCACTTGCAAGGTGGCCGCCCTAGATCGGGTCTTAAGTCCTTGCAGGAAGCAGTGTGGGATGTCCCTGAGAGCCCGTCACAGGACGCCAAGAGGCGAGAGGGCCACACCTGAACGGAGAAACCTACCACAGCAGTGTGGGGTGTCCCTGAGAGCCCATCACAGGACGCCGAGAGGCAAGAGGGCCACAACTGAACGGAGAAACCGACCACAGCAGTGTGGGATGTCCCTGAGAGCCCGTCACAGGACGCCGAGAGGCAAGAGGGCCACAACTGAACGGAGAAAGCTCGGGAGCGTGGAAGCTATGTCTTACATGCAACGTGTGTATCATTAATTGTAATAAACTAAAGGATGCCTTTAAGAGAAGTGGGAAAATTGGAATGCCAGCTGAATTGTACATGCCACAAGGAATTACAGTTCATTACGTAGCTGTCCTAAGGACATAGAGATTTTAAATAAGTGCACATGTGTGAACATAGACATTGACACACATATTTAAACCTTGCAAAATTTGCACAGTAAGTTCTTAGGGGTAAATAATTAGTGCTAAAAGGTCCCAGAAAAAAAAAAGGCAAGTAGTAAATTAAACTGATAAAGTCCTGATAATTGTCGGAACTGGGTTGTGTTGGTACTTGGAGGTTTGTTTTATTATCCTAACCTGGGGTCTGTTTGAAACATTTCCTAACAAAGCTTCAGGGCTGAAGAGATGGCTAAAGGGGTGAGTGCTCCTGCTCTTTCAGAGGGCCTGAGTTCAGGCCTCTGCACCTTTGTCAGGCTTCCAACCTCCTGTGACCCCAACTCCAGCTCCGATGCCACTGGCCTCCAGGGGCGCTTGTACTCAAGTGTATAGAGCATGCCCACAGATTAAAAAAATACTAAAAATGTAAAAATCCTTCAAAAAAAACTTAATGGAAGGTAGAATTTTATTCTGATAGGAAATACAGGAAAAGACATGGGTCTGAGAGGGATAATAGGGTTTTATTTGGGACATGTGTCCTTTGAGACCTGTAAGTAGGGGTTTCATATACATAGTAGGCCTGGCTTTCTGCAGACCTCTGTGCTGGAGATGTGTGTATGTGTAGGTAGCAACTGGCCTGTGGGCATGGATAAATTACAGAAGACCTATATGATATTATTTATTTATTTATTTATTTATTTATTTATTTAATGTGTTTGAGTGTTTTGACTGAGTATGTATCCACTGTATGTGTGTACCTGGCACCAGTCCATGGAAGTCTGAAGAAGAAATCAGAAGAGGGCTCCAATCCTCTGGAACTGGAGTTGTAATGGTCGGGTAGAGGGCACCAAGCTCTGGCCAAGGAGCAGCTAAAAGAATTGCCCACTAATGCTGAGGGAAGCCAGGATTTTCCCAGAGAAGGACAGGGACCCAGTGGAGCAGCTGCCACCATGCTGGACAAGCCTGAAAGCAAGATGACCTCATGGGCTCTGCTGCTTGGATGGAGCTCGCTGCTTAGGGGATGGGACACATGAGAACGAAGAAGGTGGCAAAGTGGCCGGGTAGCTGAAGTGGTGGCCATGGAGCAGAAGAACAATGCTGTGGTGGTTGTGCGTGTGTGTGTGTGTGTGTGTGTGTGTGTGTGTGTGTGTGTGTGTGTCCATGAGTGTATGTATGTGAGCAGCATGTAGGTGAAGAGTCACAGCACACACGTGCAGTCCAGTGGACAACCTCCGCTGGTCCCATTGTTCAGTGCTGCGTACACTGGACTGGCGATCCCACAGGCTTCCTGGGACCCTCCTGCCTCCACCATCTTGCCATTAGAAGCACTGGGGTTACAGATGTGTGCTATCGTATCCTGCTTTATGTAGGGCTCTGGAGATCACACTCTGGTTCTCATGTTTATACCCCACGCCCTTGGTCCACAGAGCCATCTCCCTCGCCCCTCCATTTTTAAAGGTTTCCCCTGCACACCCCACTTTTCATTAAGTATTATTGATTGCCCTGGGAAATAAAGTCATAACAAGTAAGCACCTGTCCGCCCGGAATTTGACATCTAGTACACTGGAATGGGGGAAGTATGACATAAGTAAACAAATTTATTACAAGTCATGAAATATTGAATTACATTTAAAAATAATCAGGTTAGAGGCTAGAGAGATGGCTCAGCAGTTAAGGAGCCTTGGCTGCTTCCTTAGGACCTGGGTTCAATTCCTACCACCCACATGTTGGCTCACAACCCACTGTAACTCCAGTGCCACCTTCTGGCCTCTGTCAGTATTGCATGTATGTGGTACAGACACACACACACACACACACACACACACACACACACACACACATACACACAAACTATCAAAACTGAAGGGGAAAATGGGATCAGCAAAGGACAGTTGTGGGAGAAAGTGTGTTAAGGTGGATGGTCAGGAAAGGATGCTCTGGGGACGTGACTTTGAGCCACAGGACAAAGAAAATGATGACAGATGCCACACAAGGATCTGGGGAAGGAGAGAATAGCAAGGGTGGTAGCTATGAAAGGTAACTGTACCCAGAGAGAAACAGTAAAGGCTGTGTGTGGCATATACCTTTAGTCCAGCGTTCAGGAGGCAGAGGCAGGTGGGCCAGCCTAATCTACATTGCAAGTTCCAAGCTAGCCAGGGCTATGTGGTGGGACCCTCCCTGTCTCAGACAACAACAACAAAAATAAAACACCCCCACCTCAAGAAACCAAAATCAAACCAACCAACCAAACAGTAAGAGGTGATAAGCTCAAGAGGACTAAGGACAGGAAGAGGAGCTAGAAGCCAGCCTTTACTTTTTAAATAGCAAAAGGGGTTTCTTGTTTGCAAAGTGAGTCATTCTTGAATTCAGACAAAGGACTAGAGGAATGGCCCAACCCAGAGGAAGAGCTGAATTCACAAGAGAAGGGACAGACATGCAATATCTCTGGGAAGTCAGAAAGGCTGAAGGGTTTAGCCTTGGGACAAGAGGAAGGTGTCTCCTTTGTTCTGTTAGGGAAGCTACTGGGCTGGTGCAGAGAGTGGGATGGCAACCATGCTGTCATTTATGCCATCCACATGGGAAGGAGGGCGGGGCCTGGAGGGATGAGAGCCATAGAGACTAACTGGCCACTAAAGACAGGAATGGGTGAATGCAGAGGAACGTCAGGGACAGCCATGGAGGTGTGTGACCATGGTCTGACAGGTGAAGGACAGCTG
This sequence comes from Uromys caudimaculatus, assembly GCA_028551405.1. NCBI lineage: Eukaryota > Metazoa > Chordata > Mammalia > Rodentia > Muridae > Uromys > Uromys caudimaculatus. Next base: position 96,888,369 of record CM052707.1, read on the forward strand.
AGCTAGGACAGAGTAAGTGGCTGGTCCTGGGTCAGGGTGGTGTGGACGGTCACCCCGGGGGAGGTCTCTGAGTCTGGCAATACCCAGGAAGAAAGTGGATCTGAGGCTACAAGCTCGTGGTTTTCAAGTGGAGTCTGAAAATAGTGCCTAGTGATTCCCCCTTGCACACTGGATCCTACCGCCCCTTGGCTGCTTCTTGGGTCTAAGGCCTTCGCTCTTTTCTCCATCCTCAAAATGCACTCTGCTTTCAGGGTCCATCCATAATGGGACTTTTTTGTTTGTTTGTTGTTGCCAACTTAAAACAAGCTGTTGCTAGGCCTATAAGTAGGCTCAGCTAGTAAAGGCTCTCGCAGGCAAGCCCTGACAGCATGAGTTCAATCCCTGGGGGCCCACATGGTAGAAAGCGAGAGCCCGTTCCTTCAAGTGTTCCTCTGGCTTCTACATGCCTTTGCATATGTGTGCTTGTGTGCACACACACACACTTAAATAAATGAATGCATAAATGCAAAATAATATTTTTTTTCATGAGCAGTTGCTTCTCAGCTCCCACAGAAGGCAGCAGTTTGCTAGGCTGAGTGGGCAAGCATCTCCAAACGCTTCACATGGCTCTTCCAGGCTGGTAATTTGGACAAGACTGAGGAGTGGGGTCAGTTCCAAAACAGCTTTTTCAGGCCAAGGGCCACTATCCTCACCTGTCACATAAGGCTTTCCCAAAATGGGATTCTGGATGCCACCGTGTTGGCTTTTACCAACCACTGTGCACCATGGACTGGCACCAGCACCCACAAGCCCCTCTCCCAAAGCGACCAGATCTTCAAAGGCAAAGGCTGCACACTGTGCTTCTTGGGCAGTTCTGACTGGCAGCATCGATTGGTGGAAGCCAACAGAGAAAAATGTGAAATAAATTCCTCTGGAAACTCAGAATGTTCTTTAAAAACTAACTCTCTCTCTCTCTCTCTCTCTCTCTCTCTCTCTCTCTCTCTCTCTCTCTAGCTTAACTCAGGTGATCAGAAAGTTTGCCAAGCAGCTGGACGAGTGGCTGAAAGTAGCTCTCCATGACCTCCCGGAAAACCTGAGAAACATCAAATTTGAATGTAAGCATTGGGCTTGGGTGGAGAACAGAGGTGAGGGCAATATTTCAAAGTCGCTCCTTTCTCGTAAGACACTGATAAAATAATGCTCTGCCTACAAAGTGTGGGAATCAGGCTAAGTGTTTCCCATGTGCGAACTCAGTTAGTCCTTGTAAAATGTTTGCCACCAGCAGCACAGAAGGGACTCCCACTTAGAGAGGTGCTAAGTAGCAGAGACAGAATTTACTCCCAGGCTCCAGTCTGATAACAAAGTCAACCACGCAGCTACACAGCCCGTGATTTGAACCCACAAATCAAACTCAAGCCAATGCTCTGAGGTTTCCTTGAAGCTCCTGCCCACAAAAGGCTGCAGCTAGCCTAAGAGCCTCACATATCCTCTGCCTAATTAGAAGGCCAAATTAATATTTCTTATAAAAGGGCTGGAGCCATGAATCTTTTCTTGGCCAAGTATTGCCTTGTAGTCCCCAGCGTTGAGCTGAGCCTGGGGAGGCTGGTTCTGTTTTCCTGTCTTGATGGGTCTGTACATAGTAAAGACTCGGTGTATAACACATTTGTTGTTACTGAACAAAGATGAGATAATTTTTTAAAGCAAAACAAGGTTTTAAAATATGTTTCTTAAAGGCCCGATTGAATACAGCTCACAAGCCCTCTCCTAAAACAACTGCCCACGGGGAAGACGAAGGATCAAATTACCCTTTCTCCGCAGGCAAAGAAACCCTTTCAGACTCACTTTGAGGCTGCCTGCAGTGCCCATCACCTATTGATAAAGCCCGCTTTATTTCACGGCTCTCAGTTCTTTTCTTCTCTCCAGCACTAAATTCCACATCACAAAGTTAAAGAAAAAGTAATTAAGGAGCAGGATTAACAATTGATCGGCCTGGAAAATTAGAAGTTCATCTCTCTACCCCCGCCCCTGCACACAGAGACCCCCACCACCATTCCTCCAACCCCACACACTATTTTATAAACCAAGCCAGCTCTGGGTACAAATTAGAATAATCCTAAAGAAATTTCTGGCTATTTCATGACCAGTTCAGAAATTAATGAGAAGAAAGCCCCGCGCTCGTTTTAATTACACCGACAAAACAAAACAAAACAAAAGACAAAACAGGCTCAACATCTGCGGCAAGGAGGAGGTGGGCTGGGCCTTCCACCTGCAAGCTTGGAGGAAGTGATCTTTCCCAGGGAGCCTGAGGGGGTTGGAGAATGTGCAAGAGAGTGGAAGCAAACACCTTCCATTCCCAGTGTAAGACCACGAACAGGCACATGTCTTTAAAAAAATAAAAAAATAAAAAGTTCCCTTCACTTCAAATAATCAGACTATTATGGCAGATAGGCAAATATAGGCTTTCCTAACTCAAAACAGGTTCGGGAGGTCACTGGGCAAAATGACAGATGATAAATGCCTTGCAGGGGTAGCCCAGGTTCCATCCCAGCAGCACCCCTGGCCATACAGCACCAAAGTCAGTCACTGTTCTGATGGGACACACCAAGTTTTAAAGGGGGCTTCTTTAAAGCTTTCGTTGGATTCCTGCGATTATCTGGGAAGTGGTGGTTGAACTTGCAATTAGCAAAATGAAAGACAAAAGAATAATTGCCTTTACTCATGGATGATTGATGCCACTGTTTCTCACACCTGCGAGCATGGCGTGTGCATGACTCTGAAATCTGTACCCCAAATAGCATCAGCATTGTTAGGATACAGGACAAGAGGCAGGAGCAGGAGTTAGCCAGTAAGTCCCTAAAAACAGAGAAAGGACACAGACAGAGTTAGAAAATAAGAACTGCTGTTTGCAATCTGCTCCTGGGGAACTCTAAGGTTGGAATCCCGAGCATGCCAATGTTGCTAGCTTCTTCCTG